>CM022703.1:77500266-78100266 GCA_012295165.1 Asparagus setaceus
TACAACCGAATCAGTAAGATCCTACAAGTGTAGATCTCCGCTTTTGGGACTTTTCCTCGCCGGGACGCGTAATCCGTGGACCACTGCAGCCGATCGCCAATCGACGGTTTAGTTGATGCTTCGCAAAGGAAACAAGAACTTCAAGAAATATCTTAGCAAAGTAAGATATCTACTCTTCCCAAGAAAGAGACTCAATCTCCCGGAGATATTCTCAGGAGCGCCTAGCCCTACTCCAAATAGGATTACAGTATAAACTAGTTCTAATTCTTAAAGAGAGTTCTGGAGAATATTACCATATTCTTAAGGATAACTTCGATAACCCTCAACTTCCTCCTTTGTGGAACCTCAAAGAGGGATAAATTGGCCAATTCGGCGGTGCTTATGTTGGCCCAGGACAGTAGCGTTCAACCTGAAAGAATTCCTCAGCTGTATCGTAAAGATTCATCGCGTCGCCACAAAAGGCCAATCGATCAACGATGCGGAATTGGGATAAATCAAAAAAAAAAAAAAAATTCCTCCCTTTGTGGACAATTGTACTCGACAAGGGTGATCTGATGCTTAGCGCCAACCGGCGTCATCGCCAAAGGATTCACGATCAGCGGTTGGGATCCACGCAAGACGCCGGCGGGTCCTTGGCGTTGCGCTGATTGGCTAAAACCCATGTAGTTCGGCGCCAATGCTAGCGTCGCGATGAAGGATCCCCGATCAGCGGAGGAATCGATGGTCAATTGGGCGACAATTCACACCGCACGAATTCGGATAAGAAACTTAATTAGCTTCTGATCGAAATTCCAACAACGGTCAAGCAATAAATGCAGCCGCAGTAACACCCACAGGTATCCTACAAAGCGGAGAACACGAGAGGATTGGAGGAATTAAATCTGGAGCCAATCCCAAAGGAATTCATCTATCGACTTGGTCAAGATCTCAACAGCGGTCGGACAAAAATGCGATGCAGTAATACCTTTAAAATCCTACAAAGCCTTGGAAAGGGCGAGGAAGGAGAGATCAAGCGCCAAGGTCATTCATAAGCCCTATCACACCAACTAAAAGGTGAAAGGCTCATCATGTCCAAAGCATCCCGGACTCATCAAGTCGAGGCGAGGCGCTTTGGAGAAGTATCTCATGGCGTTAAAATTGCTTATCGGTGCGAACAAGACTTCGTAAACGGTGGGTTGACAACCGGCGATCCGTCAGACAGGCGACCAGGGAACTCACGGCGGCGATTCGCCGCCAAAAGCGGCGTAGGCGGTCGGCAGCACATGAAGTGAGTCGGCAAGGCGTCTGAGCCATGAAGCGGCGTCGCGAGTTGACTAAACTCAAGCGTTGTGAGGCGGAATCAACCGTGCCAGTCCGTCAATGCAAGCGAGCGTTAGACTCACGAAAGTTGATGAGACGCGGACTCAAACACAGGCGACATCACCGGAACAAAACTAAGCGGAAGGCAGAAAGAATGCGGCAGCGGCAGCGAGGCGGAGCCGCAAAGGCGGCGCCTCGGCCAGCAAGCCCAAAATACCTCGGCCAAGTGGCCAAGGTGGCTTCGGCCACTGGTAGAACCACCTCGACAACTGGTAGAGTGCCTCCGACAAGTGGCCAGAAATGGCTCGGCCACCATGGCCGAGCCACCTCGGCAACTTGGTAGGTGGCTCGACAGATGGCGAAACCACTTGGCCAGCGCACCCCCTCTCTCCATTGTATAAATAGGGGGTCTTGAAGCTGGAGGGTTGGATTGTGGTTGGATTTTTGGAGGATTTTGGATTAAGGAGCTGGGGATTTTAGAAGAGTTCTCCACGAGATCCACGAGCCGTCCCCTTCCGGTAGAGGCCGAACACAAGTCGGTCGGCGTCGGATCTACAAAGCGAGGTAAGCAAACTGGGTCGAACTTCTGATACCCTCTAGATTAAGCTTAGTCTTAATCTAGGGGATAACATGTGATTTCTTCTTGTAGATCTCACCCTTCGGCGATACTCTCCTGCGTGAGTCACGATCCCTTGACGATCCTCTCGCCGTGAGTGTGATCCCCTCGGGCTTTGTTTCCTTAGTGAAGCGAGCCCCTCGTCGTAGTTCGAACCGGGTTTACCGGGGATCCGAATTCTTGCGGTGGTCAGCGGACGAACAAAAGTCCGACGCAGGCAAAGAACCCATAGCGAGGATCCGGTATAATAGAGATCCCGTGTTTGTTCAAAAGGATAAAAGTTGTAATTTTCGTTTTCATTGTAAGCCTTAAATAAAAGGCAAATTTTCTTTCTTTTGAATCTTGTTGTAGGCCAACGAAGGCGTAAACAAATTCAGCGGACAATGAATCTGAAGTCTACTTTTACCAGCGACGGCGAGTTGACTAAACTCAAACGTGAGCGGAATCAACTCATGTCTAATCAAAATGCAAGCGAGCGTTTGAGTTACGAAAGTTGATGGGATATGGACTCAAACACAGCGGCGACATCATCGGGGAAAACTAAGCGGGAAGGCCAGGAAAGCGGCGGAAGCGATGAAAGCGGCACCCGAGCAGGCGGCGAACCTCCTTTTGGCGAACCTCGGTTCATTTTGGCGAACCTCGGTTCATTTTGGCGAACCTCGGTTCATTTTGGCGAACCTCGGTTCATACGGCGAACCTGCGGTTTGGCGAACCTCGGTTCATACGGCGAACCGCCTTTTGGCGAACCTCGGTTCATTTTGGCGAACCTGCCTTACGGCGAACCGCGGTTTGGCGAATCTCGGTTCCTTTTGGCGAACCTGCGCCGGCGAACCTCGGTTCATTTTGGCGAACCTGCCTTACGGCGAACCTAAGCCTTGGCGAATCTCGCGGTTTGGCGAATCTCGCGGTTTGGCGAATCTCGCGGTTTGGCGAACCTCGGTTCATTTTGGCGAACCTGCATACGGCGAATCTCGCGGTTTGGCGAACCTCGGTTCATTTTGGCGAACCTCGGTTCATTTTGGCGAACCTGCCTTCGGCAAACCTGCCTTACGGCGGATCACCATGATTTGGCGAACCTCGGTTCATTTTGGCAAACCTCGTGTTCACTTGGGCAAAGCGGTGGCAAAACTTCGGACAGAAGTGTCGGGCTTGGCGGACACCAAAGTGTCGGCCTTGCCGGACACGGTGTCGAGCATTGGCCGGACACCAAATGGTGTCGGCCGGTCAAGCACCCCTCTTGATTATTTGCCTATAAATAGGCTGAGGGGTCTTCATTTTAAAAAGGTGGGATTTTCTGATATTTTTGAGAGAGCTCTCGCGAGATCTACGAGCCATCGGCGCATAGTTCGAGCAGAACACGAGTTCGATCGGCGTCGGATCTACGATGTGAGGTAAGCAAATCCGGTCGGGACTCTGATTACCCTTCGGGGATAGCGTTGTGATTTCTCCTCGTAGATCTCACCCGCTCGGCGATCCTCTCGCGTGAGTCGATCCCTTGACGATCCTCTCCCATTGAGTCACGATCCCCTCGGTAACGTTTCCTTCTGAAGCGAGCCCCTCGTCTGTAGTTCGGAACCCGGTTTATACCGAGGATCGAGAATGCGGTGGTCCGCGGACGAATAAAAGTCCGACGGGCAAAGAACCCATAGCGAGGATCGAAAAATAGACATCCTCGTGTTTGTTCAAAAGGATAAAAGTTGTAATTTTTTATTTTCATTGTAAGCCTTAAATAAAAGGCAAATTTTCTTTCTTTTGAATCTTGTTGTAGGCCAACGAAGCTGTAAACAAATTCAACAGAGCAATGAATACAAAGTCTACTTTTACCGCGAACAATAGGTTGCGCCCACGTTCTTAAGACCGAATGGCATAACCGTGTAACAGTATATCCCCATCGGAGTTCTGAACGAAGTATGTTTTTCATCTTCAGGGTGCATTTTGATTTGGTTGTACCCCAAAAACCCATCCATGAATGACATCCTCTCAAAACCGCATGTGTTGTCGATGATGACATCAGTGATGGGCAACGAAAACTCGTCTTTAGGGCAAGCGGCATTGAGATCCCCATAGTCGACGCAGGTTTTGATTGTGCCATTTTTCTTTAGAACCGGGACGATGTTGGACACCACGGATGTTGTTCCTCCACGATGAAACACGCCTTCATGAGCCTTTTACTTCCATCACAATTGCTTCCATAATCTGCGGGAAGCGGTCTTTGCTTTGCTGGCGGGTTTGGCGTGCGGATTGATGTCAAGGCGATGCATGGCAATCGAGGATCCGGTAGGGCATGTCCTCATAATTCCATGCGAGCGTCAATATATTCCACGAAAAGGGATATGAGGTCTTCTTTTCTTGGGGAGCAAGCCGTGGCGATGAATATGGGTTTGGGGTCGGCTTCCTCTTCCATATTTACTCGAAGGATTTTATCCTCGGTGGGCGGCTCTCCTTTGCTTCGAGCGCCCGTTCCATTGGGCATTGATGTGGCGGTCCCATGCTTCATCATGAAGCGGGATTTGCTCGTCTACTTGGATCTCGGCGGTGTGCTAGTAGTCATGTTGACGGTGAGGCTCGTGAACCGGTCTCCAATCTGGACATCGAATCCCATCTTTGAGGAGTCCGGCGATTGATCCTCGAGCAAACCTCACGGGATATTTCACCAAAGTGGCGGTATAATTAGAGGAGGAGACATAACCCGGACCTCTTGGTCTGCTGTAGTAATGTCGTCGGGCTTTCCTCTTAGCACATAAAGCGGGCCGGGTCCTCCTGCCTTTGCCGTAGTTCAATCCTTTCTTGTGGACGGTTATAACCCATGCCTTCCATCATGCGCTTTGCGACCTGGCTGTAGTATGTGAATTGCGGGGCAGGTTCGTCGTCCTCCGAGTCATCCCACATCGTATGCGTGGGTACGTCGACCCTTCCAAAGATGATCTCTTGTTGATAATCACCTTGGGCGGGTATGACAAAGACGGCTTGCGATGACTCGATCATCCGTCTTTCGACAGCGTCTGGCGAACACGCGAGGCAAGTCGCGAGGGAAGAGTTACTGGCCAACCCTGAAATCAGGTCACCGAACTCCCGACAGTTAGCTTCTGAACTAGACGAGGAATAAGCGAATTCAAGACCTTCATTGAGGGTGAGCTTGTTTGGCTCATCCGAGTTGGTAATAACAAGGACTCGTAGCCGATTACAATGGGTTCAATGTCATTAAGGACAAGACCCTCGTTGTCCTCGGACTCACGATCGACCTCATTATCGCTATCGGGTCTCGACCCAGGTGCCTCACCCGATTCGGGGTCTTGGTAGAGCAAGGAGTCGGTGAAGTAATTCTCCACCTTTGAAGGTGTTTATCGGCGAACACTGTTTCACTTGGCCATTCGTCCACGTACTTTTTAGGCATTGGTGCAAAGTAGATGGGGCGATCACGGTTGCCATGGATCCATGGTTACAGCATGTTGTAAGATGGTTCGCGTCGATGGCGTAGCGGGTTACTTCGTCTTCATATTGCCTAGGCGCACAGGCGAATTTTCCCCAGCGGTCGCGTCCCGTGGCGTTGAAGCCAAAATAGTGGTAGTAGTAAAATGTAAGCGGCGTTCGAGGTTTTCCTGGGGACTTGATGAGTGTCAAGGGAATAATGCTCAAAGCTAATCCGGGTCCACTTGGATTCTATCCACTTTGAAGGAGCCGACATATCCCGCGTGAAGTAGAGGGCTGTGGTGAGGCGTGCTATTGATAAGCATGTCTTCGGGTGAAGGTGATCTGGGGGATGTTGCGTTTGGATGCTGGCGACCTGTGGACACCCTCTCTCGCTTCTTCATCGGGGCGGTAGAAAAGTGTGCGGTAAAGCTTACGGTTGGCGAGCCTCTCGTGAGCCTCCGGTGGACTTTGATAGACGCAGGAGCTCATACAAAGTGATCCTGGCTGGGATGTTTGCTAGCTGCGTGAGCACATTAAACCTGAAGGACGGGTTGCTCGAGCTTGGTTTGTCGGCATTCGGTTGAGATGCTGGTGACGACCCTGCCGATGGCTTTGCCAGGTTTTCTAAGGCCGGGGGATAATTCTTAGTGAAATCCTTCCCTGCTCTTGTGATGAGTACTGTCGCCTCTTCATCAGAGTCGGTGAGGGTTGTTACCCCCTGTTCAATCCCATCCGAAATTGCTAAGATGACATTGCAGACTTTACCCTTTTGTTTGTCCTTCTGCGCTGGCTTGGAAATCCAATGTTCGTCTTTGAGAAGGTCAAGGTGAACCCACATGATTTGTCCTGATGGTAAAGTCTGTGGTAATGATTCTCAGCTCTGCCTTGGGAATAGGTATTATACCTGCTGGTGCGTGGACTTCAGGGAGGCCCGTTCTGAATTTTAAGGTGATCATGTGTGTAGTCACATTCTTTTGGACCTTCTCCTTTTTCAAAACTCCCGCATCAAAGAGAGCCTGGAGTTTATCCTTGAGGATATAACACTTGGCCGTTGGGTGACCAACAAATCGGTGAAATGCGCAATAGTTCGGGTCATCTGTTTTGCCCACTTCTTCAGGCCTTGTGGCCTCTGGAAGCTTGATCCTACTACTCTGAAGGAGTGTGTCGAAGGTAGGCACTACCCAATCTTCTTTGAAATCGTATTGCCTTTGAGGGCGCTGCCCAAGTGGCTTGGATTTCTGGTGTTGTACCGTCTTGGGGGCCGGATTAGAATCGACAGCCATGGTCTCCTTCCCTTTCGATCGAGGAAGGTTTCTGGTAAAAGTCAGTTCAGAAGCTCCTTTTTGTCTTTGGTTCTTGACTTCGGGGCTTAATCATGTTTTCTACCTGTTCACCTTGGCAGACCAATTCTTTCCATGTTCGGGTTTCCATAGCGCCGATCTTGGACAAGATGTTGATCAAAAGGTTATTGCGGCACATCTCGATCAGTGTAGTATCAGAGACCTGGTCACGGCAATGTAATGACCGATTCCTGAATCTCTTCATGAATTCGTTGACCGATTCCATTTTTTTTTGTTCTCGGCAAGTAGGGTTGCCATTAAAACTTCAGTGTCATCGTCAAAGAAGCGGGCCAAGAATAGCTTCTCCAAGTCGGCCCATGATTTGATAGAGCCAGGTTCGAGCTTGCGGAACCATTCAAAGGCCACTCCTTTCCGGGTGCCAATGAACAACCGCGTGAGGATGGGATCGTTCCCCGTAAGAAACCCTGTCTGGGATAGGAAATAGTATATGTGCTGTGAGGGAGATCCCTTCCCGTCGAACTGGGTCAACCCCATAGGCTTGAACTTTCTTTGGATAAGGGATCAGATCCCACCTGGATATGGCCGACCACCCCGGCTTCGTTCATGTTCTTCCGAGTTTCGATGCCGAGTTGATTCTGGAACTCGTCAAACCTTTTATTCCGAGGTATGCTGCCGGATTGCGAGGCCTTTCCTGAAGATCTGGAGGAGTAGCCAGAAGGTGACTTGTGATCATCTTCCTCATCAGTCGCATGAGGAGTGAGCTCCCGTTCTGGATTCTTCGACCCCTTGGTCGATTTCGCGAAGCCTTCTTTTTCTTCTTTTGTAGCAATTGTCCCATCATTTCCTTCATGGAGTTGATGGCGGCTCGCTATTCAGATATCATGGTTTGCTGATCTTCAAACCTCTTGGTCCACTCATCGGAACCTCCGGTCATGTGCACCCTTGCATGCCTACCGTAAGCCGAGCTTGACGTCTGGGATGTTGCCTCCGCCGAGCAAACTTCTTCCTCATTGTCACGGATGGATTTTAACTGTGCATAGTCAAATGGAATGGCGGTGCCGGTTTGGAGATGCGTGTGTTGGTAAATACTCTCGCGTCTTATTGGGAGGTGCCTCAATCCTATTGCAAACTCTGGATCTGAAGAATCCGAGTATCTAGCTTTATCCTTCCCCGTCATGTTGACAGAGGCAGCTTGTGGCTCTGGATCATCAGTAGTTTGCTTCTTTCAAAGATTACGCCCTCGGTGGGGAGGTTTTATTCTCCGACGCGGTTGAGAAAGCCTTTCCCATACCGACGCATTTCTGCAATCGACAATAGTAGTATCGGATAAGCTTCTCACAATGGCACTGAGGATTCATCTCTTGAATTGTGCGCTTGTGGATTAAATGGTCTCTGAGATCCCCTGTGGGCCGGTGGTAACAACCCACGATCGAGGGATCAGAGGGACTCGGTGCAGAGTTCAAAGGAGTTCTGGCGCAGAACGCTTTGGAATCTCTCCATGTGTTGAATCCAGGCGATCTCACCTTGTCAGGCGTGGTATCATGTTCTGGCGAGCTTCAACCCCTGGCAAGTTGTCTGTCCATCCAGGTGTTGCTCGCGTGTCGGGTCACTTGTCGCTTTGCCTTTTTGGTGAAGGCTTGATGAGCGAAGCCCGCCTGATTTGGTGGGTTCGCCTGTCTCGATCGGTTTGCCTGAATGGGGAACTTTGCTAGAGTGAAGTTCGCCGAGTCCGCCACTTTTGGGGATCTTGCCGCCGGAGCGAAGCTCGCCTGCATAGGTGGGCTCGCCTGATTTAGGGAGCCCGCCAGAACTGTGGACAATGCGTTCTGGCTTGGTTCTTCTTAGGTCTGAATAGTAATTCAAACCGTCCAGGGAGGTGGAAGCAGTCGCTTCCCGTCGTGCAAAGGTTTGTCGTCGTCGCTGCTTGGCTCTCTTGGAGAGCGGGATGTCCGCATCGACGGTGAGGACGTGATCCGTACCGAGGCGGATCGTCCTCTCTTCCACGCGGGACTGGGAGGATTGCTTGGCAACCCAACTAGCAGCTGTTTGGCTTGCACTTTTGGCCATTGGTTCGGCCTTGGCTGGTTCGGGGGAGATGGAACCCCCTGTTGGTACTAGGGTAGAACTCTTGGGCATGGCTGCCTTGGCCGCTTGGGGCTGGGTCACATGCACAACTCTGCGGTATCGACGGGAGGTTCTACCGCCAGAGGAGGAAGAAGATAAGTGCTCTTCATACTTAGCTTGATCGAACTCAATTACAAGAGACTCGACTGTCGTCCCTTCCACAATGTCGTCGAATTGCGCCACCACCATCTCAGTTGAGAAAACGGTTTCTCCCACTGTGGTCGCCATCCTCTGTTTGGTGTAAAAATCTCCTCTCAAATTTATATTGGTTGAATTGCTTGTTTACAAATCAAGAATTGGCCTTTTACAACAGAAGCGAAGGGAAGGCCCTTCTTGTTTAACGTGGGTTCGTTGGTAGCGGTAGGATGCCTCCCTCGATGCTCGAGTCGAGTTTTCTTCCCTTGGACGATCCGATCGACGTTGTGGTCGAGCTTCAGTATGCAGTAGAAGCTCCGGCGTGATTGAGTTCGGTTCTACCCGAGCTTGCTTAGATGAGCTACGATGCAAGAGTTTGCAAAGAGCTCGAAGGCCTCCGAATCTGAGGATTCAGATGGAGTCTACTTCAACAATCCAAGCTCTTGCTCAGAACTGAATTAGTGGAGCAAGGGGATAGTCCTTCAGCTTGCTCCTCCTCCTCAACAATGGTTTCCCAACCTTGTTGCAAGCTCCAGATCTCAGCCTTCAACCTTCCAGCCCCTTTTCTTGTTGCCAAAGAGGCTTATAAATAGGCCAAGGGGTGGGATAGGCCACCCCTTTGACTTGTGGGATGTGACCAGCGATAGGTAGGCGCCATGCCCTCCTCTAGGCGTGGGATGTGATCACGATGAGGTAATGAGAACCATGCCTTATCACAACCTAGGATGTGCAAAGTGGGTGGGCAAGCGAGCCTTTTGAATGCTCAGCGAGCTTGCGCGAAGCTGACGAATGAGGTCAACCGGGCCTTATGGGTGTTTGCTTCGCAGTGGGGTCACTGGCCCCTCTGGCGTCTTGATTCACGTGCCAACGGCTACGCAAGCGCAGTTGAACTTGTATAGCGAAGTTTATCCAACGGGCGAAGCTTTATCGAGCAAGTGGCCATCTCTTTGACTTGTGGGATGTGACCACTAATAGGTGAGGAGCACCATGCCCTCCAACATGGACGTGATCGGCTATAGGGGTAATGAGAGCCATGTCTCATCATTACCCAGACGGAAAGTGGGTGGGCCCACTTCCAGTAAGCCGCCACTAGCACCGCTCAAACAGCGAGCCAAGCTTGAGCCGTTTAAATGCTCGACGAGCTTGCTGAACAAGCGGGGCCAACTGGTGGGCCCCCTCAATCGCGGAGCTGGTGTTCGTTGCGCGAACCCTGCAGCGCGGCTTGGAGCACGACGGGTTGACCGATAGCGGCGTTGGACTCATGTGGGCGAGCTCATCGCAGTGGCGATTTCGCGGCGGGCGGCGGCACTTGAGCTCTTGCAGGCGAGCTCAACGAGTGGGGTGACCTCGTGCGGGCGAGTTCGTTAGGCGGCTCTTGAACCCTTGCAGGCGAGTTCGTTAGGCGATCTCAACGAGTGGGGCGACCTCAACGAGTGGGGTGACCTCATGCGGGCGAGTTCGTTAGGCGGCTCTTGAACCCTTGCAGGCGAGTTCATCTTTTTGACTGGCGGGGTTAGCGATTTTTCCCGCCTACACATGCATCACTTCGCAATGCCGTTGAACGAGCATTTAGTGTCTTAAAAATAAAGATTTTCCATTATTGCAAGCTCAACGGAACCAAATTATGGTGTTCAAATAAAAACAAAATCCTTCTAGCTTGTTGTATTTTGTATAATTTTTAAGGGATGTCGATCCAGGTGATGATTTTCCAAAAAAGGAAGAGCAATGTGATGATACAAACTAATTAGAAGAAGATGGCATAGATGGGAATGAAGATGCTTATAGAGGGAAGTGATTAAGAAATTGCATCGCGAGTTCTATGTGGCAAGATTATAATAGATGATTAGCTTCTATTATATTTGTGATCTTCGTTTGCTTTGTAATTTCTATTTGCATTGTGATTTCTATTTGTGTTGTACTTGATATTAGACTAATGTCTTTTAATCCTTTACTTTTGTAGCTTGAATATTTGTTTAACTTTTGTGATATTATTAGCATCTTTCATTTATATATTTTTTTCAATTTATTTGTGAACAATTATTTTGATGATGAACTAACTCTATTTTATAAATTAAAGAATGTTAAAAAGAATGTGAATGGTGAAACTTCTCGTGGAAAGAATGCTATTGATATGGACCCCTATGATGGAAGATAAGCTAATTGATGTTCACTTGCATCAAGATATATCGGGAAATCGAGTCAATGATAGTTTTTACTGATGGCTTATGACCAAATAGTGGTTGAACTCACAGAAAGCTTTCCCGATTAGCCATTTGATAAGGAGAAAGTGAAGAATCGCATGATGTATATGAAGTCGAAAGTAGCTTGCTATGACTTATTTAAGAATGTGGGTAGTGGTTTTGCTTGGAGTCGGAGCACTAATACATGGAGTGCAGAATCTAAAGTTTGGGATAGGCTAATTCAGGTATGAAAATAGTGTCATTATCATACTAAAATTGATGTTTCAACAGTCTATTATTATAATGTTATTAGTGTTACAACTGACTTAAAATACTATCTTAGTCTCATATTAGTGTTTCAGAGTAGTAGTGAAACACCAGAACATTTCAGCAGAAGTGTTTCAACACTATTAAAAAATGAGATCAGTGTTTCAGCAGTGCTGAAACCCTCAAATCAGAACACTCAAACATTATTCGTGAGTGTTTCAGCAGTGCTAAAACACTAATTTGAAGGTTTCAGCAGTGTTAAAACTCTATTTTTAGTGTTAAAGTTTACCAAAACACTTTGTTTTCAGTGTTTGCTCATTTTTTACTCTTATACATATGAATGCACTAAATTTTGTTTAATTGGAAATCAATCTCAGATCCATCCAGAAGTTGCTGAATGGAGGACCAAGCCTATCACAAATTATGATAAGCTACTATAGCTTTTTGCACCTGACGAAGCAACGGGAGAGAATGTTGTCTACAGTCGAGATATGAGAAAGGAGGAGGAGTTTCAGCGCCACTAATGAGATTGATACTTTAACCATTAATGGCATCAATAATATGATTTCTAGAGAGGAAATTTTATTAAAGAATTTTGATGGATTAATGGTAAACCCAATGACAAAGAGGATGTTAATGACACTACTCTTGAGACCAAGTCAATAGCAAATTCACACAAGAAAAGTAAGAAAGCAAAGGAGGATGTTTCTGTTGAACTCCAGATGGTAAAGGGCATGTGCAGGATAGCGAGGCAATTGAGTTAGGTGCATATGAGTACATAAAGTGTCACGAACACACTCTAATGAAAGAGGATGAGATCTAGACTCACTTGGTTAATCTTGTTGTTGATGATGAACAACTTGATAGTGCATACCTATTCCTAACTACTGAAATCGAATATGTTAAGGTCTTTTGTCTGCTGCCCACTTGAAAGGCACAAAAAACTTCTTATGAAGATGCTACATTGCACATCTATGCCACTCCCACCCCACCTGCTTATTAGCTTGCTACCTAGCAAGTATTTTTTTTTTGTTATGTGTTCGCCATTTTGGACTTGAATTTGCCAACTTTTGATGGTGGTATTTTGGTTGTGTGTTGGCTGTTTGGTGCTTGAGTTTGCCAACTTTTGGTGATGATAGTTGGTTGTGCTGGCTATGAATTTTCCAACTTTTAGTGGTGAATATTTGGTTGTTTTAGCTACTTCGGACTTGAATATGCTAACTTTTGTGGATGATGATCAGATGTGTTGTCTATAAATTTGCTAACTTTTACTTTTGCATGACAATTGCAAACTGTATTTGGTAACTATAGTGCTTACGGCAATATTTAGCAGTCATCTTGTGTAAGGAACATGTGATTATTGAATGGAAACTTGGTTTGATATTTCTATAAGCTTTCGATGTTGAGAATAATATTATTTTATGTTGTTTTTGGCTGTGTTATTTATCTATATTGTGGATATAAGATATGTGGATCCTTTTATGGTTGCAGATTAGTTGTGAGAAGTGACTTATATGAGTGGGTGGTAATATAGTACCTATAGTTTTTTCCTTTCTTTAAGAGGTTATCTCAATGAAATTTGGTAGTAATATTTTTAAATAGGTAGATATCGCCATCTGATTAGATGGATATTTATGTATGGATAATATTAATAATGAGAGGTTATTTATATAATTTTGCAGAAATTCCATTCCCTTTCCTTGTTTTATTGAAACTCCCAAACAAGGTGAAACTAACTTATCTTCCCTTTCCCTAGTAAACTCCCAAATAAGTTACTATATTCTCCCTTAGCTTCTCTTACTGTTTGTTACCCTCCCTTCCCCAATTTAAACTTACCTTCCCTTTCGGAAGTGTTTATGTCAGAAAGTTAATTTGTGAGTGGGAGGATATTTAGAGGACTTTAGTGTCCCTTAATCTTGTTTGATGGCTGATAAACTGTGGGAAGTAGATCCCTGCACAAGTAGCAGGCTTTAGAGGCTCGATGGAGATTTTCCTCGTCGTGCCCTCTGATGTTCAAGTCAGTGATAGATAAGACAATCTGAAGAGAGAATGCAAAATCTAGTCTAGGATTTTATCAGGCATACCTTAGTAGAGTGGAAATGACTACTATTATAGAGGATTTGTGGGAGGCACATTGGTAGTCCGTCCCGATCGGTGGAGCATGAGTTCTGCCTCTATGTTACACGTGTCGGTGGCCGGTTGGGTGGATGTGAAGGACCACTCTCCTCACAGTTAATGTGATAGCAATAGAATGGCAGAAGTGTGGGCGACATCAGAGGAGTCATTATGAAACCTAGCCATGCAATAATGCGATGGCAACTGGGTGGCAGAGCATGGGTGCTGACTCGCCATGCATTTAATGTGAATAGTATTGACGAGACTGATAAGTCATTCCCTACTTTGGGATGTTCCCTAGTAGAGTCTAACTAAAAGATGTCTTTCGTCTTGGACTCGGACTTCTTTGATGGATGCCAACTTGAAGACACCTATCGTCTTAGACTTGGTCTACTAGAAAGGTTGGCTTGTTTGGTCGGGTTGTGTTTATATCTGAGTTAGGCCTTTTGATCACATGACTAGGCCCATTAATTTGACATGTGGCCAACTTTTAAGGGCCTGCTACACTTAATGATTTGTAGGATATAACATTGGCCCCTTTCATTCCACCTAGGGGAAGCCAAAATTTGAGAGGAATCGAATAGTTTCACTCTTCGCCGCTCAAGGATTCGAATCGACTTGTGGAAGACAATTGTGATTTGACGTGCTGACATCAGTGCAGATTGTGTGCTTGGTCTACGTGATGGGACACTTTGATTGATGAGAATTGTCAATGGATCTTAGAGTTCGAGCTCACCGCTTGGATTTAGTTGCATGTCTCTCATTGAGTGCCTATAAATGCCTTCACCTCCTCTTCTTCTTGGTACGCTCTCTGAATTTCCAGCCCTAGAATTTTCTACGTTCTTGACTGTTTAAACCCCGATAATCTGTTCTGATGGCTTCCGGCTCGCAATCTTCTCCAGTTCGTAATGATTGGCGGATTTCACTACTCTGTTTGTATAAATCTTTAGTTTTCCATGATGATCTTGTGGGATGGGCGAAAGTGTATGACATCCCTAGCTCTTTCACGCTATCTGTCCCTCTGTTTGACCGTTGTATACCACCATGCTGATGACTTGGTGCTAATGTATCGGCACCATCTTGACTTTGGCCTACACTAGCTTCTGCACCCTTTTCTCCAGAGGGTATTTTGGAGTGCTTGAAATATCGCCAGTAAGCCCAATTCGGTGGCTTTTTTGGTAACCTAATAATTATATTTTTATTATAATTTTATACCCTCATCATCTATCTTATTTAAATAAATATACCACTAATAATTATTTTTATCTTAATTTACAGGTTAATGAAGAAATAATGATTAAAAGCCCAAAAGGCTCAAACTTCCTGATTTTCTACCATTTATTGAAGCCCAAATATGAAGATAAAAGAAGGCCCAAGAAAGCTCAAGGATCCATGAAGAAATCGGGTGAAGAAATCACAAAAAATTAAAATTACGCAAACCAATCGGTCGGCCAACCGATTGGTCAACCAATTGGTCAACCGATTGGTGAGCGGTAGAACTAGGTTTGTGGCTAGATTTTAATTCCTTGATTGCTAAGTTTCATCCAAGGGTTCTCCTTTCATTGCTGTAGGCTATAAATAGGGATAGAGGGTGAGGGATTTGAGTGTGAAAATTTTTATAAAAACTCTATTTGGAGAGGAGGGTTACTCTTAATTGAGAAGACCTTTTAAATTTATAACTTTTTCTTGCAATTAATAAAAGAATTTGTCACCTCTTCATATTTTTCTTTTCTTCTCTTTATTTGATCATGAAGATGAAGATTTGCCTTCATAAAGAGGCTAAAACCATCTTGGAATATAAGTTTTTCTTTGATCTTTTATTTTCTTGTAGTATTTTCTTTTCTTTTTCTTTTAGTAGATTAGATTTATTTTGACGCCGTAGAGTAGATTTACTTTCATGTCTTTATTTTCTAGCGTTACTTTCTTGCATTTTTATTTTGTAGTATAGATTTATTTTCTTGCATAGTTAGATTTACTTTTATGTTCTTTTACTTTTGTAATTTAGATTTATTTTTATGTTCATAGTTTAGATTTTTACTTCTTTATTTTTATTTTTCTTTTTGTAATTAATTTTTCTTTCATACTCTCTAGTTTTTATTTTGTTTTTAATTCAATAACGTGGAACTAAAAGCTTATAGGAATTCTAGAACTGTATGAAACTAGTTTGATTTCTTTTATAATTTGTGGATTATTCTCTTGAACTTAAAATGATCATGATTAGAATAATCAACTAGAGAACTAATTGGTAGAAGAAGAATTTAATAATCTATGCTTATCTTGAGTGGTTTGATAGGTTATACTTATGAATTCTAGAATTACAATTTAGTTATTGTTCTTTTCATGAGTATTAATTTTACTTGGATGATAATTTGATAGGTTATGCTTTCCTTAAGTGGTTTGATAGTCTATGCTTAATAAATCTAAAGTAAAATGTGATAATAAGATAATAGTTCATATTTTATAAGTGAAATTGGCTAGTAAATTTAATTCTAGATTCCTCATATCTCTAATTAAATCCTCCATCTTTTACTTTCTTGATTTTCCTCTTTATTCTTGATTTGCCTTTATTTCTTTCTTGATTTTATTTTCCTTTATTTCTTTCTCCTCTCTCAATCTCATTTTGCTTTTAGTTGCGCATATTCACAACCACACTTATTCTCTCCACAATCACATTTATCACACTCTTAATTGTCACACACACAATATAAGAACCAATTTTGATTAATTCCTACAACACCTTCCTCGTGGGATTGATAACTTTTTATACTATAACTTGATTGTTGTGCACTTGCAACTTAGAATCTATTTATTTCATATTATAACATTCCTCATCATCTGTCACTGGGTGGAGGTCGAACTGACCCTAGGGATTTTGGGTCATCTGTTGTGCGCCAAGGCTAGAAGGGGTGAGGGGCATTTTTACCTCCAGTCGATTGGTGGTTTTTGGAGGGTTTCGACTCCTCGAGACCAATAAAAAATTGAGGGAAAAGTTCTTCTTTATTTTTGGCACCGACCCGATTCTGGCCTGCCCTACATGGCCGAAGATTAAGAAGGAGGGCTTGAAAGTAGGGGCTCTCTCCGAGGTGGAGAAGCAAGGCTTAGAGAAGATCTGAGCCTATAAGGGGTCTCATTGATGTGAGAACCTTTTTGACAAGGCCTTGCTTCGGGCTACCATCTCCTTTATGGTGGCTATGGAGGAGGATCTTCCTCGCCCTGCACTTTTGGCCACTGAAGTAGTCGGAAGAGGCCCCTCATGCCGGTCTCTCCTTGGGACCCCAAAAGTGTTTGCATGCCAAGTTAGTAGAGGAGGAAGTCCAGACTCTTCACAAGTATCCAGCATAGCCCACGGCTCGACTCGGCATGGGCTCGACAACCTTCACCTCTTAGGCCAAGGGATTTGAGAAGAGGAAGAAGATCATCGCCAAGAGTCATCACCCTACTGAGGGTCATGTGCAAGCCCTTCTTACGCTAGAGGGCGAGGTGAGTGAGCCTGTGCTCGTGTCAGCCAGGGGATTCTGACTTTAGAGGTTCCTCCCTCTGATGTTATCGGCTTGGGCAGTGAGTCTTTGTAGTTGGCCACCGAGCTAGAGGAGGTCACCAAGGAGGTTCATACTGCTCTGGAGTCAATGGGGTTTGGGATCCCTACTGAAGTTGAAGTTGGCACTGCTACCAGGCCAACAAAGTCAGCTTCTCAAGGAGACCTGGGAAGGAGATGGTTACTGATGAGGAGCTGGTTGTTAGAGAGGAGCCAGTCATTGGGGAGGAGTCGTCTTCTCTAGAGGTTCCTCTAGGGAGGTTGGTTTGAGTGACCCTTCCTCCATTGTATTGGTGAACTCCCTCCTGCTGAGTGAGGGAGGTTGAGGAAAACCCTTATTAGGTCAGCTAAGACTGGCCCCCTACATGAAAGGAAGCCAACACGTGACTTCATTTTTGTACCTGGTCATCGGCTAGATCCAAGGGGGTTAGTCTTGGAATCCAAGTACAATTAGGTCCGCACAGTTGATCAAATTTACCTCCCCATTGATCAAGTCTTACTGAGCGGGGTACCTAACTACGACCTTCATCAGATTCTCTAGAGCTATCTTGCCAGAGGCTTGCTTGTAGAGACCGAGTTGTTTAGCAGGCTTGAGTCAGCCCATGAGCTCTTTTTCAAGCTCCGGGAGGAGATGACGATTCACAGGGATGTCCACAAGTCAGCTAAGTTTTTGCCCACTCAAAGGGGGAGTGAGTTGGATCAACTCAAGAGAGGCAGGGTGGAGATGGAACACGCATTGAGCCCATGGGTTGAGGAAGGCAAGGTCACTACCGAGCTCTTCTAACATCGAGGCGCTTCTCGAAGCTGATCAGAGGGAGATGGAGGACAAGGAGAGGAAGATTAATCAAGCCCATCATGACTTGGGTGCTGCCAACACACGGATTAAGTATCTCAAGTTGAAGGTTGAGGTGGAGAGGAGGGAGAGGGTGGACTCCCAGGAGCAAGCCCAAGAGGCTCGACTCGAGTTGGAGGACTTGAGGGTGAGGTTGCTGAAGGAGATAGCTTTTTAGGAGTCTCTCTAAAATGACACTGCCCAAGCTGCTTAGAGGGCTAAGCAGCAGCATAATTCTCTCCTCGACCAAATTTGAGACCTCAAAGAGTAGCTGGCATTCTGAGAGTCAAGGGTCTTTGATGATCAGCTGATCGAGAAGTACCACATTGGTCCTCTCGGGAAAGTCGAGGCCACTCTTGCTTGTAAGGTGGGTTTTGATGACTTGATGGCTCGGCTCCCTCACGAGCTCAAAGTCAAACTCGACTGATTCAAGTACCCCTCCAGAGTGGCAGTCTGCTTGGATGACCTTAAGATGCTCGAGATGTCTAGTAGAATGGGAAGGGCTGAGGATAGTGAGGAAGCAAACGGCGACTCGGGAGGGCCCGGTCGAAGCAGGTTCTAGTGAAGAAACCGGCTCACCTTCACTATCTGACCGACCGGGACCTCATCTTCTACTCTTGCATTGTGATTTTTTCTTTGTCGAGTTGTTATAAAAAGTCCTATAAATTTTCACAAGTTAGTGAAAAAAGTTTCATTTTGTACTACTTGAACTTGTTTGTGATTTTATTTCTGAGTTATTCCTCACTGTACCTTGGGTTTACTCTTGAAGACTGATGCCAAAGGCTTTGAGTGCTTCGGACGAGTCGATGAACACCGAGTCATGAGGATTCTTCATTCTGCCTTTGGTTTACTCTTGATGACTAATACCAAGGGCTTTTGACCACCTTGGACGAGTCAGTGAAGGCCGAGTCACAAGGGATTTTAGTTGTAATTTAGGCTTACTCTTGAAGACCAATACCAAGGGCATTTGAGGGCCTTGGATGAGTTGGTGAAGACTGAGTCGCAAGGTTAGTGCCTTGGTTTTACAAATAAAACTGATACCAAGGTCTTTGAGCCCCTTGGACTAGTCGGTGAAGACCGAGTTGCAAGGTTAGTGCCTTGGTTTTACACATGAAAACTGATACCAAGTCTTTGAGCACCTCGGATAAGTCGATGAAGACCGAGTCACAAGGTTAGTGCCTTAGTCTTACACATGAAAGACTGATACCAAGGCCTCTGAGGGCCTTGGACGAGTCGGTGAAGACTAAGTCACAAGGTTAGTGCCTTGGTTTTACACTTGAAAACTAATACCAAAGTCTTTGAGTGCCTCTGCTTATTTGTACAAGATTTTGTGGAAAAAGGTAAGGTAGCTTTTCATATATGGGGATTTTCCAATTACATTCATTAGAAATATTTCTTTAGATGTTCTACATTCCAAGGATGCTTCAAGACTTCCCCACTTTGATTCTACAACCAGTAAGTTTCTAAGTGGACTTCTTTTATAATCTTGTAGGGTCCTTCCTAGTTTGCAATGAGCTTTCCATAGTTGACTTCTTTATTAAATGCAGCTTTTTAGAGGACCAGATCTCCTAGTTTGAACCTCCAGGGTTGATAGGTAAATAAATGTGTACCTAAAGTTGCAAGTATACAACCATCAAGTTATAGTATAAAAATTATCGATCCCACGAGGAAGGTGTTTGTAGGAGTTAATCAAATTCGGTTCTTATATTGTGTGTGTGACAATTAGGAGTGAAAACATGATGAAAGTGGTTGTGGAGAGATTAGAGAGTGTGGAAGTGATGAAATGTAAATAAAAACAAAATGAGAATGAAAAGTGGGGAGATAAAGAGTGGATGTGAATATGTGCGAATAAATCAAAACAAGATTGAGAGAGAGAGAGAGAGAGAAGTAAAGGAAAATAAAATTAAGAAAAGAAAATCAAGAATAAAGATGAAAATCAAGAAAGCAAAAGATGGAGGATTCAATTAAAGATATGAGAAATCTAGAATTGAATCTACTAGCTTATCTCACTTATAAATTATGAACTATTAGCGTATTATCACATTTCACATTAGATTTATTAAGTATAGGCTATCAAACCACTGAAGGAAAGAATAATCTATCAAATTATCGTCCAAGTAAAATTAATACTCATGAAAAGAACAACAACTAGATAGTAATTCTAGAATTCATAAGCATAACCTATCAAACCACTTAAGATAAGTATAGATTATCAAATTCTTCTTCTACCAATTAGTTCTCTAGTTGATTATTATAAACATGATTATTTTAAGCTCAAGAGAATAAACCATAATTTATAAAGAGACTAACCTAGTTTCATACAATTCTAGAATTCCTACAAGTTTTAGTTCCACATTATTGAATTAAAAGCAAAATAAAAACTAGAAAGAATGAAAGAGAAACTAAATACAAAAAGGAAAAATAAGAACAAGGAAGTAAAATCTAAACTATGAACATAAAAAAAATCTAAATTATAAAAAAGAAAAAGAACATAAAAGTAAATCTAACTATGCAAGAAAATAAATCTATACTGAAAATTGCAAGAAAGTAATGCAAAAATTAAAGACATGAAAGTAAATCTATTTTACAATGCATCAAAATAAATCTAAACTACCAAAAGAAAAGAAAAGAAAATATACAAGAACAATAAAAGATAAACGAGAAAACTTACATTCCAAGAGGGTTTTAGCCTCTTGATGAAGGCAAATCTTCATCTTGATCTTCATCTTCATCTTCATGATCAAATAAAGAGAATAAAAGAAAAATATGAAGAGGTGAAATTTTTTTATTAATTGCAATAAAAAGTTATAAATTTGGAAGATCTTCTCAATTAAGAGTAACCCTCCTCTCTAAATAGAGTTTTTATAAAATTTTTCACACCCAAACCTCTCCCCCTCTACCCCTATTTATAGCCCAACGTGATGAATGAAGATCATTGGATCAAACTTGGGCTCCAAGGAGAAGAAATCAGCTATTGATCTGATTCTGTTACAGACCAATCGGTTGGCCAATCGGTTGGCCAACCGATTGGTCGACCGATTGGTTTACAACCAAATTTGTCTTTTTCTTAGTTTTTCTCCACGAATTTCTCTTGAAACCTTGTGTAGTCTTGGGCCTTCCTTTAACTTTGTATTTGGGCTTCATAAAAGGTAAAAAATAGGAGAGTTGAGTCATTTGGGTTTTTATTCATATTTTCTTCATTAATCTGCAATTTAAGATAAAAATAATTATTAGTGGTATATTTATTTGTATAAAATAGAAGATAAGGGTATAAATTTGTAATAAAAATATGATTATCAAATACCCCCACACCTAAATTTTTGCTAGTTCTCTAGCAAAGAAAGAAAAAAAAAGGAAAGAAAGAAAAATCCAAACTCAGTTTCACAGGAATCGCGGTTGTATTTAGCGCATACAACAAGCCTTTAAACCCCTAGGTTACCCTAGTGGATGATTTGTAGTCTCCTGAGGGTTTGCAGTGAATGTACCCACAAAATTCAGTCAACTTGCCAATTTAAAGAAGTCAAAGTATAATTAATTCACTTGATATATTTAACATACTAATTGAAGCTAGTTTATACTCAAGAAAACGCTTTTATGTATAACTCCAAGGTAATTTTCTTTTAGAAAATCTTTTCATTATAGCTATACAAAACCAAGTCTAACTTAGAAATTTAATTTAAAAGTTTTTGAAAAGAACATGCTAACTCTTTGTTTTAAACAATTTTCAAGTCTCTTAATCAATTTACTTTTCAAGAACATATATACAAATATAACTATACATATAAAACATTGTTAGTAAAAAATTTTATTTATTTTACTACTCTTTATTCTTGGTGATTTTGTTCTACTTGATCGGCTTTCTAAGTGACCATTTAACGAGTTTTGGACCAATGGATCCCAACCCAATTGGGTTTAGGTCATTAAGCATAGAAATACTCCTTGAGCTTAATTACTCGGTCAACTTAGGCTTAGTAAGATAGAACCACCTTGGATTTTAAGAGAATATTAGTTGGTGCCCATTTTTCACACTCTTCTTTTGTTAGTTTTTTAATATATATATGTGTATATGTATATATATGTCTTAAAAATATTTAGATCAAGAAAACTTGAGAATTTATTTTCAACTCTAAGATGAGCATACAAAAATTTCATTACTTTAATTAAAAGTCTAAGTAAAGACTTAAGTGAAGTATACTACTTTGAAAATTATTTCTTCGAAATTTATTTGGAGTTATCATAAAAGGTAAACTTGAGTGTAAAACTAACTAAGGATTAGAAAATTTAAATTTTATCAAATAGATCAATTATTAATCAACTCTATTAAGTTGGCAAGTGACGATATTTTTTATTTTTAAATGACATAAAAAGAAAAATGGTAAGAAAAAGAGGAAAATGACTAAGATAAAGAGAAAAATGACTAATCCCCAACCCCACACCTAAATTTCAGATTGTCCTCAATGCAAACTCTATAATGCACATAGCAAAGCAGATAAAATTAAAGCACTTATATTTATTCTACGGCCAACAATGATAAAAAATCTGCAATTACCTTTGGTATGAGGAGGATGAAGTCAAAATTTCTTCTTCTTTTTTTGTTTTGTTTTGCTTTGTTTTTGTTATTTTCTTTTTTTGTTTATTATTTTTAAAAGAACAAGAAACTCTCAAATGAGAGAAGAATAAATTCTTTTTATTATGATGAGACACAAAGACAAGCAATGTAGAATAAAAGATGAAAGATGAGAAGTTAAAATTCTACATTAAATCCTACCTTATTGTTGAAGATTCTACCTCGGATTATAAAGAGCTTTAAAATGATATAAACAATGAAGTGCTTAGATTCAAAACATTCCAAGGGGTTCAATGATTTTGCAATAATTCAAGGTAGGTTTCAATGGTGTTATTCAATTTAAACTTAGCTTCTTTATTAACAAAAGTTTGTGCAACCAAATTTTCTTTGAAACTTTTCTCAAACATAAGATCTATATTTGAGGGTTTAAATTCGATTGTTTATTTTCTAAAAGCTAAGTTCATCCGAGAAGAGTTCTTCAAAGGTTTGTTCAAGCACAGTTCCAGCTTTCTCAAAAATCGGATCTGATTTTTCTAAGAACAACAGTTCTTCACCGAAAATTTCCTCGAAACCCAGATCTGATTCATTCTCCTCTTTAATTAGACTTTCCTGAAGGTAATTTATTTCTAAAGGTTGATTATCAATATTGTTTCCTGGATTGAAAATATTAAGTTCAGCAGTCAGATTCCCAAAGGACAGCTTCATGTGACCGGTTCTACAGTTGATGAGAGCATTAGAAGTGGCTAAGAACGTTCTTCCTAAGATCACGAGTATCTGTCCTTTGGGATTGGAAATGGGCTGCGTTTTCAGGACTATGAAATAAACAGGAAAAATAAAATCACCAACCTTTATCAATACATCTGTTATTTCACCCATAGGAACCTTAACTGATCTATCAGCTAACTGAAGTGTGCATCTAGTTGGCTAGAGCTCCCCAACACCCAGTTGTTGGTAGATCGAATACGGAAGTAAGTTAACACTGGCCCCTAAGTCTAAAAGCGCTTTATCGATACGAGTGTTACCGATGACACATGGGATGGTAGGACAACCTGGATCCTTATGTTTCAATGGTACACACTTTGAGAGGACATCACTGATATTGGCGACAAGAAAGACTTTCTTTGGAAGATTTATTATCCTCTTTTTGGTACATAATTCCTTCAAAAACTTGGCATAAGAAGGAATTTGTTCAATGACATCTAAAAGAGGAATATTGACCTTAACCTGCTTGAAGGTTTCTAGGATCTTCTCTTCCTGAGGGGAGTGATTCCTAGGCCTGAGTCTATCTGGGTATGGAGCAACTGGTTTAAACCTATCAAAATTAGGCTCAGGTTCGGGTTCAGGCTCTTCCTCATTGGAAATGGGTGATTGCTGGATAGAGTCATCGGAAGGAGAGATAATTTGTTCTGGTTCAAGGATTTCACTTGGAGGCGCTCTAACTTGATTATCAACTTGTTTTCCTGACCGTAGTAAATGGATTGCATTCACTTGAGCTTGGTAGGATGAACTTGATCTTGTGTCCTTAGGGTTGGTCACGGGTTGACTCGAAAATGTTCCTTTTTCTCTCTCACTCACAGCACTAGCTAGTTGTCCAAGTTGGGTTTTTAATCTAGCTATGGCTTGAGTGTTAGAAGTGAGAATTTGTCCGGTTGATTGCATAAAGGTATTCAAAGTGTTGGATGTTTGAGTCAACAAATTGGTGGTTTGTGTGGAGGCCTTAATTATGGTTTCGAGATGTTTATCATATACGGCATTTGGAGGAGTGGAATTTAAGGACTGATGGTGAGGAGACTGAAATGGCAGATTTGATTGTTGAAAGTTGGGTTGAGAACAGAATGGAACCGTGTTTCCCCTAGGAAATTATTGATTTGAAGCGGGAGTGAAAGTTTGGTTACCGGAGAAGTTTCCCTGGTTCCATGCAAGATTTGGATGATTTCTCCAACCGGGATTGTAAGTTGGAGAGAACGGATCATTCATCGGACGCTGAAATGCAGCGTTGATCTGGCCTAGTGGTTGATTGTTTCCTAAGAGAGGACATTCCTCTGAAACATGAGATGGAGACAGACAGTTATGACAACCTGAGGTAGAAACTTGATTAATTTGAGCTGGAGCTCGTTCCTTGACTTCTAAAGCTTCTAACCTACGCATGATTGTAGCCATTTTTGCTTCAGAGGCTATGTTTGTTTCTAAGGAAAGATCACTGGTTCTAGGTTGGGGAACAGATGAAACTCGGCCATCGCAGTGTTCCCACTGCATGGTATTCTCAGATAAACCCTCTAAAAAGTCTCATGCTTCATCTATATTTTTCTTCATGAAATCCCCTTGACACATGGACTCTAAGAAAGTTTTTGAAGAATAGTCCAATCCTTCATAGATGATTTGGCAAAGTCACCATTTTTCAAGACCATGATAAGGACATTGGATGAGAAGATCCTTAAACCTATCAAAATACTTCCAAAAGGGTTCTCCAGGGACAATTTTAAAATTCATGATGTTGTTTCGAAGCTTGACCGTTTTATGAATAGGGAAGAATTTCTTAAGAAACACGGTGACAAATTCATCCCAAGTTGAGATAGAATTTGTAGGCAAGCTATACAGCCATTTCTTGGCCTTGTCCTTAAGGGAAAATGGAATAAATCGGAGTTTGATCGCATCTTCGATTAAGTCCCTCATCTTAATCATGAGGCAAACTTCTTCAAATTCAAAGATGAAAATGTATGCGTCTTCAGTTTCTATTCCTAGGAATTTGGGAAGCATGTTAATAAAATGCGGTCAAAGTTCGAAATTTTCTCCATTGACCTCGGGGAGTTTTATGCAAGAGGGGATTGCATTTCTAGTGGGGTAACAAATATCTTGAAGAACCGGTGGGTTAGGGTTATCCATCTTGTTGAGTTCAAGAGATGAATCAATGTGAATTAAACGATTGGTATTGTCCCTAATCCACACTCGCATACACCAAAATAACTTTTTATAGGTTTTTTTAAAGAAAAGAAAAAGAAATAAAACTAAAGAGAGAGAGAAAGAAAAGAAAAAGAAAAACCTAACGAAAACAAATCAAGGCAACCACTTTTCAATCACCCTAACTTCTAGGGTTAAGCCTAAACTCCACTAGATCAACTTCTAACCAAAAATTCCCTTAGTGAAAAGATCAAAGTTTACTCGGGTAATTAGCTAGGTAAGGATAGTACTAGAGGGCGATCAAAGATCAATTAAGTATCTCGTTCCTTGAGGAGTGCTTTACGCAACCCCTAAACTTTGTCTTAGACATCAATTAATCCAAATAAACTTGGACCGGTTCACTTAAGGATTTCTTGTTCCTTAATGAGCTCGAATCCTTAGGGGCCAACGTCTAATGAGTTTTATAAGGCTTGGGTTTGTATAGTGAGGAATTAGTGATTTGTGGGCTAAGGAAAGGGTGATGAAATCCCTCACCTTATCTTGATTAGGGGGTTTTGCCCTTAAGATATTTTCAAGTGTGTGTCAAATCAAGATGCTCAAATCACTTGGGTGAATTCCTACTATTATAGGTAATGCAACCTTTGAAATTAAAAGCAACTAAAAGGATGCAAAACAAAAATCTTTTCATTTTTATTATGGTCCACAATCAAACAAAGTGTGAGAATGAGAGCTCTCGCTTGAATTTATTATCTTTTAGTAATTATTCAAGTGGATGGTGAATTTTATTAGGGTCGATTAAAAGTAATATATATATATATATATATATATATATATATATATATATATATATATATATATATATATAATCCTAATTGTCTCTAATGTGAATGAACTATCTAAAGGGTGGAATTGAAAATACTAGATAGAAAAGTTACCCACACAAAAGCTATCCTAACCTTTTTGAAGGCAATTCTTCAATCTTGAATCTTCAACTCTTGATCTTCAAGCTCCAAAGAGGTTCCTTCACAAGAAAATACACAAGTTAAAGAACCAAATATAGAAAAATCCTACAAAATAAGCTACCGCAACGCTACCAAAATTTGATAAGTAAATAAATGTGTATCTAAAGTTGCAAGTATACAACCATCAAGTTATAGTATAAAAATTATCGATCCCACGAAGAAGGTGTTTCTAGGAGTTAATCAAATTCGGCTCTTATGTTGTGTGTGTGACAATTAGGAGTGAAAACATGATGAAAGTGGTTGTGGAGAGATTAAAGAGTGTGGAAGTGATGAAATGTAAATAAAAACAAAATGAGAATGAAAAGCGAGGAGATAAAGAGTGGATGTGAATATGTGCGAATAAATCAAAACAAGATTGAGAGAGAGAGAGAGAGAGAGAGAAGTAAAGGAAAATAAAATCAAGAAAAGAAAATCAAGAATAAAGATGAAAATCAAGAAAGTAAAGATGGAGGATTTAATTAAAGATATGAGGAATCTAGAATTAAATCTACGAGCTTATCTCACTTATAAATTATGAACTATTATCTTATTATCACATTTCACATTAGATTTATTAAGTATAGGCTATCAAACCACTTAAGGAAAGCATAATCTATCAAATTATCGTCCAAGTAAAATTAATACTCATGAAAAGAACAACAACTAGATAGTAATTCTAGAATTCATAAGCATAACCTATCAAACCACTTAAGATAAGTATAGATTATCAAATTCTTCTTCTACCAATTAGTTCTCTAGTTGATTATCCTAAACATGATTATTTTAAGCTCAAGAGAATAAACCATAATTTATAAAAGAGACTAACCTAGTTTCAAACAATTCTAGAATTCCTACAAGTTTTAGTTCCACATTATTGAATTAAAAGCAAAATAGAAACTAGAGAGAATGAAAGAGAAACTAAATACAAAAAGGAAAAATAAGAACAAGGAAGTAAAATCTAAACTATGAACATAAAAATAAATCTAAATTATAAAAAAAGAAAAAGAACATAAAGGTAAATATAACTATGCAAGAAAATAAATCTATACTAAAATTGCAAGAAAGTAATGCAAGAAATTAAAGACATGAAAGTAAATCTATTTTACAATGCATCAAAATAAATCTAAACTACCAAAAGAAAAGAAAAGAAAATATACAAGAAAAAGAAAAGATAAACGAGAAAACTTACATTCCAAGAGGGTTTTAGCCTCTTGATGAAGGCAAATCTTCATCTTGATCTTCATCTTCATCTTTATGATCAAATAAAGAGAAGAAAAGAAAAATATGAAGAGGTGAATTTTTTATTAATTGTAATAAAAGTTATAAATTTTGAAGGTCTTCTCAATTAAGAGTAACCCTCCTCTCCAAATAGAATTTTTATAAAATTTTTCACACCCAAATCTCTCCCCCTCTACCCCTATTTATAGCCCAACGTGATGAATGAAGACCATTGGATCAAACTTGGACTCCAAGGAGAAGAAATCAGCCATTGATCTCGACTGCTACGCATCATCGGCATTAACGGTGGCCAACCGCCGACCGATTGGTTTACAATTGAATTTATCTTTTTCTTAGTTTTTCTCCATGAATTTCTCTTGGATCCTTGTGTAGTCTTGGGCCTTCCTTTGACTTCGTATTTGGGCTTCAATAAAAAATAAAAAATAGGATAGTTGAGTCATTTGGGCTTTTATTCATATTTTCTCCATTAAACTGCAATTTAAGACAAAAATAATTATTAGTGGTATATTTATTTGTATAAAATAGATGATAAGGGTATACATTTGTAATAAAAATGTGATTATCAAGGGTCGAACCTGACTGTTGCAGTGTCGGGCGATGCATTACTGACTAATTATCAAAAATCAGAGTGCTTGCTCTCTTAGTTTGTTGACGAGGTTGAGTCTGCTTCTTAGGCCAATTTGACTAGCTTCCTTATCAAAGTGTTGTGGTCGCATAGTAGGCATACTGACTTTTACCTGGATGACTGCTTCTGCTCCGTACGCCAGTTGAAATGGTATTTTGCCGATGGAGCTTTTGTGAATTGTTTTGTATGATTGTAAAATACCAGGGAGTTCATTGATCCAAGTTCCCTCTACTTAGTCCACTCTCTTATTCAGTGCTTATAGTATGCACTTGTTTGACGCTTCTGCTAGACCGTGCATTTAGGGTGTGCTATTGATACACACTTGAGTAGGATTTTTCACTCTTCACAAAAGTCGCGAAACTCCTTGCTGTCAAATTAGGTGCCATTTTCTGTTATGATGGTTATCAGCACTCTAAATTTGTTGATGACCAATTTCTAGATGAAGTTGCAGATATCTTTTTCATCGATTCTCGTCAGTAGCTCTGCTTCTATCCACTTGGTGAAGTAGTCTATAGCCACAACTAAGAATTTCCATTGTCTGGCTGTGATGTGTTGTGAAAATAGTGTCAAGATTGCAAGTGCACAATTAAGTTATAGTATAGTTACAATATCGATCCCATGAGAAAGGTGTGTAGGAAATATTCTAAGTTGGATCCTAGAGTTGTGTGTAGACAATTAGAAGGAAAATGTGGAGAGATAAAGAGAGTGGGTGATTATTTATAAATAAAAGAAAACTAGAACAAGAGGGGGAGAGGGGGGAAGAGAGTGGAAAAATAAAAGGAAATAAAGAATAACAAGGAGGAGAAATAAAGAAAACTAGAAAAGAACAAAATCAAGACTAGAAAAACTAACCACAAAGAGGAAAATCACTATAAGTAAAATATGGAGAAAATCAAGAGAAAAGATAGGAATCTAGAATTGAATCCACTAGTTAATTTTATTTAGGATTTATGAACTACTCTTTTTATCACATTTTACCTTAGATTTATTAAGTATAAACTATCAAACCACTTAAGAAAAGCATAACCTATCAAATTATCATCCAAATAAAATCATCATTCATGAAAAGAACAAGCAACTAGATAGTAATTCTTGAATTCATGAGCATAACCTATCAAACCACTCAAGCTAAGCATAAATTATCAAATTCTTCTTCTACCAATTAATTCTCTAGTTGATTATCCTAAGTATGATTATTTGAGCACAAGAGTGAGGTCCACAAATTATAAAAGAAATTAAACTAGCTTCATACAATTCTAGAATTCCTATAATATTTAGTTATGCATTTTGGAAAAAAAAAAGAAAATAGAATTTAGTTTAGAAAGAATAAAAAAGGAATAAAAATAAAACTAACTAAAAAATAAGAACAAGAATAAAAAGTTAAAGATCTAAACTATGAGCATAAAGAAAATCTAACTAATAAAAATAAACAAGCATAAAAGTGAATCTCTACTACAAAAGAAAAATGCATAAAAATAATAAAAGAACATGGAAGATAAACAATAAAATAAAAGAGCATGAAAGTAAATCTAAGCTACAAGACATGAAAATAAACCTAATCTACCAACATAAAATAAAAATAAAATCCTAAACATAAATTTCTAAAATAAGAAAATAGAAGAGAAAAATAAAACTTACATTGCAAGGGTTGGCCCCTTAAAAAGAAATCTTCATCTTCATCTCCATCAACAAAGAAGAAGAAAAAAAATTTAAAAGGTGAAAAAAAATTATTTTTATTAATCGTAAATAAAAATTTTAATTTTGGAATGTTTTCTCAATTAAGAGTAACCCTCCTCTCAAAATGGAGATTATTAAAAAATTTCACACTCAAACCCCTCACCCTCTACCCCTATTTATAGCCTACAACAATGAACAAGAACTATTGAATTTGGCTTGGGGAACAAGGATTAAATCTCAGCCATAAACTGATTCAGTTACGAACCAATTGGTTGACCAATCGATTGGCCGACCGATTGATCAATCGATTGGTTTGTAACCGATTTGCAATTTTTGTTGACGTCTTGACCTGATTTCTTCTTGGTTCCTTGGGTATTTTTGGGCCTCCTTTTGTCTTCATATTAGGTTTTAATAAATGGTAGAAAATAAGGGAATTTGACTCTTTTGGCTCTTATTCATTAACTCTTCATTAGCCTACAAATTATGATAAAACATATTATTAGTGATATATTTATTCAAACAAGATAGATAATGAGGTTACAAAAATATAGTAAAATATGATGATCAAGCTGCCATTGGGAATGACCCCAATAAATTTAATCTCCATTGAGCAAAAGGGATCGGGTTGATGAGAGGGGTGAGCTCGATTGCCGAAGCTCTTGGGATGTTTGAGAAGAGTTGACAGGCTTTACACCGGGTTGTGAGCTTTTTTGACTCAGCTAGAATGGTTGGCTAGTAGTAGCCCTGCTTGATGATCGTCTGTGCTAGGGTTCTAGCCCTTTTATAGTTTCTTTAGGCGTTGAAAATTGCCTATACGCTCCCGAACACAGCTTGTGATAAGGAGTTGACGATCGGCGAGCCATCCGACGACATAACGGCGAACCGTCGATAATACAACAACAAGTCACCGCGACGCCAACGCATAAAGCGAGTCGGCACCAACGCATAAAGCGAGTCGACGAAGCGTCCAGGTCAATAAACCAAATCGGCGAGGTGCATAAAGCAAGTCGACAAAACATCCAAGGTCAATAAAGCGACGAATCGCGTGCGAGCGAAGGGATAAACCCGACTTTGAAGCTCCGGATTAGCGAGAACCGATAAACCTGAATCGAATCGGGCTCAAAACAACAAAAAATGGTGAAAACGAAGCACTTGGGTGACTCGGTCAAAACCGAGCCACTTCTAAGTGGCTCAGTGGCCGAGCCACCTGCAAGTGGCTCGATCAAAGCCATGCAAGTGGCTAGGCGGGCCTCGGGCCCAATTCTGACCCGTTATCCGCTTTTGAGGCTATAAATATGAGGTGCAAGGCTCATTTGCACAGGATTCGAAAATTTTGGGTAGGTGAGGAAGCTCTGCCGGATCAAGATCTGAGTTTTGGCGATAAAGGCGATGTTTTTGAAGATCCAGATCTAGCTTTCGGGGAGGCGATCAACTTCGACATTAGATCCACATCAATTCCTCGAGATTAAACCTTATTTTGATCTTGAGAAGAGCTTTGATTTCGCTTGGTCGATCTCATTTGCTTCGGGCTCTTGTTTCCTTCGTGAAATAACCCCTTTTGATCGTGTAGATCTCACAGCGGATCCGGATTACGCGGTGTCCACGGATGAAAAAGAAGTCCCCGACACAGGCAAAGACACCCACGCAAGTGAGGATCCGATAAACGGATCCCACATTTGTTCAAAAAGGAGAAAGTTATAATTTTTCTTTGATTCTCATTGTAGCCTTATAAAAAGGCGATCTTTTTCTGAATCTCATTTGTAATTCCATAAAGGTGTAACAGATTCAAATCAATGACAATCATTCCGACTTTCCTACTTAACAAGCGGCGAATTACGCGGGGAGCCAACGGTCTCAAGTCAGAGATCGTCGTGTCGCAGCCGCGGATCTAGATCCCGGTCGAAGAAGAGGTATGAGTTCGATCAGAAGAAGTATGAGGAGTACCTCTCGTCCTCATTCCGATCGTCCTCCCCCCGCAGATCCAAGAAGATATCCGCTGTAAGGAGAATCCGATGGTCTTTCGATATTGAATCGCAAGGTGAGGATTGCGATCCCGCCGCTGCCAAAAGCAGCAGCAAGCAGTGTCCCTCCGGCACCCAAGGCAACTGGAGATGAAGATCTCGACTCCTCGACCCAAGATCCGACTGATGGCGTGCCGAATCTTTCGAAGAGGGCTCGCCAATGTCAACGCCAAAGTTTGGCTCGCCGATTTGCCAAGGCATTAGAATCGATGGACGAAATCCGTTACGAGGCGGATCTCAAATCTAGGAGAGGCGGAAAGCCTCAGAAGCAGCCGCACGATAACTCCTCCAAGCCGTTGACAAATGATTAGATCCGCGCCAAACGGAACTAATCAACACTTGAGGAACGCATCCACAAGCCCCGTGCACTCCTTGCAAACGTGCGAATTCTGGTCCAAGAGGCCCAAAGGTTGAAGGAGGAAGTGGCCAAGAAGCCCCCGAAGACGCACCAAGTATGGAGGCCAAAACCCGGATCAACGGTTAAGGCTAAAGCCGAAGCGTTGAACAAGGATCAGCCTCCCCGAGTTGATCTCCATCAAAGGAAGTCCACTCCACCATCGCCGACTCCACCCAAGTCGCCGTCCACCTCAATTCCTGCTTCAGGAGATCCCGTCGGTTCATCCCAAAGCAGGAAGACGGTGTTAGAACGCCTCGGTCCCATTCCTGATGATCAAGGGAAGATTTCAATCAAGGAGCGCTTGGGCCCATTGAGGAAATCTCGGGTCAATCCTAACCCAGGGGGTCGTACCCACCTCAACCACAATAAGAAGGTTCATGCAGCTACCCGCACCGGGCTGCGCATTAAAGTCTAAGAGCCCACTGGAGCTTCACACTAGCAAAAGCGTACGGCGCGGCGAGTGACCTTTGATGGCCCTATAAGGGCAGCTTATCCTCAGAAGGAGACTTTCTCGTCTGATGATGAGGACGTTAGACCTGAGAAATTGTGCCAACACACGATAGGTTGCTCCGACATTCATACCGATGAGTTGTACTATCGTGCTGGGGGTACGAATAGATCTCAAAAAAGGAGATCCCCGGAGAAAAACATGCACTACCCATGCTCCAGATTGATCAAGGCGGTGTTGTCCGAGTGCGATTGCAACAAGATGACTCCGAGCAAATTATCGGTCTTTGATAGCCTTAGCGCCAAGATATCTGAACCCAAATCAAGGCGCTCGCAGGGAAGATTGATGCCTCAAGACGACGAAGCCGCTGCCGCCTCCATTAATATGACCAAAGAAAGGGACGCCGCCACGCGGTATTCCCGCGGCATCGCGAACGAATGACTCGGTTATGTCCGACCATTAGACGCCCCAACTATGGCAAAGCGCCAAGGAGACCGCCTTCAGATGACGAACTGTCAGACGCTGGCTCCGCATTTACCTCCGACAATACGTTATCAAGTGACGGATGACCCCGTGAAGCACTCATGATTAGTGCAGAGCAAGTGGCTAAGATGCTCGAGGAGGCTCTCGCCAAACAAAAGGAGAATTTCCAGCTTGAAATACAGATGGCCATGCAACAAATGAGGAAATTTCAGGACAAGCAAATCTTATCATTGTTGAATCGCCGAGGCGAGTCAAGTCATCGCAACCATGATAACCAAATGGATAGCGACGCAGATGGGGATGAAGGCCATAACGCCAATGATACGCCTAATGAACAGAACGCCAGTGACAATACCGTCGTTCCTCTTTAAAATCACCAAGACAAAGATGTAGGTGAGAATGAGAAGATAAAAGATTTGGAGAGTAAAATCAACACTCTCATTTCTGCTCAAGAGGTGAAGAAGACGGGTATACCGTGCCCGTATCCGAGAGAATGGGAATCAATCCCGTATCCGGCAAAGTTTAACCTAATTAACTTTACGCCGTTCGACGGGAACGGATCCCCAACTCAGCACCTTATCTACTTTAAGTCCCACTTGGGAGTCATCTCCGGCAATGAACCCTTGATGGTTCGGTCATTCGTTGGCACCCTTCGTGGAGCTGCCTTCGATTGGTACCGCCGTCTCAAACCTGGGAGCATTAACGGTTGGGATGACATGGAGTCCAGGTTCCTCACCAACTTCTTTGATGACGATACCGAAATATCTATCGGGTCGCTCTTGGATGAGAAACAAAAGGATGGAGAAACGGTGGACAACTTCGTCAAGAGGTTCAGAAATAAGGCGATGAATTGCTGAGACCCCATAACTGAGGAGTTCACCCTCCAAACGTGCCACAACAACTTGTCATTGGACGTGTTGGAAGTAATGGGGACAGCACCGTCTGAGACCTGGAAGGATTTGAAGATACGCGGAGAACAAGCCGAGCGATTCCTAAAAAAGAAGAAGGCAGAGAGAGGTCAGCCAATGGTGAATGCTCACAAGCAGAATTTTGTCCCACGCGGTAAGGGGAAGGCGCCAGCGAAAATGGTTGATGCAAATCAAATGTTCCAGCTGCAGTCCCAACAACAACCGTAGCAACAAGCGCCACAGCAGTCACGACGTCAATGGCAACAACGACCACAAAATCAGAAGTCGTCGGAGCCGAGGTTCCCTAAGGTTTACTCCTTCAAGGATGATGAAGTTCCCGGTATTTTCAAATACCTTCTGGAGAACAACAAAATTGATTGCCCCGATTGTAAACCAAGAGGAGGCAAAGAAGGTTACCGACCGGCATCGCACCTACCACGAAGCGGTGCACCACCCGACGGTCGTTATCATCTCAAGGATAAAATCCAGGCCTTGATTGATGTAGGGGTCATTACCCCAAAGACGTCTAAAGAGAAGAAAGTAGGGGCGAACGCAGTCTCCATCAGCTTCGGATCGGTGCCCTTGGATTGGTTCTAATCGATGCCCGTTGTGAAAGTTGGGATGATGATGGTGAACAACGATCCTCATGGTCGTGCAAAGGCTGCATTACTCCCATCTGACTAAGCGGCGAGATCCTCTGGGTTCATCCGGATTTACTCAAAGATGAGCAGTGGGCGACCTCTTCGTCTAAAAAAAAGTCAAAGGGGAAGGGGAAGCAATGTCGTGTTACTTCAATAATCTTGGAGAAGGATGATGAGCAGATAATGACACTCCAACTCTCCGAAGAAGAACAAGAAGTCTTCGCGACCAGGAGTGGACAAGAGTATCACTATAAGTATCCCGCAGCTCCTAATCCGAACGCAAAGACGTTGACGGAGATAGGGGTAGCAATGACTCCCCCTACGCGTGCGGAAAAGTTGCAGCATCAAGTGGCCGCTAAAGAAGACATGGCCAAGCTAAAAGAGAAGCAACCCTAACAACAGGAGGATCAAGTTCCGAAGCAGTCTCGTTTCAATCATCCGATTGGAAGAGATAAACCGGAAAGTTCGAACTCCTCATGACGCTTCGACATTATGGCTCAACTGGCTAATATCCCGGCGAGGATAATGCTTTACGAGCTTCTACGGTTGTCAAAGGCAACCAGAGAGGCGTTACAGAAAGCCCTAGCTAACTCAGAAGTGTTTCTCACTCAGGTCGAGCCAAATTATGAGCTGCCTGAATCTTTAGCCCAACAGTGCAACCTCGCCATCAAGCACATCCCTTGCATAACCTTCACCAAGGAGGATATGCATACGAAGAATTCTAAACATGATGCCGTATCTTACCGGTACATTGGCTCCAAATGGTCAACCGATCCAAGTCGATCCGGGTTCCACAGGAGCATCATGCCCTCCACCGATGTGCAAACTCGAGATTCCCGCCAAGAAGTTAGCATCTACAGCACGTTGATTTACGGATTTAACACTAGCGGTCTCGCCACTTGGTAAAATCCAATAAAGTGCCAAATGGGTGATTTGAAGTCCAAGTCACATGTTATGTGATCGATGCGAGACTTCTTATAACTTATTATTGGGTCGGCCTTGATCCATAATAATGTTATAGTCCCTCCACTCTTCATCAAGATTCCAAATATGTCGACACTAATAATGAAGTTAAGACGGTGGTCACGGACAAACAAGCTGTTTAAGGGGTTGGAGAACTACTTCATCGACTCTCCTTTACGGTAATGAGTCCGATATCAATCATCTACCAAGGCACTATGGAAGCGTGAGGAAGTCGGGCGGGGCTTGATTATGAGGGGGGTTTTGTTATAAATGATATTGTACCCACTGTAATCAATCTTGACGATGAAGACTCGTCGGATGAAAGTTGTAATTGGCAACTTGCCGACAATGAAATAAATGATGACTTAGAATACTCCCCGTGTTTATTTGATGTAATTAAAGGATTGTATAATGATCCTGAACTGCACATGCCGATCCGATCGTCGTGTGTAACGCAGAAGCAACTCCGAGATTCCTTCGGAATAACACTTGTCATCCCCGCCAAAACAAAAGGTGAGAAGGATTTAATCTACGGTAGGGGGAATCATGCCCACCACCAGATCATTTCTTGAAGGGGGCTACCGACGATGATAAACCTGGCTCACATCTATCTAGATATAGTCCAGAAATACGAGATCTCATGAAAAAGTGGGGGTACGACCTGGCGAGAGGCGAAGGTCTTTGTTTCAGGTGAGGTCCCCGAGTCGCACCCGAAGCTGCACATATCCCAAAAGGGAAGCCCTTGAATTATTATGGATTCAAAAGAGGGTTGGGTTATGTATCTTCTTCAGAAGACGAATGTTGCTGGTTCATTGATGACCAAGTATCCGACGCAGGAGATGGACATTCATCGGATTCCTCAGCTTGGGACTCCGATGTCAGCATCGGCGAAATTTTCAAGGGGTTAATGTCAAATATGACTACAACCGATCCTACCACGATGGAGGATGATGAACAGATGCCAATATGGGAAGACCCGTGGATCCATCACCTCAATATGCAATACGTGGATCGGTTCGAGCAAAGGGAACCTCCGACCGAAGATGCAGTAGTTCAAGTCGATATGGGTGACGAAGCCAATCCAAAACCTATATTCATAAGCAGCAGTCTTCCCCCATAAGAGAAAGAGGAATTGATTGCTCTCATCCAGGAGTATATCGATATTTTCGCCTGGAATTACGAAGATATGCCGGGACTTGACCCGAATGTGGCTACTCATCGCCTCAATATCAAGCCGGATGTCAAACCAGTCAAATAACAGCAAAGACGGTTTCGTCCGCAAATCATGGAATTAATCGTGGCGGAAGTAAAGAAGCTCATAACGTCAGGTTTCATCAGGGAAGTGCAGCACCCGGATTGGTGTCAAATATTGTTTCGGTTCTAAAGAAGAATGGAACAATCAGAGTCTGCGTCGACTACAGAGATCTGAACGCCGCATGCCCAAAAGATGATTTTCCTCTTCCAATCACGGATGTCATCATTAACAACATGTACGGATTCGAGAGAATGTCTTCCATGGATGGCTTTTCAGGTTATAATCAAATCAAGATGCACCCAGATGACGCAAAACACACAGCGTTTAGAACTCCCCTTGGTGTCTTTTGCTACACGGTCATGTCGTTTGGCCTAAAGAACGCCGGCGCCATATATCAACGAGCCATGATGAAGATTTTTCATGAACATCTTCGAAAGACGGTTGAATGCTACGTCGATGATCTAGTCGTGAAAAGCCGCGACAAGAATGACCACATCAAAGACTTGAGGACGGCATTCGATCTCATGCGGAGTCATCAGTTAAAGATGAACCCCACTAAATCTTTTCTCGGAATGTCCAGCGGTAAATTCCTTGGATTCGTCGTCACCCCTAAGGGTATTCACATCGACCCGGATAAAGTGAAGGCGATAAATGAGTTACAACCCCCGAGAAATCTGAGAGAACTCAGAGGGTTACAGGGGCGATTAGCGTACATCCGGCGGTTCATATCAAATCTCTCCGGGAAATGCCAGTCATTCTCCAAGTTAAACAAGAAAGGAGTATCATTTGTCTAGGACGATGCCTGTCAAAAGGCATTCGAGGATATCAAAGGATATCTAGCGAATCCTCCCGTTCTCATTGCACCGAAGTCGGGTAAACCGTTCTTGATTTACATCAAGGTGATGAACCATTCGTTAAGCACTTTGCTCGCGCAAGATGATGACAACGGTCATGAGCAAGCGGTGTATTACCTAAGTCGGACGTTAGTAGGTGCTGAATCCCGCTATCCGATGATCGAGAAGGAATGCCTAGCGTTAGTGTTCGCGGTTCAAAAGATGCGACACTACTTAGTCGGACAGACGATTTATGTTATTTCCGGCGTAAACCCAGTCCGGATATTCATGACACAACCAGCCTCTATGAATTGGTGTTTGGCGAAATGGGCCTTGCTCTTGTCCCAATACGACCTGCACTTTAAGCAACAGAAGTCGGTCAAGGGACAAGCAATTTGCGATCTTTTGGCAGCTAATCTAATAAAGGATACGACATGATGACTTGCCAGATGAGACCCACGAGGTCAACACTACGTCACATCAGCAAATATGGCAGCTGTACTTTAATGGAGCTTCTCGAGCAACTAACGTAGCAAGCACCCCCGGATGTTCTAAGATTACTGTCAGAGTTAGAGTTGTCTTAGTTTTTCCGGGGAAGCACGTGATGCCACGGGCTTATTCGTTAACCGAACCATGCTCCAATAATATGGCTGAATACAACGCCTTACTTATTAGACTCAGTTTCACCAAAGAGCTGGGGGTAGAATATCTCAAAGCTTTTGGAGATTCTCAACTCATAGTCAAACAGGTTCGTGGGGACTGTGAAGTCAGGAATCCGGACTTGATTTTGTACCACCAGGCGGCTGTTGAGATGGCAGATTCGTTTGAAAAATTCTTCATTGAGTACATCCGCCGAGCATACGCCCGATGCATTAGCGGCATTAGCGAGATCGTTAGCTAACCTCCCCGAGTCCGAAAGCGCTGATCACCGTGGAGAACTCACCAACTCTTCGTGCCAATATATGGCGAAGAAGTTAACAACAAAGAGGTGGTCATCAAAGAGGTGCACTCAACCCGAATTGAATTAGAGCCCCGGGATTGGCGATTTCCTATATCGATTATGTCCTACACGGTATCTTGCCTGAAGACGTAAAAGAGAGGGAATCAATCCGATGAAGAGTGCCGAGGTTCTTTTATAACTCAGAGACCCAACGTTATATCGTCATTGAATCTGACGGCTTCTTTGCCGGTGTCTTTCAAGCAAAGAAGTAGAGGAAGTTCTTAGGGAAGCACACGGTGGAGAGTGCGACGCACACCAACCGGGTCCCAAGATTTATGATCGCATTAGAAGAATGGGATACTTCTGGCCAACGATCATTAATGATGCAATCGAGTACGCTCGAAAGTGCCACGCATGTCAAATACACGCAAACTACATGGATCGACCCCCGGAGCATTTGCATCCTTCGGCTACATCATGGCCTTTCAAGACGTGGGGTATGGATATCATAGGTCCTATTTTCCCCCCGTCAGTTAAAGGTGATCAGTTTATTCTTGCAATCACCGACTACTTCTCTAAGTGGGCTGAAGCAATTCCACTAAAAGAGGTGAAGACGAGCAACGTCATCAGATTCATCAAGCATCAACGTCATCTATCGACACGGTGTGCCAAAGCGGATCATACATGATAATGGTCCTCAATTCATCAGTAATGCCTTCGTCAAATTTTGCGAAAAGTTTAAGATTCAAGACGTCTCGTCGATGGCCTATTATCCCGCTGCTAATGGTTTAGCTGAAGCGTTCAACAAAACGATCATTAAGATCTTGTCAAAGCTTGTGAAGACCAATAAGCGTGATTGAAGACCAATAAGCGTGATTGGGATGATAAACTTGGAGAAGTACTATGGGCATATCGCACCATGATTCGCACGCCAACTGGAGCTACCCCCTATTCTCTGATATACGGATGTGAAGTGGTACTTCCATTGGAAATCCAAATTCCACCACTTCGGATCGCCCTCGCAACTGAGATGACGACGGAGGAATAACATCAGAGATGCCTTGAAGAGCTCGAGATGTTCGATGAGAAGCGCCTGGAAGCTCAACAACACATTGAGTTTTACCAAGCCAGAATGTCGAGAGCTTTCAACAAGAGAGTCCGACAGAGAATCTTCAAGGAAGGAAACCTGGTCCTCGCTGCTCGACGACCGATAATTCTCGACTCCAAGAAGAAAGGTAAATTCGAACCCAAATGGGAAGGACCATTTATGATAGACAAGGTCTACTCAAACGGTGCGTATCGTCTAATTACTCAAAATAGCGACATGCAATTAATGCCGATAAATGGGAAGTTCCTAAAAAAGTACTACCCTTAGTACATTCGGGATCACCCATATTGAAGGGAAGTTCCTCAGGAAATAATTCTCTATTGTCCTTGAGGATAACCCTAAATCTGTTCTCCACCATAAATTCCCTCACCGATCAAACTCATTAGCGGTGAGTCTACTAAACAAAAATTTTTCTGGTCCAATCCACCAGCACAATCTCCTCTTGATTCCTTTCAAGGAACAAGAGGCCCACTTTCACAATTGAGATCCCTTTCTGATAAACAGAAGGATTCCATCTTCCCCACCTCGCTCACGCCTTCCCATGGTTAGAGCCGAAGTTGGAACACTCTCGATAAATGAGAAAGTCATTTCAAGATCAGGCAGCGAATCCTATAAAAGCGATAGCTGTATGAATCTTTTCCCCCACTTCGGTTACGCCTTCCCACGGTTAGGGCCGAAGTCGAAATTTCATCTCGATAAATGAGAATTTTATTTTCAGATCAGATAATGAATCCTATAAAAGTGAAATCTCTTTTCGATTCTCGGAGTGGAGATCCCACTCTTAGTTTCACCCCTTCCGATTCTCGAAGTGGAGATCTCACTTTTAGTTTCGTCCTTCCTAGAGATAGAATATAAAGTTCTTCCTCTCCAGGGGCAAGAGATAGGATATAAAATCCTTCCTCTCTTGTTTTGGGTTCGTCTTTACCCTAAAAAAAGACTTGGAGATAGAATATAAAATTATTCCTCTCCATCATCGGGAAACAGAATATAAAATTCTTCCTTTCCCACACCAATCTGATCTTTCGTTTACGGTTTAGTCTTTTTTCCGATTGAAGAAGACACCAAAGTTCGATTCTGAGGTATTTTATCCCGAAGCCTAAGAAGGGATAAGCCAACGCCTACCACACGTTGCCGGTTTAGTCTTTTCTCCGATTGAAGAAGACACAAAGTTCACCTTGGGGCATTTTATCCCGAAGCCTAAGTAGGGATAAGTCTGCATGTGACACATGCGGCCGGGTGGTCTATTCCCGTGATAAAGGACGAAGTCTATATATTCAACATCATAGCAATAAGTCTAAGAGAGTTTTATTCTTTTAGCACAACGTCACGTGTGGAACGGGTTAAACAATCCGCACGCTATCCTGATTCAAACGCTAGTCAGTAAAGGCTAATTAAATCCGTTGATGGCTGGGGGTTGGCCAATAATCCTAAAGCCAACACCTACCACGCGTCGCCGGTTTAGTCTTTTCTCCGATTAAAGAAGACACCAAGTATCATCTTGGGGAATTTTATCCCGAAGTCTAAGAAGGGATAAGTCAACGCCTACCACACGTTGCCGGTTAGTCTCTTTTCCGTAAAAGACGACAAAGTCTATGTATTCGACATCATAGCATGAAGCCTAAAAGAGTTTTATTCTTTTAGCACAACGTTATGTGCGGAACGGGTTAGACAATCCGCACGCTAGCCCGATTCAAATGGTAATTGGTAAAGGCTAATCAAATCCGTTGATGGCTGAGGGTTTGCCAAAAATCTTATAAGCATGATGGCTAATTACTGCAGGTGAAACCACATCAACATCGATAAAAGGAAGATAGGGTCTTATTCAATTAATGAAGAATCAAGTCTTTCAAACTACGGGCATTCAAACATTAAGTTTACGATACAAGATTTGTTGTTCCAACTGGGACAACTCATTGTTATAAGCTTGATGGAGCTCCTCCTGTAACTCAACCTTGAAAGATTCCTCATTTGCATTGATGCGTGCGTTAGCCTCAACTTGACTAATTTTATTCCGAGAGCTCCAGCCTTCTTGGATAGGATTGTCCGAAGCCTCTTCGCTGGCCCCGGTCACCGCAGTGCTTAAGTTCTCTTCCTTCACTTGGAGCTCTCGCTTAAGTTGCGCTATCTCGGCCTCACTCGAAGCAATAAGAGAATCGATGTGGCTCAAGGATGTGGATTTCGGTGAGGGCGGTCTTAACACGATCTACCGGCCTGTTGTACCTCAACCTCGAATTCATTAAGAACTCAAGCGCCAGGTACACATCCGCACGAGGACCCATTCGACGCCCACATATGATGAAGCACTGCCGCTTGCGCCTCAGAGCTTCGAAGATCGAAGTTCCAGGCGGTCAAAATCATCGACAATGGCCTGGGCTAACTCTGGAAAACCGGCGTCCCTTATCAAAACCGTCCGCGGGTCAAGGATCAGCCTAAACTGACGGAGGGAGAGCCCTTTATGAAGAAGCTAATCAATCACCATGTTCATGAGAGAGAAAAATGACCGGACTTCAATGCAAATGATAAGCCGATCAGGATCATCATCCAAGATCAGCGCCTTAGCCAAATTGTGAAGCTGAGATATACGCCCTGCAAAATAAGATAATGAGCATTTCAGAATCTTAAATCGAGGATCGGTATAGGCATCCTTAGCTCGTACCTGGTTCAATCGGTATTGTTTCATGGTTTGACAGGTCTATCGAATATGAATCAAGCATCGACGATCAACTCGCCAGCTTGGTCTCGTGGCACGCTCGTCGTGCAGTACCGCCAAGATGGTACCCAATTTTAAGGAGCATCGGAATAAGGAATGCCTGCTAATGACAGAACGAATTATAGTTGTATTAGTCATAAATGGCTAGTCCTACAATTAATGGAAGAAAGAACCCATACCTTTAGAAGAATGAACCTTAGCAGTCTCCGGGATCTTTGGCTCAGGCGATATATTATCGGGAAGATGGTCATCTTGAGGAGAATCGTATGTCAGATCTATTTCGGGGATGTCCATAGGCAGGCCGACGTCATCAAAATCTTCTAGTGAGAAGTCTGACACGAGGAGACAAAGATGAAGAAAATAAAGTTAAGAAACCTGCAACGGGTAGAGATAGTTTACCTCCTATAGGGGGAATTGTCTCTTTAACCCCGGTATCCTTATTTGCCCACTGCAATTTCTCTAAAAGAGCAAGGAGCATAGAGGTAATTAGGAGAGGCATGAGTTTCGAGTCATTTAACTCCTACACTCGCCATCTAAATGGAGTATTACCAATAATAGATGTACCTGGATTTGTTGAATCAGGTCCTACATTGGTAGTCCCATTAATCTGAATGGATTCTGCGGAGTCTTCCACCATGAACTCATGCATCTGTTGAGTGAAGCTGGGTTCCTCGAAAGAAGCAAAATCATGGTGAGGGAGATGGAAATCACTCTCGCATCCGCCTACACAAAAGGTGGAGGAATATGAGTTCTGAACTTGAGGAATTAAGTGGTCAAAGGAGATTAAGCATTACCTCCTTCGCTAATGAAGTCATCACCGGTTAAGTCTGTCACAAAAGCTCGCGGATCCACGTGGGCTTTGTGGACTAGCTTCTTCCGCTTAACGACTTGAGTTCCAACTCGAGAGGCACGAAGATCCTCCACTTCGACGGCCATACCTGAAGAGGAGAAAGAAGAAGAGAGAGAAAATGTTGACGAACCTGGCCCAACATCTTCTTCGTCAGTCTGGTCTTCCCATGAGTGATCTCCGGCAGAGCTGGATATCTCTTCCCCCCTATCGTTTGCCCGACGAGTCTTACGCCGCGTCCTGTGTGACCGAGCTACTTCCTGAATCATCCGAGCATTAGCCTTGGAAGTCTCTTCGGCCACTAAAGCTGAGATACGTCTCACATGAATAGGTTCATCAGCCGCTAACAGCCATGTGTAATATAAGAATGTCATCTCAAGCGGATGATCAGCACTTGGGAGACTGAACTTGGCGCCGGTGCACCCCGTCACACTCTAGCACCAGGCCCAGACACCGTCTACTAATCCCCCACGAGTCTGAAGTTGTTGACGTGGATTTCCGATATAAAGCTGATCATAGCCAAACTGGCGAGCGAATCGGCAAGGCAGATATGGCTCTATAAAGCACTGATTCCTAACCCGGAATGTTAAGTAGCCTAGCCTAACATTCATAAGCCAACTAAAGCAGTCGACATCAAGGGAGGATCCAGCTAAACCTAATCAGAGGAGGATTCGGCTAAACCTTATCAAAGAAGATTTGGAGACCTAATCAGAGGGGGTTTGGAATCCCAGTCACAATAGGATTTAGAATCCCAATCACAACAGGATTTCACTTATCCTAGTCCCAGCAGGATTTCAGTTATCCTAGTCACAGCAGGATTCGGCCAATCCTGGTCAAAGTAGGATTCGACCAAACTCGAATCTCCATCCACTTGCCTCGTCAGTATTCTCTCTCTCACACGAGGCCGTCACCCATCAAGGGTCAATTCTCATATGGTTCAAGTTGTGCGAATCCTAATCATACTCCAACTAGGTGTATGAGTATAAATTGTTTCCTAATTTTCAGCGAGAAGTTCCTGGAGAATAGTTTTATATTCTTAAGGATAACTCGTCAACCCCTAATTTCCTCCCACGGGGATACTCTAATAAGGTATACGAGTATAAACTATTTCCTATTTTGGTGAGAAGTTCCTGGAAAATATCTTAAGGATAACTCGACCACCTCCAAATGGGTATATGAGGATAAACTAATTCCCAAAACTCCAGTGAACGCATGAGTATAAACTGTGTTGACGCCAGCCAACGCGTCGTAATAAAAAATCACCGATTGAAGGTTGAATGTCAAAGGAAAATTTCGGCCTTGATCGCGTCTCATCTCAAGAAAATTCCTCCCACTGTGATCAATCCTGCAATGAGCGTCACAACGGAGAGTTCACCTATTAAAGGGCGAACCCCCAATCTCCTCCCACTGTGATTAGTCCTATGCCGAGCCACACAACGGAGAGTTCATTGATTCAAGGTTAAGTCTTAAGGAATTGAATGGTTAGCTCGACGACAACTTACCAACACGAGCTAAAGCAAATAGTTTATTCATCAAGCCTCGGGTCAAGACTTCAACAAATGGTCGACAATAAATGCAAAGACGCGATACTTTCACCATCCTACAAAGCACTGGATAGTCCGAAAGAATTGGAGAAGTCAAGATTCGAAGCCATTTTTAGGTCCCGTTATACCGACTAAAGGTTGGGGCCTATCATATCTAAAGTATTCCGGCTTCTTCTATAAAAGAGCAACGCCGAAACACTTTGGAGGGGGTATTTGTAGGCATTAAAAATTGCCTATACGCTCCCGAACACAGCTTGTGATAAGGAGTTGACGATCGGCGAGCCATCCGACGACATAACGCGAACCGTCGATGATACAACAACAAGTCATCGCGACGCCAACGTATAAAGCGAGTCGGCACCAATGCATAAAGCGAGTTGACGAAGCGTCCAGGTCAATAAACCGAGTCGGTGAGGTGCATAAAGCAAGTCGACAAAGCATCCAAGGTTAATAAAGCGACGAATCGCGTGCGAGCGAAGGGATAAACCCGACTTTGAAGCTCCGGATCAGCGAGAACCAATAAACCTGAATCGAATCGGGCTCGGAACATCGGAAAACGGTGAAAACGAAGCACTTGGCTGACTCGGCCAAAACCGAGCCACTTCTAAGTGGCTCGGTGGCCGAGCCACTTGCAAGTTGCTAGGCGGGCCTCGGGCCCAGTTCTGACCCGTTATCCACTTTTGAGGCTTTAAATATGAGGTGCAAGGCTCATTTGTACAGGATCCAAAAATTTTGGGGAGACGAGGAAGCTCTGCCGGATCAAGATCTGAGTTTTGGCGATAAAGGCGATGTTTTTGAAGATCCATATCTAGCTTTCAGGAAGGCGATCAACTTCGACATTAGATCCACATCAATTCCTCGAGATTAAACCTTGTTTTGATCTCGAGAAGAGCTTTAACTTCGCTTGGTCGATCTCATTCACTTCGGGCTCTTGTTTCCTTCGTGAAATAACCCCTTTTGATCGTGTAGATCTCGCAGTGGATCCGGATTACGCGGTGGTCCACGGATAAAAAAAAGTCCCCGGTACAGGCAAAGACACCCACGCAAGCGAGGATCCGATAAATAGATCCCGCGTTTGGTCAAAAGGAGAAAGTTGTAATTTTTCTTTGATTCTCATTGTAGCCTTATAAAAAAGCGATCTTTTTCTGAATCTCGTTTGTAATTCCATAAAGGTGTAACAGATTCAAATCAATGACAATCATCCCGACTTTCCGCACGAACAGTTTCCACATATGCCCTCATGGATTTCTCTTAGGACATAGTCTGGCTCTTCAGGTGAGAGGCACCGGAGATAGTGCCCTATGCTGCTGCTTGTGTAAGAGAGCCAGTAGAGTTGATCTTCAAACATGAAATATTTCAAGACATTTCTTTGTATGCTTCTGGCTTCTGTTCAGTCTTCTGTCAGAGTCCCCTTTGTTAGATATTGAATGAGTTTATCCATCCAGCATGGCTCTGATTGCTGGTCTACTTGCATGACCAAGTTTGCCATTGTTTCAGCAATGCTAGGCTGCTTTAGGGTGCCCATGTATACTAGCCCCTATCCTGCCAAATTTCTATCATAACCCGCTGCTACTGATAAGATTTTTAGAATCTGCCAATTTGAATGGCTTCGTCTTGTCGAGATAGACAATTTTTATATATAATATATAAAATTTTGCTTTCCGGATTGGGAGATATCGCTTTTTCTTTGCGGTTGACCATCCTAAGCATGAATTTGACTTTGTTTTTTTTCCATATTTGATTTGATTCTTAATTGCGGGCTAAGTTATTAATAATTCTGACTAAGAAAGTGATGAGTGCTGAGATTACTTTTAAACTTAGTCGTGGTCTTTTGATTTAGGTATTCTGAGCTTTATTAGAGATCTTTTGGGCTCGAAATAATCTTCATTTAAGCTCTTATTCAATAATTCTATATTACCTGCAAATTAAGATAAAAATTATTATTAGCAGATATATTTATTCAAATAAATAGATAATGAGGGTATAAAAGTATAATAAAATATGATGATCATTGCCCCTGCATTCTTGAGACCAGAGGGCATTGCTTTGTAGTAGTAAGTACCCTGATCTGTGATTAAAGAGGTTTTCTTTTCATCATGCTCTGCCATCTTTATTTGGTTATAGCCTGAGAAGACATCCATGAAGCTAAGCATTTCATGGTCGACACTCCTATCGACTAATTGGTCAATCCGAGGAAGGGGAAAACTATCCTTAGGACAAGCCTTGTTGAGGTTGATGAAATCGAAGCACATCCTCCATTTACCGTTATCTTCCTTGACTAGTGTTATACCCTAAAAATTATTAAGTTTAATAAGCCCTTAAAATTTGGCCACATTTAATATTACAGGCCAAGTCGTGTGACCAAAAGGCCCAATCCGGATATAAACACCCCGACTAACCAAGCCGACATTTCTGGCAGACCAAGTCTGAGACAAAAGACATCTTCAAGTTGGAATCCATCAAAGAAGTTTGAGTCCAAGATGATAGGTGTCTTTTGGTTAGGCTCCACTAGGGAACATCCTAAGTAGGGAATGACCTAGTAGTCTCGTCAACACTTTTCGCATTATATGCATGGTCAATCATCGCCCATGCTCCGCCGCCCAGTCGCCATCGCATTAAATATATGGCTAAGTGTCATAATGACTCCTCAGATATCGTCCGCACTTTCGCCAATCTATTGCTATCACATTAAATGCAAGGAGAGTGGTCGTTCACATCCACCCAACTGATTATTGATACGTGTAAAGCAGAGGCAGAATGCCTGCTCCGCCGGTCGGGTGAGATTACCAGTGTGCCCCCCACAAATCCTCTATAAATAGTGGTCATTTCCACAATACTAAGGTACGCCAAATAAACATCCTAGACTAGATTTTGCATTCTCTCTTCATATTGTTTTATTTATAACTAACTTGAGCGTCGGAGAGCACATCGGGGATCCTCCGGACCTCTTACGTCAACTACTTGTGCAGGATCTACTTTCTACAGTCTATCGCCCATCAGAGAAGATTACAGAACCCTAAACTCCTCTAAATATTCTCCCACTCACAAATTAACTTTTTGACATAAACAACTAGCACCATATTTGCCAGCCTTTTGGATATTGGACTTCCCAGACGAGCTCTACTTTTAGCAGTCGATCAACTTCTTCTGCAGTTGCCTACAACTATTCTGGCCTGAGATGCCTCTTCTTCTGTCAGACCGGCTTGCAGGGTTGATCGATGCATAGCTCGTGAGCTATCACATCAGGGGCTATCCCTGGCATGTCTTCAGGTCCCCAGGTTAAAACATTTGCGTTTTCATGGAGCAACTTGATGATTGCTCCTCACTGTCATTTGGCCAGCCCTAACCCAATTTGAACTTTCTTGATTTCATCGGTGCTGAGCAAAATTTCATCTAGTTTCTCAAAAGAGGTTGTTCGCTCCCTATCTTCATCCTTTGGCAGGTAGGGTTGAGACTTCTCACTTGGCAGGGTTTTTGCGATCTCCTTACCTTTCATGGAGAGTAGGTAGCATGACCTGGCCTCGTGTTGATTACTTTGCACAAGGCTGATCCCTTCTGAGGTTAGGAACTTCACTATCTAATGATAGATGGAAGGGGTAGCTTGGAGGTTGTTTAGGGAGATTGTCCCAAGGATGATGTTGTAAGCCAACTTGATGTCCATCACAAGGAACTAGACTTGAACCATAGACTAACGGGGGTAATCACCAATGACCATCAGAAGGGTGATCAAACCTTTTGGTCAAATTGAATGCCAAAAGAAGCCTACCAAAGGACTCAGACATGGTCGTAGCTCTGATATGTTAATCTTCATTTGGTTGAATGTGTCCATCAATAGGACGTCGGTTAAGCTTCCTATGTCCATCATGATCCTCTTGACTCAGAACCCATTGATTTGTATGGAGATGATGATAGGGTTGTCGTGAGGTGTCATCACGTCCCTCAAATTAGCATTGCTAAAGGTGATGGATTGATCCACCTTAGGCTTCTTCTCGTGTAGGTTCACCTTGAGGGCTCGTCGAACATACTTCTTCTGAGTGTTGTTCGATATCCCTCTAGTTGTTGGGCCACTACTGATAGTGTTGATGGTGCCTCTGTTACCGACTTCTCTTGGTTGATTCTTTTTCTGATTCGAGCAAGGCAATCTTGATCTCCTCCTCTTTGGCCTATCCGGGTTTGGCCCCTCCTTATTGCGGTTGTTGAGGTACTTCTTTAGTAGCCCTCTCTTAATGAGACCTTTGATGTCTTTCTACAAAATTTTGCAATTATCAATGTCATGGCTATGGTCCTTGTGGTAGCAGCAATATTTTTGACAATCCTTCTTATGGGGATTTGAGATTATGTGAGGGGGAGGTTTGGTGAGATGTCCCTCTAACTAGATCGACACAATATCTATAAGAGGGGGTTGTTGAGGTGGGTGAACGCCAGTCCTCTCGTTGTATCCTTTCTCTAGTCTTGTCTATCGGGTCGGCTGGATCTAGACTTGGACTCCGATCAGTCGGCCTCAGTCTTCTTACCCTTGGAAGCTTAGCTCCAGAAGCTTCTGTTCGGGCCACCTTCATATGGAGTTGACTGTCTTTCACTTCCATGTGTGACCGAGCTCTAGCCATGAGCTGGTTGAAGTTGATCACGGGGTTCATGATGAGTAAGTCAGACAATTTCTCATCTTCCAGACCTGAGATTATTGCTGCCATTACCGTCATGTTGTTGGGGTCTTCTACCTCCAGCCATTTGGCTTGGAATCTCTTAAAGTATTCTCTTAGAGTTTCATCGGGCTGCTACTTAACCTACAACAGCAGAGTGGAGGGTGCCGTCTTCTTCATATTCGCTAATAAGTAGTGGACAAACATCTAGGTGAGCTGCTCATAGTTGTGGATGGACTTTCTCTCCAGAGAGTTCCACCATATCTTAACACTGTCACTAAGGGTGATGGGGAAAGCTCTGCATATGATCTGATCCGTCACATGATGCATGCACATCAAGTCAAAGAAATTCTAAGCATGCTTGGCTAGGTCGCCTTCGCCTTTTTATTTATCAATGTGTAGCATCTTGAACTTAGGGCAAGGAGAGCTCATGGTTTCATCTGAGAGGGGAGTGTTTCTCCTGATGATGTCAGCTACCATGTTGAATGTCCGATCATAATCAAAAGTTCGGTTGGCTACAGAAGGGTCTACCCAGCTCACCAGGGTTTAAGTTGCATATGTATATCTCTTCCCTTGCGATGCCACCCATGTGGCATGACTAGGATCGTGGCTTGAGCTTTTGCATGTCACATCCTGGTCTTGATGAATCATTGGGGATCGACAACGAAGCGAATTTAATTCCTTGGTGGTTGTGGGGTGGCCTCCTTGACATGCTTTTCATCCTCCTATCGCCAGAGCTACCCCTCGGGAAAAGGGATGACATGTGATGCAGGAGGTTGGAAAGGAAGAACAAGGCCGAGGAGCTCATTCCCAAATGAAGCAAACTGTTGTTGGAGTAATTGTGCTATCCTTTAGGAGGATTTATCTAGCTAGGCCTGAGTAACATAGCTAGTACTGGAAGACTCTCCGGGAGTGTGCACGCTAGGGATCTGAGGGCGATTAGGATCAGCCATTCTCTCAAGAGAAGAAGAAGTGTACCCTACGGTGGGCACCAAACTATTTATGTCAGAAAGTTAATATGTGAGTGTGGGGATTTTAGAGGAGTTTAGTGTCCCTAAATCTTCTCTGATGATTGATAAACTTTGGGAAGCAGATTCCTGCACAAGCAGCAGACGTTAGAGGCCCAGAGGAGATTTCCCCCAGCGTGCCCTTCAATGCTCAAGTCAATGACAGATAAGGCAATCGGAAGAGAGAATGCAGAATCTAGTCTAGGATTTTTATCAATAGTACCTTAGTATAGTGGAAATTGCCACTATTTATAGAGGATTTGTGGGGGGCACATTGGTAATTTGACCCGACCGGTGGAGCAAATGTTCTGCCTCTACTTTACACGTGTCTGCTGCCTATTGGGTGGATGTGAAGGGCCACTCTCCTCGCATTTAATATGATAGCGGTAAAATGGCAAAAGTGCGGGCAACATCCGAGGAGTCATTATGACACCTAGCCATGCATTTAATGCGGATGACGACTGGGCAATGGAGCATGGGTGTTGACTGGCCGGACATTTAATGCGAACAACGTTGACGAGACTGATAGGTCATTCCCTACTTTGGAATGTTTGCTAGTGGAGTCCGACTAAAGATGCATTTTGTCTCGGACTTAGACTTCTTTGATGAATTCTGACTTGAAGACGCCTTTCGTCTCAGACTTGGTCTGCTAGAATGATCACTTAGTTGGTCGAGCTATGTTTATATCTGGGTTGAGCCTTTTGATTACACGACTCAGCTCGTTAATTTGACATGTGGCCAACTTTTAAGGGCTTGTTAAACTTAATGATTTTCGGGGTATAACACCTTGTAAACTCCCAAACATAATGTTAAAAGGTATTGATAAGGAAGATTATATGCAATTCACCTTTATATTTTAAATTCTATAATTAGTTCAATAACTTAAGAGTCTCAAATTGATTACACGTAACAAAATATTGAATTATACACTGTAAACGTAAAGTAATAATTTTCAATAATGAATTTAAATATATTAATGAATTAATCAAATGAAAGTAACATTTTAACCAAACAAAAATATCTTGTTAATAATACGATTTTGAATTAAAAATTATAGAATACTGGATAAATCAAGTTATTGATATTCACATTTCAAATTTATTAAGAATAAAATTCAAATTTAAAATATTCATTAGAAATATATTCTGTTACATTTTATTAAACTTTTAATTATTTCATAAACTTATGAAATTATCTCTAAATTAGAATTGGGATAATTTAGTGTTAGTCAATTGAAACTGAAACTAGGATAAAATTATATAGTGTTAGTCAATTAGAACATGATAAAATGTAGAACTGTGAAAATGATAAAAATTATCCCACTTTTTCATATTTATATAGAAAGAGAGAGTTCGAGTCTCTCAAATTGTCCCAAGTTTTAAACTAGAACTTGGGGTAAAAATAAGAACTCTCTTCTTTGCTTTTTATTCTTCAAATTTCATTTCTCTACCCTCATCAAGCACACCATAAAATCAGATCACATTTCTTCTTACCCTTCTTTTAATGTTATTTTCATTTTTATTAAATATTAGAATTGTATAATTAATTTAAATTAAAAAATCACAAAGTTCATGTCTTTTAAAAAATAATTGAAATTGACAGATGACAGAAAGAAAGATGCTTGGCAGATTAGAAATAAAAGAAAGAAATAGGAAAAACTTTGTTTTTAGATTTGTATTATAATAATAGTTCAAAAAATAAAAAATTATAAATTATTATAATAATAATACATCTTATAGTCCATCCAATAGCTCTTCAAGATTAATTAACACTAAAGTAATAATTATTATCAGTAATAGTGAATTTTAAATATACAAATAGTAGTCTTATCATCAAAATGCATAACTTAAATACTTCTTGATTATTGTAAATTACCCTAATTATAGTAACAATTATCCCACTAAAATATCCTGCTTCAAAAATTAGTCCAATTATCCCACTAAAATATCCCCTTCAAAATTTTATTCCATACTAAATATTGTTCCACTTCTAGCAAAAATATTTTAATTGACTAACACCCCTTCCAAAATTTCATAACAAGACAAAATTCTTCTATTCTAAAATTTTAAATTTTAAAATTAAGTCGGAGTATGTGATTGGACAAAAGAAAACAAATAGAACGTTAAATTCACCGTTAGCAATAATTTGTCCCTCCTTTATATATAATGAAAAATTGATGGTATTTGTAGAGATACAAAAATCGATGGGTATCACCTAAATATCAAAAAAGAAAAAAAACATGGGTCTCTCAATCTTATCAGAAAATGGTATGTGGACACCTAATCTTATCTTTACCTAATTAAGAGTCCTCATCAAATTAAATATATCCATAATTAGAAAATTATAATAATTAAATATTTAATAATCCTAATCGAATTATACTTATCCATAATTAAAAATGTCATAATCTTATATTTAGGTATAGAAATTTTAAAAAATCATGTAGAGAGCCATTCTACATAAAATTATATATGCAAAATTATACACGTGTCAAATTATATTTAAAGCGAGACTAGTATAATGCACGTGCTTTGCACGTGAACGTACATGTTTTAAGTTTTGAATTTTTTAATAGTAAAATTTTTGTTAATAAATAAAATTGTATAATAAGATTGCTTAAAAGAAATGTATGAATTAATTATTTTTGTGTAGTTATTGTAATTGAATATTTTTCTTATAATGATCGCCAGGCTAAGCTTTGTTTTAAATAAGTCCCCAAATCTAAATTTGTTCTTAAATAAAACTGTCAATTCTATAAGTTCTCTTAAATATGCCTCTCCAACTTGATAGTTGTTAACTTAACTCTAAATTAAATAAGCTGCATTAATATTGCTATTTTTTCCTAATATTTTCTAGATAGTTACACTAAATACCGTAACATATTGCAATAATTACTTCTTATTATAATTATTTAATAGGGTAAATTACACTAAACCCTTATGAACTTTCAGCCCTATGAACATTCAAAATAGCACTAAACCCTTAATAACTTTTCTGTTTGAAAGAAAGTCGCTAATAACTTTCTAAATTTTGCAGATAACCCTATAAATTACAACCAGAAAATGGCATCAAAAGGCATTTTGAAAGTTATTGGGGTTTGGTGTAATTTATCTAATAGATATTGGGGGCTTTCTACAAAAGTTATTAGGGTTTAGTGTAATTTCGAAAGTTCATAGGGTCTATTTACTACAAAATGCTGAAAGTTCATGGGGGGTTTACTACAATTTACCTTATTTAATATTATAATTCTTAGTTTAAGTAATACTATTAAAATAATTATACTATCTATATACTATAAAATATTTATCTAAGTTAATTTTTTAATTATGCTCTTAAATAATTTAGTACTATAATGTTTTATAAATTTTTATTATGCTATCATTAATAATTAATAGTACTATATTAATATTAAATAATTGTTTTGTAAAAGGTTAGTTTTCAATCATTACCAAGTATAGATTATTCAGTATCATGTAATAATCTTTGAGAAAATACTCTAAAAATAATATTAAATTATTTATATAACTTATTGAATAATATAATACTAAATAAATAGTGTAATTCATAATTTATGTGGTATTATGAAAATAATTATACTATTTATGAGATTAAATATTTATTCTATTTATTTTATTGCTCATTGAATTATAGTATAATTTGTAGTAGTATTTAGTAATATATTAGTCTATTTATACTATTATTTTAATTAATTTATTGTAATTCATAATTAATTATTATAATAACTTAATTGGTTACTACTAATAATTGTGTATACTTATTTTATAAATTATTTTATTATATTATTTTTAAACAATTAATTGTTATAATATTATTGATAATTATAATTATTTAGGAAGGTAAGGAGGTGCATAATTAATAAGAGGTTATATTTATATAATGAAAGATTAATTAGACATAATGGCATAGTTAGAATTTATCAAAATTTGAGAGGGCAAAAAGAAATTAAAAGTTTTAACACCTCAGTCCTCTTTTTATAGTATTATAGAGATATATATAGATAGATATAGATATAGATATAGAAGTATAGATATAGATGTATTAGTCTTCCTCTTAAAAATTGATGGATTAGTTAAATTTTTTGATAGTTATTGATTCCATATTTCGTCTTTACTGAATTTTATAAAAGGCATTAGTTGTTTATGTGTGGCACTCTTGAAGTTAAAATACTAATAGAACATGAGTTCTGCTTCAGTACACCGACAATAGCATTTTTTGAATTATTAAATTAATAAAAATCGTATATGGCTAAAAACCATGAAGGGTAATTTTGTCCTTCCAAATTTATTCACTAATGTTTTTCTCTTTCCTAATCCACCGCTTCATTTGTACATCTGCATCCCTCCGTTTATCTGCTTCTCTCCCCTAATTTCTTTTCATTTCCTCCTGAAAGAGAAGAGAAATTCTTTTCTTAATCCTCTCTATCTGCTAGATTTCTCCGCTTCGCTATAGAGATGTCTCTTCCCTTTTGCTTTCTCTGCTCTGCCTCGCACATACCCGTTCTTTCTTTGCTCATAGAGAAGCCCCTTCCCCTTTCCTTCCTCTGCCTCAACAAACTCCTAAAGAAGGTCAAGGTATTTAATCACAAAGAATAAATTTTGGAATATTCTTGTAAAAAATATTAAAAAATTCCACACTCAGGATAAATAGATCAAGAGGAGTTTGAAAAGAGAAGGAAAGGAATCTGTGTTAGGTTAAGTTTTTGTTTGATTTTTAAAGGAAATAAAAAATGAAAGATTTTGTAGCTTAAATAATTAAAAGTTTTGAATGCATTAAAAATCAAAGCGAAATATTTTTTTTCTAAATCTTTATCACGAGATGAAAACAAGACGTGGGGGTTAGTTGGAAAGTTTTAGCTAATAATAAATTTGGTTACATTCTTTATTCATACTTCCTAAATTAACCTTTTCATCTAACGGAAGTCTTAGTAAAATTACCACTTTGGATGTGGAAGAGCTTTCAACCACTTTATCCTTAATTAGGGGAATATGAGAGAGATTTTACGGAAGTAATTTAGTCAAAATGCCATCAGTACTCAATCGATGCATAGAAGCTATTGGCATAGAAAATATGATACCATCTTTGAGAAAATCTATAACATGTAAAAAATTTCAATTATTTCTCTATATGAAAATTAAGAACTTTTCAATTATAAAATATTCTCTGAAATCTATAAAAATTAAACAAATCAATATCACAGATAATTCAAAATATTATCTCAAATTCTCCTATTCTATCTGATTTTCATAATTGATTGAAATTTTAATGAATTTTTAGGATTATTCTAAAATAAACATTTAGAATCTTAAGATTATTTTATGGATAAATATTTTAAAATAACACAGATTATTTTATGAATAAATATTTTAAAATAACATATAATTTTCTAATGAAATTGAGATTATGTGATAATTAGATTTTAAGCATGAGATTTTTAGACATGTGACGAAGAGAGATATGTGATCACACAAGGAGTGCCAATTTTTTATTATATCCTTACTTTATTTTAAAAATATTATTTAAAAATGGGAGATATTATAAATGAGTAATTAATGGTTAATCTATCTAATTTTAAATTTAAAAATTTGAACTAAAACTAATCATGTGCTTATTCTATGAGCCAATGTTTTCATTTTTTTGTTTTAGAGTATTATAAATAAAGAGAGATATAATAAAGGAGGGGTAAACTATCTAATTAATTTCTTTTAAATTTCCATCTAAGGAAAATGCGTTTTGACTCTGTTATCTAATTTGAAATTTGAAATACACGCAATCTATTTTTCACTTCATGTATTATATCCAGAATACTATAGGCAAAATTGAAAGTAATATTATGGTTGTTTCAATAAATTGTATATTATAAGTTGTTGATAAGCCGTTTGGAAGAGGCAGCAGCCCAAAGATAAAAATTCAGTGCAATTTAATTTGAAGAACGTACATCATATGAGTAAATAAGTAATTCATAGGGACCAAACAAATTAATTAGATATACAAAATAATTTTGTTTAGACCTCTAGTGTTACAAGTTAATTATGTGGGTTCCATTCCCACTGTGTGTTCCTTATTTCTTTTTCCACCTATGCAAGAAACACGGACAAAACACTTGTTTAAGATTAAATAAGAAAAAGAATATCTTGAAGGAATATATATCAGAAAACCGAAAATAAAATAGATGAGGGAAAAAAAAGCAATATCCAACGAACAAAAAATCAATTCCCAAATCCGGTATTCTTCACATCCGACCTCCTTTCCCACAAAAGTCAAATCTTCAACACCCAAAAAGCATCCTCCCATTTCACCCCGCACTGCCCCATGGGCCCCACACGGAGCTGGCTACAAAATATTCGCAAGTCCAACTGGGTGCGCAATTCAAAAACCAACAAATAGACGCAGAGAGAATACTTCCTCCTCCTCTAACCTGCGCCGGCGATGCTGAGGCTAATAAGCTGCTCCCACTGCAAAACGCCTCTCCAGCTGCCCCCAAACGCCGGCTCCGTCCGGTGCGCCATCTGCCGCTCCGTCACCCACGTGGCGGGCCCCACCGGGCCCCTGAGAAATTACTTTCCTGCCCCTCCGCGGTGCGCACCTGCCGGCGCACGGTAAGAAGAGGGCGGTGATCTGCGCGGTATCGTACCGGATGTGGAAGAGCTTTCAACCACTTTATCCTTAATTAGGGAATATGAGAGAGATTTTACGGAAGTAATTTACTCAAAATGCCATCAGTACTCAATCGATGCATAGAAGCTGTTGGCATAGAAAATATGATACCATCTTTGAGAAAATCTATAACATGTAAAAAATTTCAATTATTTCTCTATATGAAAATTAAGAACTTTTCAATTATAAAATATTCTCTAAAATCTGTAAAAATTAAACAAATCAATATCACAGATAATTCAAAATATTATCTCGAATTCTCCTATTCTATCTGATTTTCATAATTGATTGAAATTTTAATGAATTTTTAGGATTATTCTAAAATAAACATTTAGAATCTTAAGATTATTTTATGGATAAATATTTTTAAAATAACACGGATTATTTTATGAATAAATATTTTTAAAAAACATATAATTTTCTAATGAAATTGAAATTATGTGATAATTAGATTTTAAGCAAGAGATTTTAGACATGTGACGCAGAGAGATATGTGATCACACAAGGAGTGCCAATTTTTTATTACATCCTTACTTTATTTTAAAAATATTATTTAGAAAATGGGAGATATTATAAATGAGTAATTAATGGTTAATCTATCTAATTTTAAATTTAAAAATTTGAACTAAAAACTAATCAAATGCTTATTCTATGAGCCAATGTTTTCATTTTTTTGTTTTAGAGTATTATAAATAAAGAGAGATATAATAAAGGAGGGTAAACTATCTAATTAATTTCTTTTAAATTTCCATTTAAGGAAAATGCGTTTTGACTCTGTTATCTAATTTCAAATTTGAAATACACGCAATCTATTTTTCACTTCATGTATTATATCCAGAATACTATAGGCAAAATTGAAAGTAATATCATGGTTGTTTCAATAAATTGTATATTATAAGTTGGTGATCTGCGCGGTATCGTACCGGAAGTCCAGGCACGAGCTGAAGGGGAGCATCAATGATGCCAAGTGCATGCGTTACTTCCTCGTCAACCGCTTCGGTTTCCCCGATGATTGTATCCTTATGCTCACCGGTCGGTGATCAGCTCTTATTATTTATTTTGATATCTTTGCTTCTTTGCATTCACATAGTTTAGGGGTTGTGCCTTTTGACCTACCAAAGCTTATGGGTGTTATATGAGATAATAAAAGAAAAAAGTTTTGCAGGGATATGTGCGAAACCCTCTAAAGTTCAGAGGTTTTGTCAAATTAACTCAAAATTTTTCCCAGTTCATTATTTATTCTGTCTAATTATTATTTCAAAATCAATTCGGGGAGACCATTAAGAGTACCAAATAATTTTTTGGGAAAATTGTGTCAAGGCCTCAAAAGCAAAAACTTCATGGACTGTACCTCCAACTTTGCCCTATGTGTTTCTACCAAACAAGGCTCCCAATTTGTGTCCCACCCTTTTTAGTCATCATTGCATGCCAACTAAGCATGGAGAGAGAAAGATACAAAACCCTAAAATACCCTTCTTATCTCCTCTTCTTCCTCCTCTTCTCTCCTCCTCTCATAACCCATCTCCTTCTTTCTCCTCTCCTCTCCTCCTCTCATAACCCACCAAACCCGAAGTTTTGCTAATTCTCACTCTCAAAGTTCTAACTTTTAGAGAGAGAGAGAGATCGATCCATGGCGAGAAGCATCTCTTACATCACTCCATCTCACTCATCTCCCTCAATCGAATGAAAGCGATCGCCATAGTCGACGCCGTTATTAAGATTCCTCCAAACAAACTCAACTCGCTCGATCTAATTTCCTCAATTATTTTTGATTATTTTGTTTCTTGATGATTTTGTAGATGATGAGCTATGATGCTTATCGCTTCTCTCTCATCACTACGCTGGCGACTCGCTTGAGGAGAAGATGCCTGAGCTTTTCGGCCGTGAAGGGCAAAGATACCATCGAAATTTGGCATTAAACTGTAGCAAATTGGAGGATTAATGGGTTTTAATGTCAGTTTATCCTCTCTCTGTAGTGGGGTAATCTTCCTCTTGAAATTTTTTGGGTATCTTTGCGCAGAACTTAAACTTTAGGATATCCATGTTAAATTTCGGTGCAACTCCAGGGCATTAAAGCGCAATTAACCCTTTATTTTATGGTATGACACGAAATGAGATTCAATTGAGGAGGAAATTGATGGAATTAACATGAATTTGAATAGAATTAACATGCAACCGAATAGAATTAACATGAAGTGAGATTGAATTAACATGAAATGGAATAGAATTAACATGCAAGGAAATAGAATTAACATGCAAGGAAACCGACATGAACCTCAAGATTCTTGTTAAATTCAATTTGATTCATGTTAAGTCTAATTTAATTCAATTAAAAATACCAAAATGCCCTTATCTCCATATTCTTGCATGTTAAGTCTAAAACAAGTCGAATTAGACTTAACATGAAGCATGTTAAGTCTATTTCAACTTATAAGTCTAATTTCATGTTAAATTTAATTTAATTCATATTAAGTCTAATTTAATTTAATTAAAAATAAAAATAAAAATAAGTTGAAAATAAACTTAACATCCTCCAAAGACTGTCCTGACTTTTCTGGTGCTAGAACTTTGCTGAGGCGTGGGAAGGAAGAGGAGTAGGGAGGGAACGGAGGGGAGATGGAGTGCTTTTGACGTGTAATATTCCATATGAATGGAAGTTGCACGAGGAGGAGTAGTGGTGGAGGCGTGGAGGAGACACAGAGTAAATAACCCATCTCCTTCTTTCTCCTCTCCTCTCCTCTCCTCTCCTCCTCTCATAACCCATCTCCTTCTTTCTCCTCTCCTCTCCTCTCCTCTCCTCTCCTCCTCTCATAACCCATCTCCTTCTTTCTCCTCTCCTCTCCTCCTCTCATAACCCATCTCCTTCTTTCTCCTCTCCTCTCCTCTCCTCTCCTCCTCTCATAACCCATCTCCTTCTTTCTCCTCTCCTCTCCTCTCCTCTCCTCCTCTCATAACCCATCTCCTTCTTTCTCCTCTCCTCTCCTCCTCTCATAACCCATCTCCTTCTTTCTCCTCTCCTCTCCTCCTCTCATAACCCATCTCCTTCTTTCTCCTCTCCTCTCCTCCTCTCATAACCCATCTCCTTCTTTCTCCTCTCCTCTCCTCCTCTCATAACCCATCTCCTTCTTTCTCCTCTCCTCTCCTCCTCTCATAACCCATCTCCTTCTTTCTCCTCTCCTCTCCTCCTCTCATAACCCATCTCCTTCTTTCTCCTCTCCTCTCCTCCTCTCATAACCCATCTCCTTCTTTCTCCTCTCCTCTCCTCCTCTCATAACCCATCTCCTTCTTTCTCCTCTCCTCTCCTCCTCTCATAACCCATCTCCTTCTTTCTCCTCTCCTCTCCTCCTCTCATAACCCATCTCCTTCTTTCTCCTCTCCTCTCCTCCTCTCATAACCCATCTCCTTCTTTCTCCTCTCCTCTCCTCCTCTCATAACCCGGTCCAAACCCGAGTTTTGCTAATTCTCACTCTCAAAAGTTCTAACTTTTAGAGAGAGAGAGAGAGGAGAGGGAGGAGAGGAGAGGAGAGGAGAGGAGAGGAGAGGAGAGGAGAGGAGAGGAGAGGAGAGGAGAGGAGAGGAGAGGAGAGGAGAGGAGGAAGAAGGAGATGGTTATGAGAGGAGAGGAGAGGAGAGGAGAGGAGAGGAGAGGAGAGGAGAGGAGAGGAGAGGAGAGGAGAGGAGAGGAGAGGAGAGGAGAGGAGAGGAGAGGAGAGGAGGAAGAAGGAGATGGTTATGAGAGGAGAGGAGAGGAGAGGAGAGGAGAGGAGGAAGAAGGAGATGGTTATGAGAGGAGAGGAGAGGAGAGGAGAGGAGAGGAGAGGAGAGGAGAGGAGAGGAGAGGAGAGGAGAGGAGAGGAGAGGAGAGGAGAGGAGAGGAGAGGAGAGGAGAGGAGAGGAGAGGAGAGGAGAGGAGAGGAGGAGAGAGGCGATGAAAGGAGGAGATGAGAGCGAGAGATGAGTGAAGAAGGATAAGAATTTTTTGTTTTTATTTTTCTCTCTCTACGCTTAATTGACGAACGACGACTAAAAAGGTGAGACACAATTTGGAAGTTGTTGAGAACACATGCAGTTAAGGGCTCACATAAAGTTTTTATTTTTGGGGCCTTGACATAATTTTCCCAAATAAAAAAGACGAGGGAAAAAAAAAAGCAATATCCAACGAACAAAAAATCAATTCCCAAATCCGGTATTCTTCACATCCGACCTCCTTTTCCACAAAAGTCAAATCTTCAACACCAAAAAGCATCCTCCCATTTCACCCCGCACTGCCCCATGGGCCCCACACGCAGCTGGCTACAAAATATTCGCAAGTCCAACTGGGTGCGCAATTTAAAAACCAACAAATAGACGCAGAGAGAATACTTCCTCCTCCTCTAACCTGCGCCGGCGATGCTGAGGCTAATAAGCTGCTCCCACTGCAAAACGCCTCTCCAGCTGCCCCCAAACGCCGGCTCCATCCGGTGCGCCATCTGCCGCTCCGTCACCCACGTGGCGGGCCCCACCGGGCCCCTGAGAAATTACTTTCCTGCCCCTCCGCGGTGCGCACCCCTGCCGGCGCACGGTAAGAAGAGGGCGGTGATCTGCGCGGTATCGTACCGGAAGTCCAGGCACGAGCTGAAGGGGAGCATCAATGATGCCAAGTGCATGCGTTACTTCCTCGTCAACCGCTTCGGTTTCCCCGATGATTGTATCCTTATGCTCACCGGTCGGTGATCAGCTCTTATTATTTATTTTGATATCTTTGCTTCTTTGCATTCACATAGTTTAGGGGTTGTGCCATTTGACCTACCAAAGCTTATGGGTGTTATATGAGATAATAAAAGAAAAAAGAACCCTCTAAAGTTCAGAGGTTTTGTCAAATTAACTCAAAATTTTTCCCAGTTCATTATTTATTCTGTCTAATTATTATTTCAAAATCAATTCGGGGAGACCATTAAGAGTACCAAATAATTTTTTGGGAAAATTGTGTCAAGGCCCCAAAAGCAAAAACTTCATGTGACGAGGCCTTTTGACTTTTTCTCATGTGCTTTAGCCCCAAGAAATACAACAAAATGTGCTGCACCCCTTTTTAGTCATCATTACATGCTAACTAAGCATAGAGAGAATAAGAAACAAAAAACCCCAAAATGCCCTTCTCCAAATAACACCAAACCGATGATGATGATGAACTCTACTACTAACAAGTAACATTGCCTCCGCTTCCACATCATCGTCGCCAACCTCCGCCTCCACATCGACGCAGATCAATCCACGACTTTGCCTCCAAGCTGGCACTCCGTCGACCTCTTATCACGCAATACCCTTCACTGAATATTGCCAGCATATCGCCGCAAAGCGCTTCACCCGAGATGAATCGGTCTCAACCCGGCCAATCTCGCCGCCACTTCGCCACGGTTTGCGGCTGCCGACGCGATTCGATTCGGCCAAGTAGCCTCGCCGAGAGCTTGTGCAAATGGGTGATGATCTTAATTGATGGCCACGCCGGCGGTGACTGAGCATCCATTTCGACGTTGCCGGTTGAGGGCGAGGGCTCGGATGAGGGCGGCTACGACGGTCTCCCGGCACTAAAGCCGAAGAGGTGGCGAAGAACGAGGCGAGGAGGCAGCGGCCGAAGAGGACGAGGAAGAGCTCGAGCCCAAATTAGACTTAATATTAGACTTAACACGAATTAGACTTAACATGAACCAAGTTAAGTCTAACTTGGTTTATGTTAAGTCTAACTTGGTTCATGTTAAATCTATTTTGGTTCATGTTAAGTCTAACTTGGATCATGTTAAGTCTATTTTGATTCATGTTAAGTCTATTTTGATTCATGTTAAGTCCGACTTGGTTCATGTTAAGTCTGACTTGATTCATGTTAAGTCTATTTTGATCCATGTTAAGTCCAACTTGGTTCATGTTAAGTCCAACTTGATTAATTTTAAGTCCAACTTGGTTCATGTTAAGTCTAACTTGGTTCATGTTAAGTCTAACTTGGTTCATGTTAAGTCTATTTTGATTCATGTTAAGTCTAACTTGGTTCATGTTAAGTCTAACTTGGTTCATGTTAAGTCTAACTTGGTTCATGTTAAGTCTAAATCAAATTGGACTTAACATTAGACTTAACATGAATCAGACTTAAAAATAAGGGAAATTCAACTTATTTTTTTAGACTTAACTTGAAAATAAGGGAAATTCAACTTGTTTTTTTAAGACGAGAACGCTAATGAATTCAAGGTTTTGGCCGTTGTCATTGCCGACCAAATTTGGGCTTTTTTTGATTTTGGGGGAAAAGAAAGAGAGCATGGAAAATTAGTGGGAGAAAAGAGCAAATAACATTGAGTTCTTCTAAGTAATATACCCTCAGATCAATAATATGGCCAGAGCGTAAAGTTAAATTAGACTTAACATGAATTAAATTAGACAAGAAACAAGATAAATTAGACATAACATGATTTAAATTAGACTTAAAAGGAATTAAATTAGACTTAACATGAATTAAATTAGACTTAACATGAAATTAGACTTAAAACAAGTTGAATTAGACTTAGCATGAATTAAATTAGACTTGAATCAAGTTGAATTACACATAACATGATTTAAATTAGACTTAACATGAATTAAATTAGACTTAACATGAATTAAATTAGACTTAACATGAAATTAGACTTCAAATAAGTTAAAATAGACTTCACATGATTCATGTTAAGTCTAATTCAACTTGTTTTAGACTTAACATAAAAGAATAGAAGAGATAAGGACATTTTAGGGTTTTTTGTTTCTTATTCTCTCCCTATGTTTAGTTGGCATGTAATGATGACTAAAAAGGGATGCAGCACATTTTGTTGTACTTCTTGGGGTTAAAGCACATGAGAAAAAGTTAAAGGGGCATCGTCACATGAAGTTTTTGCTTTTGGGGCATTGACACAATTTTCCCTAATTTTTTAGTATTTCTAGATTAAAGAAATCTAATATGAACATTTACACTTGATATTGAAAATATGACTTCTTCAACAGAATATACCCTATGGTGTCCTACTTTGTATACTCTATCATCGCCAGAGCAAGAAAATATACCAAGTTGGTACTTAAGGTCAACAAAATATACCAATATGGTAATTTAGCCAATTGTTAAGAGTATAGAGTTATAACCTTTAAACCCTCGTCACAACTTCGGAGTCCTGGTGCAATGGCAGGGATCTTTGACAATAATATCTTGATGGTTATGATTAATTTTTAATATAACTAACACTCTTATCTTTTGAGAGGTGAACTCATTTTTACTTTTCAGTTGAGATAAATTATAATTGGTATTAGATGATAGACAATTATGGTTGAAATATAAGTACTCTTTACTGGAAACAATCAGATCTATTTACTTCCTTTGGACTCATATTTAGGCGGTCTCAACGTTATTCGAGACTTGCGTTATTAAGTTTATTGGGTATTATTAAGTTTATTGGGGCTCACATGAAACTAAGGTTATTTATTCAGTTCATCACCAAGATTATCAATGTGGCATGTATTGTAAGTTTTAAAGTTAGCACATATAAAATTTGCAAGTGCCCTACCAATAGTTTCCAATTCAAAATTCGTTTTGGTGAGCTATGGCCTGTTCTATATATTAAAAGGAAAGCCTGTGGGCATAAAGTAATGTCTTATTATAACAATGTACCATTCTTAGCTTTTAAATTAGTGAGAACTTATCATATTGATAGTGCAGGAGTGCTTTATGCATTGTCTAATTGTTGTGGCTTATACAAACTGGGTTAACAAATAAAATTTCTAAGTTTGTCTTGAAAGCATTTATCTTTAGAAAAATTATGTTGAATTTTTCTTTATTACTAAAATCAGTATTGAGGTTATGTGCAACATTTCATATGATTTGGATTTTTTAACTATATTTATAGTATGCTGAAACTATGATTATGTGCATTTATATTGCCATAACAATTATTTTCTAAATCCCCAACCCTTAAAGCATTTAGCATGAACAAGTAAATCCATGTGTAATTTCAGCACACTTTCTTTGAAATCTTCTTGAAATTAATCTTAATTGTTCTATTCTGAAAGTTGATCTGCAGAAGAAGAGACTGATCGTTTTAGGATTCCAACTAAGCAAAACATAAGGATGGCATTGTATTGGCTTGTCCAAGGTTGTCAACCAGGAGATTCATTGGTATTTTACTACTCCGGCCATGGTTCACAACAAAGGAACTATAACGGCGATGAAATGGATGGCTATGATGAAACCATTTGTCCGCTGGACTTTGAAACACAAGGGATGATTGTAGATGATGAAATAAATGCGACCATTGTTAGACCACTGCCTTTTGGAGTTAAACTTCATGCCTTAATAGATGCATGTCATAGTGGCACTGTCCTTGATCTACCATTTCTCTGCAGAATGAATAGGTCAGTAATTTTACAGTTAGATTATGATTTTTGCTCTTTTTAGAACTCAAAGAATTTTCTTTTCATTTTATTTTGTTGACTATAGTTGTAACTGGTTGATTAGTTGCAAAAATAAGACACCATCATTTTTAGCAAGAAGAAAAATCTCCATCTCAAGTGTTTCACTTTCAGCAGGAGTTGATCTAATTCATGAACTGTTTTATATAGAGAAAATATCCTAATGTTGTTTGCAATGGAAGTTTTCCATATTTTACTCTTCTCAAAGACAAAAGTGGAACTTTTGAATATAGCAGCCGTCTCTATGCTATAATATAAAATGGATTTTGTGGTTTATTGCCTCTCTTTAGCATATGAGGCAATATCTAATGATAACTAGTCTTTTGTTACACTCTTTTTGGAGGATTAACTCGTGTTTTGAAATTTTTTATGTTTCTCCTGAACTACAAGCATTTGTTAGGTACGTTAGAGAGTTGAAAGTTAACTGATTATCAAGCTTGGTTTTAGCATTACTGGCATGCTACCAAATGAAAGTAGACTGACTAACCTCTTAGTTGATGGTTACTCTTGACTTGTAGACACAGACATGTCATACTCCATCAAGGAACGGAATGTATGGGACACTGCAATTCTCCTAAGTCTGGAGATATATATGCGTGTGTGTGTGAGAAAGAGATTAAATGAGATGGTGAGGTGAAAATTATCATGAGCTGGCCCTTGGGGTGCAAACGGATCACATATGATACTTACCATATATTTATTAGCTCACTACTCATGACAAATACGAATATGGAAAACGCATATCCGTATCAGCCGAAATCAAACACAGGTAGACAAGAGAAATTATATGTGGATACAAAGCATATATAAGGAAAACAGATAAGATGGAAAATTATATAGGTCATGATACAAGAGATTTTAAATATAATAAATTTCTCAAATGGGAGTCCATCGATATATTCATATATATGAAAATATAAAGATTAGACCTCTGAAGCATCAAATTTGATTTCAAATTCATTACTGTATTTTTCAGAATAACTTTAACTATATGATTGATGCATATATTCTGATGTTCATGAACAGATATTTCACTTACAGATCCGTATCTGCAATACATATCCTATCGGATAGATTTTTATTATCCATATTAGCATCCTATTGGATGATATATATGCAGATATCCATATCCATTTTGCATCCCTACGTGGCCTAATAGGCTATTCATTCAATGATCGACACCATCCATCTTGATTTATATGTCAGATAATCTCTGCGTGTAAAATATTAAGAATTTTCTTTTTATATGTGTGCATGTGTCTGTGTGACTAGCGTGCATGCGTGAAAATCGGTAAGAGGTGAAAGCTGATTTTGGTAAATGAGCTACCAAGAGATAGACAAGTGGTGAGATACATCTTACTAGTTACATTGTAGCAAGTGGACCTCGACCACCTCTATGTTTTGATAGCTTATTCTGCTAAAAGATGGCGACTCATATCCAATATGTGCCTTTATGTATGTATGTATGTATGTGTATATATATATGTATGCATGTGCATATTTTTTGAAATATATGTATACTCAACTGCTATGCCTAGCATGTTAGATGCGTCACGCACTTGCAAATAGTCTATTGGGGAAATAATCCTATATATTACTGGTTGATACCTTCTGATATTCCGCTTGGTGAACCACAAGTTCTATTTTACAGCCATTTAAGCAGATTATATTATCCGATTTTGAGATTGTATTCTGCTCCCTGGTGATCAACAAAACCCAATAAACACATATCTTGCCTTTTGAAATGTTCTTTATCATCCATCGCTTAAAATCACCTGCTAACCGTTTTATCATATCCTGATCACAACATAATTGTCTCAAAATGAATCGTGAAAATGTATTAGATTAGTTTTCTTGTTGTTGCTGTTTTATCTTTAGGCCTCGGATAATTAAATCATTTGTTTATATAGGAACGGGCAATGTGTTTGGGAAGATCATCGGCCTAGGGCCGGTGCTTGGAAAGGTACAAGTGGCGGTGAAGCCATTTCATTTAGTGGTTGTGATGATAATCAAACGTCTGCTGATACCTCGGTAAGCTCCTTTAACCACTACTTACGACAAGTGTTGAATAGGTTAATATCTGAAAAATTGACATCATTATCATCTTTTATTATCATTTGAAAGATTTGGTTAATTGCTACAAGTTATCTGAGCCCCTAAGATGGTAATTTTGGATACTATCCAATAATTAATTTCCATATTGATAGATACCTTAATTGCGAGGAAGCTCTTGAAGACTTTTAGAACAAGTGCACAATAAAACGGAAATAATTGCGAAGAACAAGTACGAGTTTAAACGACAAGCAATCACAAACACAGAGATTTACGTGGTTCACCCAATTTGCGCTACGTCCACGGCAGAGGCGTTGGAGAAATTCCACTATCAAAAAAGAAAGAAGTACAAAAAATAAGGCAAAAGCCTAAACCCTCAAACTCTCCTTCAATCATCACAATAAACGCCTAATCTATATTCTCCCTAATTTAATATATAGGAGACCACAATAAATCAGGAATGAGGTATTCAAAACTTGGCAGAAGTTGGGGATCAAAAGAAAAACGAACGGTTGAGATTAAATCATCAAAAATTGCAATCAGCGTCGTAACCATCGATGGTCGAACACGACCATCGATGATCTCCTGCAGTCCATCGATGGTTCCTTATAGTCCATCGATGGTTTAAAATCCTGTTTCTGTTTTTCTCCGATTGTTCACTGTAACCCATCAATGATCGAAGTGACCATCGATGGGCTCCTCTTGACCATCGATGATCCATTGGCTGAATTGAACACTCAGAGAGTTTTGAGGTATTATTAAGTTTATTGGGTATTATTAAGTTTATTGGGGCTCACATGAAACTAAGGTTATTTATTCAGTTCATCACCAAGATTATCAATGTGGCATGTATTGTAAGTTTTAAAGTTAGCACATATAAAATTTGCAAGTGCCCTACCAATAGTTTCCAATTCAAAATTCGTTTTGGTGAGCTATGGCCTGTTCTATATATTAAAAGGAAAATCTAAAGCCTGTGGGCATAAAGTAATGTCTTATTATAACAATGTACCATTCTTAGCTTTTAAATTAGTGAGAACTTATCATATTGATAGTGCAGGAGTACTTTATGCATTGTCTAATTGTTGTGGCTTATACAAACTGGGTTAACAAATAAAATTTCTAAGTTTGTCTTGTGAAAGCATTTATCTTTAGAAAAATTATGTTGAATTTTTCTTTATTACTAAAATCAGTATTGAGGTTATGTGCAACATTTCATATGATTTGGATTTTTTAACTATATTTATAGTATGCTGAAACTATGATTATGTGCATTTATATTGCCATAACAATTATTTTCTAAATCCCCAACCCTTAAAGCATTTAGCATGAACAAGTAAATCCATGTGTAATTTCAGCACACTTTCTTTGAAATCTTCTTGAAATTAATCTTAATTGTTCTATTCTGAAAGTTGATCTGCAGAAGAAGAGACTGATCGTTTTAGGATTCCAACTAAGCAAAACATAAGGATGGCATTGTATTGGCTTGTCCAAGGTTGTCAACCAGGAGATTCATTGGTATTTTACTACTCCGGCCATGGTTCACAACAAAGGAACTATAACGGCGATGAAATGGATGGCTATGATGAAACCATTTGTCCGCTGGACTTTGAAACACAAGGGATGATTGTAGATGATGAAATAAATGCGACCATTGTTAGACCACTGCCTTTTGAGTTAAACTTCATGCCTTAATAGATGCATGTCATAGTGGCACTGTCCTTGATCTACCATTTCTCTGCAGAATGAATAGGTCAGTAATTTTACAGTTAGATTATGATTTTTGCTCTTTTAGAACTCAAAGAATTTTCTTTTCATTTTATTTTGTTGACTATAGTTGTAACTGGTTGATTAGTTGCAAAAATAAGACACCATCATTTTTAGCAAGAAGAAAAATCCCCATCTCAAGTGTTTCACTTTCAGCAGGAGTTGATCTAATTCATGAACTGTTTTATATAGAGAAAATATCCTAATGTTGTTTGCAATGGAAGTTTTCCATATTTTACTCTTCTCAAAGACAAAAGTGGAACTTTTGAATATAGCAGCCGCCTCTATGCTATAATATAAAATGGATTTTGTGGTTTATTGCCTCTCTTTAGCATATGAGGCAATATCTAATGATAACTAGTCTTTTGTTACACTCTTTTGGAGGATTAACTTCGTGTTTTGAAATTTTTATGTTTCTCCTGAACTACAAGCATTTGTTAGGTACGTTAGAGAGTTGAAAGTTAACTGATTATCAAGCTTGGTTTTAGCATTACTGGCATGCTACCAAATGAAAGTAGACTGACTAACCTCTTAGTTGATGGTTACTCTTTACTGGAAACAATCAGATCTATTTACTTCCTTTGGACTCATATTTAGGCGGTCTCAACGTTATTCGAGACTTGCATTATTAAGTTTATTGGGTATTATTAAGTTTATTGGGTATTATTAAGTTTATTGGGTATTATTAAGTTTATTGGGTATTATTAAGTTTATTGGGTATTATTAAGTTTATTGGGTATTATTAAGTTTATTGGGGCTCACATGAAACTAAGGTTATTTATTCAGTTCATCACCAAGATTATCAATGTGGCATGTATTGTAAGTTTTAAAGTTAGCACATATAAAATTTGCAAGTGCCCTACCAATAGTTTCCAATTCAAAATTCGTTTTGGTGAGCTATGGCCTGTTCTATATATTAAAAGGAAAGCCTGTGGGCATAAAGTAATGTCTTATTATAACAATGTACCATTCTTAGCTTTTAAATTAGTGAGAACTTATCATATTGATAGTGCAGGAGTGCTTTATGCATTGTCTAATTGTTGTGGCTTATACAAACTGGGTTAACAAATAAAATTTCTAAGTTTGTGCTTAAAACATTTATCTTTAGAAAAATTATGTTGAATTTTTCTTTATTACTAAAATCAGTATTGAGGTTATGTGCAACATTTCATATGATTTGGATTTTTTAACTATATTTATAGTATGCTGAAACTATGATTATGTGCATTTATATTGCCATAACAATTATTTTCTAAATCCCCAACCCTTAAAGCATTTAGCATGAACAAGCAAATCCATGTGTAATTTCAGCACACTTTCTTTGGAATCTTCTTGAAATTAATCTTAATTGTTCTATTCTGAAAGTTGATCTGCAGAAGAAGAGACTGATCGTTTTAGGATTCCAACTAAGCAAAACATAAGGATGGCATTGTATTGGCTTGTCCAAGGTTGTCAACCAGGAGATTCATTGGTATTTTACTACTCCGCCATGGTTCACAACAAAGGAACTATAACGGCGATGAAATGGATGGCTATGATGAAACCATTTGTCCGCTGGACTTTGAAACACAAGGGATGATTGTAGATGATGAAATAAATGCGACCATTGTTAGACCACTGCCTTTTGAGTTAAACTTCATGCCTTAATAGATGCATGTCATAGTGGCACTGTCCTTGATCTACCATTTCTCTGCAGAATGAATAGGTCAGTAATTTTACAGTTAGATTATGATTTTTGCTCTTTTAGAACTCAAAGAATTTTCTTTTATATGTGTGCATGTGTGCGTGTGACTAGCGTGCATGCGTGAAAATCGGTATAGGTGAAAGCTGATTTTGGTAAATGAGCTACCAAGAGATAGACAAGTGGTGAGATACATCTTACTAGTTACATTGTAGCAAGTGGACCTCGACCACCTCTATGTTTTGATAGCTTATTCTGCTAAAAGATGGCGACTCATATCCAATATGTGCCTTTATGTATGTATGTATGTATGTGTATATATATATGTATGCATGTGCACATTTTTTGAAATATATGTATACTCAACTGCTATGCCTAGCATGTTAGATGCGTCACACACTTGCAAATAGTCTATTGGGGAAATAATCCTATATATTGCTGGTTGATACCTTCTGATATTCCGCTTGGTGAACCACAAGTTCTATTTTACAGCCATTTAAGCAGATTATATTATCACGATTTTGAGATTGTATTCTGCTCCCTGGTGATCAACAAAACCCAATAAACACATATCTTGCCTTTTGAAATGTTCTTTATCATCCATCGCTTAAAATCACCTGCTAACCGTTTTATCATATCCTGATCACAACATAATTGTCTCAAAATGAATCGTGAAAATGTATTAGATTAGTTTTCTTGTTGTTGCTGTTTTATCTTTAGGCCTCGGATAATTAAATCATTTGTTTATATAGGAACGGGCAATGTATTTGGGAAGATCATCGGCCTAGGGCCGGTGCTTGGAAAGGTACAAGTGGCGGTGAAGCCATTTCATTTAGTGGTTGTGATGATAATCAAACGTCTGCTGATACCTCGGTAAGCTCCTTTAACCACTACTTACGACAAGTGTTGAATAGGTTAATATCTGAAAAATTGACATCATTATCATCTTTTATTATCATTTGAAAGATTTGGTTAATTGCTGAAAGTCATTTGAGAACCTATAAAGATGGTCATTTTGGGGACTATCCACTAATTGGTTTTCATATTGATAGATACCTTAATTGCGAGGAAGCTCTTGAAGACTTTTAGAACAAGTGCACAATAAAACGGAAATAATTGCGAAGAATAAATACGAGAATAAACGACAAGCAATCACAAACACAGAGATTTACATGGTTCACCCAATTTGCGCTACGTCCACGGCAGAGGCGTTGGAGAAATTCCACTATCAAAAGAGAAAGAAGTACAAAAACAAGGCAAAGCCTAAACCCTCAAACTCTCCTTCAATCATCACAATAAACGCTTAATCTATATTCTCCCTAATTTAATATATAGGAGACCACAATAAATCGAAAGAGGTATTCAAAACTTGGCAGAGTTGGAGATCAAAAGAAAAACGAACGGTTGAGATTAAATCATCAAAAGCGCAATGTCGTAACCATCGATGGTCAAACACGACCATCGATGACCTCTGAAGCATCAAATTTGATTTCAAATTCATTACTGTATTTTTCAGAATAACTTTAACTATATGATTGATGCATATATTCTGATGTTCATGTACAGATATTTCACTTACAGATCCAGATCTGCAATACATATCCTATCGGATAGATTTTTATTATCCATATATTAGCATCCTATTGGATGATATATATGCAGATATCCATATCCATTTTGCATCCCTATTGGCCTAATAAGCTATTCATTCAATGATCGACACCATCCATCTTGATTTATATGTCGATAATCTGTGCGTAAAATATTGAGAATTTTCTTTTCATTTTATTTTGTTGACTATAGTTGTAACTGGTTGATTAGTTGCAAAAATAAGACACCATCATTTTTAGCAAGAAGAAAATCTCCATCTCAAGTGTTTCACTTTCAGCAGGAGTTGATCTAATTCATGAACTGTTTTATATAGAGAAAATATCCTAATGTTGTTTGCAATGGAAGTTTTCCATATTTTACTCTGCTCAAAGACAAAAGTGGAACTTTTGAATATAGCAGCCGCCTCTATGCTATAATATAAAATGGATTTTGTGGTTTATTGCCTCTCTTTAGCATATGAGGCAATATCTAATGATAACTAGTCTTTGTTACACTCTTGTTGGAGGATTAACTCGTGTTTTGAAATTTTTTATGTTTCTCCTGAACTACATGCATTTGTTAGGTACGTTAGAGAGTTGAAAGTTAACTGATTATCAAGCTTGGTTTTAGCATTACTGGCATGCTACCAAATGAAAGTAGACTGACTAACCTCTTAGTTGATGGTTACTCTTGACTTGTAGACACAAACATGTCATACTCCATCAAGGAACGGAATGTATGGGACACTGCAATTCTCCTAAGTCTGGAGATATATATGCGTGTGTGTGTGAGAAAGAGATTAAATGAGATGGTGAGGTGAAAATTATCATAAGCTGGCCCTTGGGGTGCAAACGGATCACATATGATACTTACCATATATTTATTAGCTCACTACTCATGACAAATACGAATATAGAAAACACATATCCGTATCAGCCGAAATCAAACACAGGTAGACGAGAAAATATATGTGGATACAAAGCATATATAAGGAAAACAGATAAGATGGAAACTTATATAGGTCATGATACAAGAGATTTTAAATATAATAAATTTCTCAAATGGGAGTCCATCGATATATTCATATATATGAAAATATAAACATTAGACCTCTGAAGCATCAAATTTGATTTCAAATTCATTACTGTATTTTTCAGAATAACTTTAACTATATGATTGATGCATATATTCTGATGTTCATGTACAGATATTTCACTTACAGATCCAGATCTGCAATACATATCCTATCGGATAGATTTTTATTATCCATATATTAGCATCCTATTGGATGATATATATGCAGATATCCATATCCATTTTGCATCCCTATTGGCCTAATAAGCTATTCATTCAATGATCGACACCATCCATCTTGATTTATATGTCGGATAAATAATATCTTACTATAAAATCACGATATAAGGTCTTAATTTCTAATGCTAACACCCAACATAGTAGTAAAATTCATAAATTTTCAAATCAAATATCAAATCAAGACTAATACCCAAGCAAAGGATAGTTATGGTCCTCAATTGAAGGCCACTAAAAAGACCTAATGGATTTATTTCACTTTTTTGGATATGGCTTATCGAGTATAAAGACTCGATTGAAATGTTAACAAACAAAATGATATGAGGGTATGTACTACATGCACCTCGCAAGAATCAAGATGTATCACGAGGCAAAAGTTCTTTGCATCAAATCGGTAACCGCCACCGCCCCACATCGCAAGGTGCATGAGGTGCAGTGAGGCGCGCGCCTTTGAAAACACTGTCTCAACCATATTGCTTCTTTCACGACTTCTGTAGCTGCCATGAACTCCGCCTCTGTAGTAAACAATGCAATAGTAGGTTGTAACATTGACCTCCAGCAAATAGAATCTCCCGAAAGAGTAAAAATATAACCTGTAGTTGATTTGCGCTTATCCAAATCACCCGCAAAATCTGAATCAACATATCCGGTAGCAATGCAATCCACGCCACTCTCTCCACTAAATAACAAGCCAATACCTGAAGTTCCCTTCAAGTATCTAAGAATCCATTTTACAGCTTGCCAGTGCTCTTTTCAGGAATTGCCATATACTTACTAACAACACCGACTTTCGTGAAAGATCCGGTCGAGTACAAACCATCTTATACATGATCTTTCCAACCGCATCGCATAAGATACGAGACATGTCGATCCATCCGTCTTTGGGTAATAATATCTTGATAACACGAAGTGAGTTGCAAGAGGAGTGGTAATCGGTTTCGAATTATGCAAATTGAACATGAGCGAGGACTTTCTCAATGTAGCTTTTCTGTGATAACCACAACTTCTTTGCTCTCCTATCTCTGAAAATTTTCATGACAAATTTTCTTTGCAGCTCCCAAGTCCTTCATCTCAAATTCTTCACCAAGTAGAATGTTTAACCTGTTCACCTCGGATTTATCCTTAGATGAGATCAACATATCGTCGACATACAATAGCAAATAAATAAAGAAAATATCATTCAATCTTCTGAAGTAAACACAGGTGTCATATTTGCTCCTACTGAACCCACGACTAATCATGAAAGAATCAAATTTTCTGTACCATTGACGAGGAGATTGTTTCAAGCTGTATAGAGATTTCTTCAACAAACAAACATGATCTTCTTTTCCTTCAATTACAAAACCCTCAGGTTGTTGCATAAAAATCTATTCTTCAAGTTCACCATGCAAGAAAGCTGTTTTGACATCTAATTGCTCTAACTCCAAATCATGTACTGCAACCAGTGATAATAAAATACGAATGGAGATGTGCTTAATAACGGGTGAGAAAATATCATTGTAATCAATACCTTCAACCTAATTGTAGCCTTTTGCAACTAGCCAAGCCTTATATCTTACTTCTGAAGCACCTGTAATGCCTTCCTTTTTCTTGATTACCCACTTACAGCCGACGATTCTTTGTCTTTTCAGAGGAACTACTAGATCCTAAGTCTGATTTTTATGAAGAGATTCAATCTCCTCATTTATAGCAATCAACCAATTTGCAGAATCATGTGATGAAGTGGCTTCTGAAAAACGCTCGGTTCTCCTGCATCACCTATCTCTTGAGCTGCTGACAATACATATGAAATGGTTGAATTTGCATATCTTCGAGGTGGCTTTATCAGTCTCTTTCCTCTGCCTTTTGCGATACTATAAGCATCATCTTCTGTTGTAATTTATGTTTCCTCATCACTTTCAGGCAAACCATTAACTGGTTGTTGAGTTAAAGTGTTAAACAATGAGAATCGATCTCTAACTCCATATTCTCTCCGGTACTCTTATGTGTAGTACCTGCATCAGAAGGAACAGTAGTAATATCTTCTTTCGGAAGCAACATAGCAGACTCATGAAAGATTATATTTTTCTCAATCATAAATTTAGGTGATTTAGGATCAGGGCACCACAACCTATATCCCTTCACTCCAGAGGCATAACCAATAAAAATATATTTTTTGGATCTAGGTTCTAATTTACCCTGATCTACATGTGCATATGCAGGATGACCAAACACTCCCAAATTAGAATAATCAGCAGGATGGCTAGATCAAACCTCTTCTGGTGTCTTACAATCAATGGATGTGAATAGAGAGATTCACCAAATAACATGCCGTAGACACTGCTTCAGGCCAAAAGTCTTTTGACAAACCGGCATTCAACAACATGCATCGAGATCTCTCAAAGAGTCCTATTCATCTATTCTGCAACGCCGTTTTATTGTGGTGTGTTGCACGGTCCGATGTCTAACTATGCCCTCATCCTTACAAAATTCATCAAACTCGTAGAGCAAATTTCTAATCCATTATCGGTTCTAAGCCTCTTAATTTTTCTATCAGTTTGTTTCTCAATCAATGTCTTTCACTGCTTAAAATACTTGAATACTTCATCCTTGCGTTTTAGCATGTAAACCCAAATTTTTCTTGAGTGGTCATCGATGAATGCCAACATGTACCTAGCACCGCCCTTCGAAGGAACACGCGAGGGACCCGACAAATCAGAATGGATGTAATCCAAAATATCTTTAGTTCTATGCACAACTATATTGAAACTGACACGCTTTTACTTGCCAAGAACGCAGTGGTCATGAAAATCCATCTTTTCTGTACTCTGCCACAAGGAAGTCCCCTCTTGCTGAGTATAGTCATGCCCCTCTCGCTCATTTGACCCAATCTCATATGCCACAACTTGGTAGCGTCGGTCTTTGACAACGACGATGTAGTAACTGCAACATCACCTGTAACTATGTTTCCTTGCAAGATGTAGAGATTTCCTGACTTTTTACTTGCATGATAACTAGAGCACCTCTGGAAACTGTCAAAACTCCACCTTCAGCTGAATACTTACATCCGTTAGTTTCAAGGGTGCCAAGAGAGATGAGGTTCTTCATCAAATCTGGAACATGACGAACATTTGACAATGTCCTCACAATACCATCATGCATTCTAACTTCAATTGTACTAATGCCAATCACTTTACAATGAGAATCGTTAACCATTAGCACAACTCCACCTTCAACTGATTTGTAGATGGAAAATCAATTTCTATTAGAGCACATGTGATAGGTATAACCGGAGTCCCTGAATTTGTAGCTAAGAGAACAAAACTATCAGAATCATCCTCGACAACACTAGCCTCTGCGGAGTCTTCTTTGACTTGATTTTTCTTCTTTTCTTTATTCTGAAGCTTTCAACACTCATTCATGACATGACCTTTCTTCTTGTAATAGTTACAGAATTTGCTCTTAGTCTTCGACTTCGATCTCGACTTGTTTTTATTGTTTAAACTACGCTCCATGTTTCTACCTCGAACATGTAGGGCTTCGACTTTACTATCACTGGATCCGGTCAACTCCTTATCCATCAACTCTTTCGAGAATAAAGATGATTTTACATCTTCCATCGAGATAGATTCTCTGTCATATATCATAGTTTTCCTAAAGTGCTTGTAAGGAGGTGGTAACGAACATAACAATAATAAAACCTGATCTTCATCTTCTACCTTTACATCTGCATTCTCCAAATTCATAATAATAGAATTGAATTCATCAAGATGTGATTTAATAGATATACCTTCCGTCATGCGAAGCATAAACAATCTTTGTTTTAAGTGCAGTCAGTTGGCGAGAGTTTTGTCATGTAAAGAGATTCCAATTTGAGCCATAGACCTGTTGCGGTCTTCTCATGCACGACTTCCTGAAGAACCTCGTCGACAAACACAATTGGATTGAAGTTAACGCCTTTTCATCCATCTCGAACGTTTCATCATCTGTCATCGATGCTGGCATCTTATCTTTTCTAACAAAGCTTTATGTAATCCTTGTTAAACAAGAATAGCCCGCATCTTCACTTGCCAAAGACCGAAATTGACATTACGGTCGAACTTCTCTATTTTGTATTTCGCAGACATCTTCTTTGCGCACAAAACAAATCACAACCGAAGCTCTGATACTAGTTTGTTAGAACAAGTGCACAATAAAGCGGAAATAATTGTGAAGAACAAGCACGAGAATAAACGATAAGAAATCACAAACACAGAGATTTATGTGGTTCACCCAATTTGGGCTACGTTCACAGCAGTGGCGTTGGAGAAATTCCACTATCAAAAGAGAAAGAAGTATAAAACCAAGGCAAAAGCCTAAACCCTCAAACTCTTATTCTTCAATCCTCACAATAAACCCTAATCTAAATTCTCTCAATTGTACTAATGTCAATCACTTTACAATGAGAATCGTTAACCATAAGCACAACTCCACCTTCAAATGAATACTTACATCCGTTAGTTTCAAGGGTGCCAAGAGAGATGAGGTTCTTCATCAAATTGAACATGACGAACATTTGACAATGTCCTCACAATACCATCATGCATTCTAACTTCAATTGTACTAATGTCAATCACTTTACAATGAGAATCGTTAACCATAAGCACAACTCCACCTTCAAATGAATACTTACATCCGTTAGTTTCAAGGGTGCCAAGAGAGATGAGGTTCTTCATCAAATTGAACATGACGAACATTTGACAATGTCCTCACAATACCATCATGCATTCTAACTTCAATTGTACTAATGTCAATCACTTTACAATGAGAATCGTTAACCATAAGCACAACTCCACCTTCAAATGAATACTTACATCCGTTAGTTTCAAGGGTGCCAAGAGAGATGAGGTTCTTCATCAAATTGAACATGACGAACATTTGACAATGTCCTCACAATACCATCATGCATTCTAACTTCAATTGTACTAATGTCAATCACTTTACAATGAGAATCGTTAACCATAAGCACAACTCCACCTTCAAATGAATACTTACATCCGTTAGTTTCAAGGGTGCCAAGAGAGATGAGGTTCTTCATCAAATTGAACATGACGAACATTTGACAATGTCCTCACAATACCATCATGCATTCTAACTTCAATTGTACTAATGTCAATCACTTTACAATGAGAATCGTTAACCATAAGCACAACTCCACCTTCAAATGAATACTTACATCCGTTAGTTTCAAGGGTGCCAAGAGAGATGAGGTTCTTCATCAAATTGAACATGACGAACATTTGACAATGTCCTCACAATACCATCATGCATTCTAACTTCAATTGTACTAATGTCAATCACTTTACAATGAGAATCGTTAACCATAAGCACAACTCCACCTTCAAATGAATACTTACATCCGTTAGTTTCAAGGGTGCCAAGAGAGATGAGGTTCTTCATCAAATTGAACATGACGAACATTTGACAATGTCCTCACAATACCATCATGCATTCTAACTTCAATTGTACTAATGTCAATCACTTTACAATGAGAATCGTTAACCATAAGCACAACTCCACCTTCAAATGAATACTTACATCCGTTAGTTTCAAGGGTGCCAAGAGAGATGAGGTTCTTCATCAAATTGAACATGACGAACATTTGACAATGTCCTCACAATACCATCATGCATTCTAACTTCAATTGTACTAATGTCAATCACTTTACAATGAGAATCGTTAACCATAAGCACAACTCCACCTTCACCAATACTTACATCCGTTAGTTTCAAGGGTGCCAAGAGAGATGAGGTTCTTCATCAAATTGAACATGACGAACATTTGACAATGTCCTCACAATACCATCATGCATTCTAACTTCAATTGTACTAATGTCAATCACTTTACAATGAGAATCGTTAACCATAAGCACAACTCCACCTTCAAATGAATACTTACATCCGTTAGTTTCAAGGGTGCCAAGAGAGATGAGGTTCTTCATCAAATTGAACATGACGAACATTTGACAATGTCCTCACAATACCATCATGCATTCTAACTTCAATTGTACTAATGTCAATCACTTTACAATGAGAATCGTTAACCATAAGCACAACTCCACCTTCAACTGATTTGTAGATGGAAAATCAATTTCTATTAGAGCACATGTGATAGGTATAACCGGAGTCCCTGAATTTGTAGCTAAGAGAACAAAACTATCAGAATCATCCTCGACAACACTAGCCTCTGCGGAGTCTTCTTTGACTTGATTTTTCTTCTTTTCTTTATTCTGAAGCTTTCAACACTCATTCATGACATGGCCTTTCTTCTTGTAATAGTTACAGAATTTGCTCTTAGTCTTCGACTTCGATCTCGACTTGTTTTATTGTTTAAACTACGCCCATGTTTCTACCTCAACATGTAGGCTTCGACTTTACTATCACCGATCCGTCAACTCCTTATCCATCAACTCTTTCGAGAATAAAGATGATTTCACATCTTCCATCGAGAAAGATTCTCAGTCATATATCATAGTTTCCCTAAAGTGCTTCTAAGGAGGTGGTAACGAACATAACAATAATAAAACCTGATCTTCATCTTCTACCTTTACATCTGCATTCTCCAAATTCATAATAATAGAATTGAATTCATCAAGATGTGATTTAATAGATATACCTTCCGTCATGCGAAGCATAAACAATCTTTGTTTTAAGTGCGCCACAGAGTTTTGTCATGTAAAGAGATTCCATTTGAGCCATAGACTGCTATGGTCTTCTCATGCACGACTTCTCAAGAACCTCGTCGACAAACACAATTGGATTGAAGTTAACGCTTTTCATCCATCTCAACGCTTATCATCTGTCATCGATGTCGGCATCTTATCTTTTCTAACAAAGCTTTATGTAATCCTTGTTAAACAAGAATAGCCCGCATCTTCACTTGCCAAAGACCGAAATTGACATTACGGTCGAACTTCTCTATTTTGTATTTCGCAGACATCTTCTTTGCGCACAAAACAAATCACAACCGAAGCTCTGATACTAGTTTGTTAGAACAAGTGCACAATAAAGCGGAAATAATTGCGAAGAACAAGCACGAGAATAAACGATAAGCAATCACAAAAACAGAGATTTATGTGGTTCACCCAATTTGGGCTACGTTCACAGCAGAGTCGTTGGAGAAATTCCACTATCAAAAGAGAAAGAAGTATAAAACCAAGGCAAAAGCCTAAACCCTCAAACTCTTATTCTTCAATCCTCACAATAAACCCTAATCTAAATTCTCTCTATTTTAATATATAGAAGACCACAATAGATCAGGAAAGATGTATCCAAAACTTGATAGAAGTTGGAGATCAAAAGGAAAACGAACGGCTGAGATTAAATCATCAAAAATTGCAATCAGCGTCGTAACCATCAAGATGGTCAAACACGACCATCGATGATCTCCTATAGTCCATCGATGGTTCAAAATTCTGTTGCTATTTTTCTCTGATTGTTCACTGTAACCCATTGATGATCGAAGTGACCATCGATGGTCTCCTCTTGACTATCGATGATCCATTGGCTGAATTGAATACTCAGAGGGTTTCAAGGCATAATTTCAACAAAGACCTTTATGAGAAAGGACCAATGTAAATTGAAGGCTACTTAGTTTGATTACTTTTCTAGAATTTGAATTTGGTTGACTAAAACATCCTACAGCATATGAGCCCTTATGAGAAACAGAGACTACTTTATTATAATTTACAATTTGAAAGATATTTCTCTAAAGTCTTTATGTTTGTTCTGAGCAGTAGAGTTAGAAAAATAAAAATAAAAATAAAGTATCACCACATTTAATAAGAGCAGCATGAGTTTTCTGTTTGTGTTACACTGTTTATTAACCCCTGAGGCTTTTAGGAAAGAGATTACTAATATTTCTTGATACACATAGTCTCCAACGATCCTAGTGTTTGAGGTTTTCATTATAGTTAGAACCGATAAAACATGATGTAATTGGTTCTGTACGACGCAACTAGAATGAATAGACACAAAAGGAACACTATTATTTCTTCATTTTACTGGCAAGGTGTGGAAATGTTTCAATGCTCCAAAAGAGTAATATAACTCTGGCTCTCTTTGTTTTCTTAAGAAAAAAGAAATGGAACTTACCCACCCTGTTTCACTACTAAGAACTAAAAGAAAATACAGAGAGAGTTTGCAGGAGTCAAATTAATGTAAGCACCTCCTTGGTGCACTTTTTTCGTAAACCAATAACACAGCAAAACATAGTGATTTCTTGATGACAAAATAAATTAGAAAAATTAATAAAACTTCTTCTTTCTTTTCTTTTTCTTTCTTTAATAAAATTTATCCATCATGTGATGGTCAGTTAGACATTTGATAAGTACATTCGAACATGAATCTCACATGAGTTTAAAAACTAAAGGAAAAAAAAATGTCGTGATGGGAGGCAGGGGGTGTATGAATAAGGGTGATAAGTAGCTAAAACTTAACAGTATAGAGGCTGCATCTGCAAATAACCCTCAAAGTAGATGAATCTGTACAATTTCATAGTACTTGGGTTGCTTAAAACATGTGTTAAATAGGTTGATATCTGAAAGGGTGACATCTTTAGCATCTCTTATTATTATTTGAAAGATTTGGTTAATTGCTACAAGTTATCTGAGCCCCTAAGATGGTAATTTTGGATACTATCCAATAATTAATTTCCATATTGGTAGATACCTTAATTGTTAGGAAACTCTTGAAGACCTTTATGAGAAAAAACCAAGGTGTCCAAAGGTTACAATGCTCTGATAGAAAAATGTAACTCTGGCTATTTCTTCATTTTCTAGAAAGAAAAGGTGGAACCCAACCTGTTTCAAAAGTATGAAGTAAAAGAACATACACAAAGAGTTCACAAGAGCCAAATTGCAGTAGTTCTCTCCTTGATGTAACTTTTTCTGTAAACCAATATACCATGACAGAATACAGTAATTTCTCGATAACAGAAGAAATAACATAAATCAATAAAGTTGTTTGTTTCTTTCTTTCTTTTCTTCCTTCCCTTTGATGTATAGGAGTAATAACTGACAGGAAGATAATATAGTTTAGATTGTTAAATGATTTTCATGTTAAAGCATAGGTCCTAGCAAGAAAAACATCTTGCATTTTCTCATACTTTTTCTGCGTTCACATTCTTTTATCTAACTAAAATAAAGAGCAATTTCATGACTTCTGCAATTGTTGATGCATAAAGGAATTTTTTTTGGAAGTTAGTTAAAGGTTTGCATCTGAAAATAACCCTAAGAAAACAGCAACTTGATTTGCTCACAAATAAAACAGAGAACTTAAGGAAGATCTTTGACCAGAAAGCTCGACTCTCTCTGGCCTTTGGCCTTTTATATTTGTATTCATAAAACTAGGAAAATAAATTTAGAATCAATTTCCTAAATTTAACTTGGAAACAAAATGAGCAGGCTCTCTCAAGAATTACATCGACAGGGGCTATGACATATTGTTTCATCAAAGCCTTTGAAGAAGGCCACGGTGCTACATATGGAAGCATACTTAGCTCCATGCGATCAACAATCAGGAATACAACTGGAGCAACTGGCCCTGTTTCGTCGGTGGTCACCAAATTGGTATCAGGAGGAAGCTTTGGGGGACTGAAACAGGTAATTTACAAATACATTTAGAGGGTGTTTGGAAAGTTAAAAAAGTTCAGATGAAGTACTTTCTCATTAATTTCTCTACTGGAAATTTTGTTTGAATGATAGAAAATGAAAATATGGAAAGATAAGGTGACAGCTGACAGGGCATCCACTTTTTTTGGTCCTATTTGGTTGTCGCGCAAAGTGGACAATGTAAAATGAAGATTGTTCTCTCGTCCTCAATTCACTTTTCATCCACTGTTTCAAATTTTGAAGAAAGTGAACGGCTAAATGCTGATGTCATTCACTCCACTTTCCAATTATTTTCTAATCACTTTTCAATTGTCAAACATGAGAAAAGATAAACACTGAAGTCAGTTTTCAATATTTAGTCCACTTTCTATTTATTTTTGAGTTACTCAAAATCGTTTTCCATGCAAAAGGAGAAGTAACCAGTTTGTTCGCTGTTTTATTTTGTAGGAGCCTCAGCTGACTTCTAATGATCCGTTTGATGTTTATCAGAAGCCATTCTCCCTTTGATTTGTGTGGCATGCTGCAGCTCACGTAGCACGTTGTGATTTAAACCTTGAAGTTACTAATATTATTCATGATCATGCTGATATACTTTTAATCTATTAATATGAAGGAACTAGTAAATAATGTATCCATATGCTTGTCCATTCACTGTTTATATAAGCCATTCTCCCTTATAATTGCGTGGCATGTTGCACTCATGTAGCAGGGGTTTGCTATTGAGATTAAATCGTGTTTGTATCTGGATGTTACTAATAATAGTCATGATCATGCAAAAAATGAGTGTATCAGAAATGACACTGTTGAGATGGTCTTGTGGGTATACATTAAATGATAGGATAAGAAATGACATTCGTAATAAATTAGATGTTGCTCCTATTGAGGATAAAATGAGAGAAAATTGATTAAGGTGGTTTGTCCATGTACAACGGAGATCTTTTACTGGCCCGGGTAGAAAAAGTGATAATATTATAGTTAACAGAGTAAAGATATCTAGAGATGAACCTAAAAGAATTTGGTTGGAAGCAATTAAGAAGGATATGATTATGATTAACATAATGGAGGAGACGATCCTAAATAGAACGGAATGGAAGAATAGAATTCATGTCACGACGCCAAATATTTGGGATAAAGGCTTGTTGTTGTTGTTGTTATGCTAATATGGTTTTAATCTATCTTTATTAGTGTACATTTTAAAGCAATACCAAATGACTATAAACTCACAAGCGGATGACACGTCAGCTTTCTCATTTCACACAAAACTTTGCCATGTGGCAGGTCTTCTTTGCTCTCTAGCCAAAATCTAATTTATTCTCACGTTGACATGTGTCATTATCTGATTTAGAAAGATTTAATTTAAGAAAAATTTAATTTATATATTATGGAATGTTATGAACATATTTATGGATGTCCATAAACTCATGAATTTTACTCATTTGATCTTTAGAGTTATTTCTAAGTCTTATATCTCTCTCTCTCTCTCTCACATGTATGTATGTATATATGTATATAGTTGTAATGCATGAAGCAAAATGACAAGTGAATTGAGAAAGTTCCCTCTAGCCATTTTATCTCTCTAATTTCTTATCTCAAGGACTAGTTTGCTAGTTCTATGAAGTATTTCACAACACATCAGACGCCAATATTTTTCTAAGCTTTCTCATCTAGTGGAAGGTATATTTTCTTTACTATTATTTATATGTTACACATATGTTTTCACAAAATGAATTTTATAGTACTACATCCTCTTCCTATGTATTTGACTTTAATTTATGTGTATAGTTTTGTTAGAGATAATCTATTATCTACATGTTTGAATATTGTTTATCTTAATTCATTACTAGTTCATATTTTATTGTTTGTATCTTTTATCGCCCGGTAGAAAAATGATAATATTATAGTTAATAGAGTAAAGATATCTAGAGATGAACCTAAAAGAATTTGGTTGGAAGCAATTAAGAAGGATATGATTATGATTAACATAATGGAGGAGACGATCCTAAATAGAACGGAATGGAAGAATAGAATTCATGTCACGACGCCAAATATTTGGGATAAAGGCTTGTTGTTGTTGTTGTTATGCTAATATGGTTTTAATCTATCTTTATTAGTGTACATTTTAAAGCAATACCAAATGACTATAAACTCACAAGCGGATGACACGTCAGCTTTCTCATTTCACACAAAACTTTGCCATGTGGCAGGTCTTCTTTGCTCTCTAGCCAAAATCTAATTTATTCTCACGTTGACATGTGTCATTATCTCGATTTAGAAAGATTTAATTTAAGAAAAATTTAATTTATATATTATGGAATGTTATGAACATATTTATGGATGTCCATAAACTCATGAATTTTACTCATTTGATCTTTAGAGTTATTTCTAAGTCTTATATCTCTCTCTCTCTCTCACATGTATGTATGTATATATGTATATAGTTGTAATGCATGAAGCAAAATGACAAGTGAATTGAGAAAGTTCCCTCTAGCCATTTTATCTCTCTAATTTCTTATCTCAAGGACTAGTTTGCTAGTTCTATGAAGTATTTCACAACACATCAGACGCCAATATTTTTCTAAGCTTTCTCATCTAGTGGAAGGTATATTTTCTTTACTATTATTTATATGTTACACATATGTTTTCACAAAATGAATTTTATAGTACTACATCCTCTTCCTATGTATTTGACTTTAATTTATGTGTATAGTTTTGTTAGAGATAATCTATTATCTACATGTTTGAATATTGTTTATCTTAATTCATTACTAGTTCATATTTTATTGTTTGTATCTTTTATAACAATTTGAACATTATTTTTCATATATTCTGATGAGTATTATGTAGAAAGCATGACATATACATATATGGATTAGAAATTCTTTAAGAACTTGTATATTACTAAATAGTATACGCTCAGTTTCATTCTTAATATTTATGGTATATGTTTTTGCAATATCTTCTGATATCACCATTATGTTTTAATGCATTTATATTATGTATTTTGTTAGACCTTGTTTAACAAAGATATTTTATATTCTGCAATAAAAGGAATTCAATTTGAGTTCCACTTTTTCCATAGGGAATTTTTAACAATTTATAAATATGCTTTTCATATTGATTTGGAATTCTCAAGCAGTCAGATGAACATGATCAAAATTTGTTTAATTAAATGCTTATTATTTTTCTAGGAAATAAGTATTATAGTTTATTAATTATATTTATAACTTGATTAAGTCAAATGAGTAAAAGTTGATAAAGCATAGATAGACATGACAAATTTTAAGGGTACATGATATGTCATTTATTCTTACTCCATTCCCTAAATTGAATGTGACTATATTATACAATATGGAAAAAATCGTGGTTATGGTTATAGACATGGCCGAGCTAACTGTCATGGTCATGATGGTTATAATAATAACTCTTCCAATCATAAGAATCAGAAGTGGAACAATAATGATGAGAAAGGTAAAAATAAACAAAATAAACAAATAATGAATTCAAAAATACATGTTATCAATGTGGCTTGAAAGGATATTGGTCATGTACCTGTCGTACGTCAAAACATATTGTTAATCTCTATTGAACATCTTAGAAAGAAAATGAGAAGATGTAGAGGCAAATTTTACCTACAAAATGATGATTTTGACCATAATCCCATTGATATGATATATTTGAATTCCTTTGAAAATTCTGAAGAAAGAATTGATCATTTAATTGATGATGAGAATATCCATATTAATTAAAGTTATTTCTAGTTTTTATAAGTATGGGTTCAACATGAAATGCTTTTCTTAATATATTTTATGTTCTTTTAATGAAGAAAATATGGATATTCCCCTGTCTTCAATTGGACCCAAGATTAATCATGATGAAATGTGTCTCGCAGATAGTGCAACAGCACGCATCATACTTACCGATGATAAATATTTTTCCCATTTGATAATGGGAGAGATGGATGTTAATATAATATCAGGAAGTACAAAAATAATTGAAGGCTTTCAAGAGCTATTTTACTATTCCATAAAGAAGCAAAGTTTATTATAGATAATACATTATTCTATACCAAGTTTCAGAGAAATTTACTAAGTTTAAAAGATATTCGCTAAAATCGGGGTTTTGATTTCACGCCTCAAATCGGGGTTTTTGAGGGTAAAATTGTATGAAATTCAAGGGATTTTGGTCATGAGAAAGAGGGCTGGAATTTGAGGGGTTTTTATGTAAAAATTGGACTATAGTTTGATGGGTTGGTATGCCAATGATCGCTGGGAACTCCTGAACTTTTATTTTGGCCAAAATCTAAGGGGGTTATATGCAAATCGTGGCTGAAATTCAAGGGGTTTTGTGCAAAAAGGCTGAAATTCAGGGGGTTTTTGTGCAAAAACAGCCCCAAAACTTTGGGTTTGAGGGCTATTTGGGGGTAGCTGAAATTTTTGGACTTGCAAGTGACCTAGATGGCTGAAATTTCAACCGCCCAGGGGTATTTTGGTCATTTTATGGCCACATTTGATCAGGAGGGGTTTCTGAGCAAAATTTGAACCTGACGTCGGCGCATATGCCCCTTGTAGGTTTAACTAGAAGTTGACCAAGAAATCCCTTATATTCTCCTAGGATTTTTGATTTTAAATTTATAATTTCCCCTTTATGTTTCGGATTTGACCCGTCTGGTTTCTTTTTGCAGGTCAAAATATTATTGGGGAGATCACGCGCCCCGAGGAGCCAGCCGGCTTTCCCGTCACCTAAGAGTGTGCCCCCATCACTTTCTGGTGAGCTTCTTCTATTCCTTATTGCATTCAAAGTTCGCATATAGCATATTGTATCCCCGCTTTGTTCTCCTTTGTAAGGCAATTGGGAAGAGCCGCGATTCTCCTTTGTGAGGGTCGCTGCTTAAAAGATGGGTTTTGCTTGGTCAACACCTATCTTGAGGGGGAGATATCGTGCTGTATTGTACTTCGTAGGGCAGGGCATATTGTCGCTTTCTTTGCGCGATGATATACATTGCCTTATGAGTGCACAACGCAGCTGGAATCGTCTCTCTCGTTATAAGGTAGTGACTCTATCTCGTAGATTCGCGAGACGAGTTTGACGCCTCATATAACTGAATCTAATGAATATTTATTACTCGTTTTCAGTTGAATATCCCTTCGAGCGCTTCCTCTTACGCTGACTGACGTCAGGCGAGCATCATGCTACCGGATGTTCCTTCGCCCATCTTGGTCACTCCTCAGTTTGCACCGGGTACGTCAGCGGAGACCATTCGGGTGGTACGTGAGGAGAGTGCCCGCGTGCTTCGACTGTTGATCACTGACGTACCACTTGTGAGAGACACTAGTTCCAACCAGCCTCTTAAGAAGACGGACTACTTATTTGGTGATTCTGTTGAGGACCCAAACGCAATCTTTATTGCGAGCGAGCGGTGGTTGCATAAGGATGATGGAGGGCACTTGTACCTACCCCGGATACCTCGTCATCGCTCATTGGCCGAGCTAAGGTGTCAGGCTGTGGTTCGGGAAATGTCGCGACGTTTGACAGAGGAGCGTGATAGCATCCATTGTGGGTATATTACCCACCAGGCGATCCCGGGCTCGAGTAGGGAACGTGTTATCGGATTGCATCCTGGTGTGTTGGGATTAGACGCACCACCCCGCGATGAGCTTTTCACTATCGCTAATACTTTGCAGAACCGTCTCGCAAAGCTGGGGCGAGAAATGCCTGCAACAGGTCACAGATCTTTTGGTTGGCTTCATTCTTCAGACAAGCACTGGTGGGCTCGTATGACGACTTACGTTCTCGGCCGATGGGGAGAGGAGTTACAGCCCGTGGTCTTTACGCCGCGATCCGTGCCACCATGTATGGTGCCGGTCAGTACCAATCACTTCCTCGCGTTGTTGGAGCTCTATGACCCGGATTCAAATACTTTTCTGACCAAGCACGGGGAATTGGGGTTACCTCTTCATGAAATGCACCGAGTTTCTGGTCTACTCATGTGGAAGATGTTATATCAGGAATACTTTCCTTCGAACCGTGACTTGAGTCAGCTGAAGGAACGCATGCCCGACCGCTATGACACCTTATGGGATCTTACTTGCCATTATCATATTGCTTTGTAGATGGCTGGGCTATTACCCAAAAGGACCAAGCCTCAATTGAGTGCAGGCGGTTCGCAACTTACGTTCGGGCACTGGAAAAAAATTACGGCGAGGCGATCTGTGAATTATCACCGTTCACCCTTAGGTTAATGAGCTAATCGAGAATTCCAATGCTCACTCTTATACTCTTAATAGCACCGGGGGTGGCTTCCTTGCGGGGACCAAATTCAAGACCTTCTTGTGGCATGCAGTGAAGCCGATTGAGCCGATGACTCTCCTAGCCGGCTACCTCGTGTCGGTTGAAGAAGTGCGAGTACCATATCACCGTGAGGCATCGCCATTAGAAGTGCTTTATCCTGCAGTTCAGCTCGCCACAAGAAGGAACTTTCTCCTTCCGTGATGGTCGCTAACGTTCATCGTGGACTCCGGCAAATAATCAGTGCCTTCACTCAGGGAGAGGGTAAATCTTCGAAACAAATTCCTCTTGCCAAGGTGCAGCTTCCATACACTTATTTGATGGCGTGGTTCGTCCTTCACCGCTCAGATATCATGTCGACACCGAGCATCGCTGTCCAATCCATCCCTTTGCTACAATCATTAGAGATTTGTAAATGGAAGGGGCGAGGATTCCTGGAGATAAGAAAGCAATTGCAGATTCACAAAAATTAGGTTTTCTCTAGATGTTTCCCGCGGTTCTCTGGTCAGTATGGCGAGTCTTTGCTCGATGAGGAGAGGCCGAAGGCGAGCCGGACTTCTCTTAATGTCGACTGTTTCAACTGGCTGATGAACATCCGGCCGGGTTACCTGACATTCCGGGTGAGAGTTGAGTGCTTCATCGAGCCGTATCTACCTAGCCGATTTGCCCGCCAGTTTGGTTATGACCAACTTTACGCTATAACCAATCGCATCTTCAACTCACGGTGGCTTAGTGGACGACGCCCCGCATGGCTATGGAGTGTGGCGGGTGCACCGGTGCTAGGTTTAGCCTTCCGAGGCCGAGGCCGACTGAAGCCGATATTTTGTGCTGCACGTGGTTGTTAGCAGCTAATAAACCTGTTCAGGTGAGGCCAATTTCGGAGTTAGTGGCTGAAGAGGCCTCCTGTTCTAAAGCTCAAAAGATTCAGAAGGCCGCTCGATCACAGAGGAAGCGACGCAACACCCGTCAAACTGTCGAGGAAGAGGAGGAAGAGGAGGAGACCTTCAACTCTGCCAACGAAGCCTCTGGAGGGGATCATGACGATGATTGTGAGGAGGACTTTGGGACAGGTTCGCCAATACTGTAGGCATCAAAAATTGCTGAAAAACCTCAAATATGACTAAATTATGAGAAGATCGAAGGACAACGTCGTCAAAATCTCAAGAAGTCAACACATGGGAAGGTTGTGTCTCGCCATAATACGAGACACTTGTTTATGCCTCGCTACAAGCGAGACACTTGTTTGTGCCTCGCTACAAGCGAGACACTCGCTTGAGTCTCGCTACTAGCGAAACACTTGTTGGTGCCTCGCCACGAGCGAGACACCTTGATGTGTCTCGCTATAGACGAGGCACTCACTTGTGCCTCGCCAAAGGCGAGACACCCAGAATATTTAAAATGAGCTCTTGAAGGGTCTAAATCAATGCTGGTGGGGCCCACTTGACGTTATCAACGTAAAGAGACGTTCAAATACTTTAATAGGCGGTTACGCTACGAAAATACCACTAGGCGGATTTTCGCATTTAATCGTGCCTAAAAGCGAGGAAATCGTTACGGAGGCGGCTGCCTGCCGATTAGCGAGGCTACTACCTGGCGGCGTAGGAATAACTTACCTACCGCCGGCGAAGCGACTGTGGCATTTCGGTGTCGGCGCTAACTACAAATGTTGAGCACCTCATAACACTTGTGTTTCTTCAGAGGGCACGCCTTACAAAGGCTATAAATACCCCCCTACATTCACTTAGGCGGGGGATCGGCAATCAGAGATCAGATAAGCAAAGCTATTGCAAAGAGAGAGAGAGAATCCAAGCTTCCGGAGTTCAAGAACACGATCCATACGGAGATTCCTTGAGTTTAAGCTTTGACTTATTCTTGAGAAGAGTAGATATCTTACTTTGCTAAGATATTTACTTCAGTTCTTGTTTCCTTTGCGAAGCATCAACTAAACCCCGTCGATTTGACGATCGTTGCTCGGTGGTCCACGGATTACGCGTCCCACGGCAGTGCAAAGTCAACGGAGATTAGCGTCTTCGCTCGAAGTTTGTGAGAGAGTTATTTGAATTTCTTTGTAACTGAGAATTAAAAGTGTAATTTTTCTCAAGTTTTATAATGGAAATGACTTTCGACCCAAACACGATGGCGACCACAGTGGGAGCCAACGGTCTTGAGCCCGAGATCGTTGTGTCGCAGCCTTGCAGCGATCAAGCCGACCTCATGGTCGATGGACTGGACTACTTCTTCGATCAAGCCAAGTTCGAAGAATATCTCTCCTCTTCTTCATCGAAATCCTCCTTGCCCTGCAAGCATCGGAGGATCTCATCTCCAAAGAAGGAGGTTCATTCTGTTGTAAGACGCAATAATTCTCGTTCGCTTACGACAGAGACGATTTCCCCTCGCAACAACACCCCGGTGGATCTCAAAGCCGGGAGCTCTGCTCAAGTTGACTCCTTTCAGAAAAAGGAGTCATTCAACAAGATCTCAACCGCCTCGACGAAGAGGGCTCGCCAAAGACAAATCAAAAGATGGCCCGACAACTTGCCAAGGCCATGGAATCAATGCACGGAGTTCACTACAACATGAACTCACGTGATCAGAGGCGTCAACAACTTACAATGCCTCAATCTCAATCCGTCAACACTCTTCCCAAGGAAAATGGGTTCTCGCCAAAACCCGATTGACAAGGAAGAACGCTCAAAAGCGCGTACCTGTATTTGCTGTCTGCCGTTGTTCCCAAGGCGCGAGTCGAAATCAACCAAGGAATCGACCCAAAATCACAAAATTTGGGTCCCGGTCGACATCAAAATCGGCAGAGTGCCGCCAAGCCAGTCTTGGTAGAGGCGATTCGAAAGCGCGTGGCGAGCGGCCTAAACGCTCACCAACAACAAAGCGTGCTGTCGCGCCAGAGAACGTCAGCTACCTGGCAATAGCGGCGGTGTAAATCTCGCTCACAGCGAGCAGTCGAAGCGCCTCGATCAGCGGCGGTCCTCCATGCCTTAGCAAAAATGGACTTTTCGCCCCTTTCTTCCACTTCTCCTACTGAGATATCAACCGTTAAGTCCGGAAATCACAACTTCGTGTTTAATCGCCTTGGTCCACGGCTTCGGAAATAAAGGCAAGGCACCAAGAAAGGACGCTTGAATTACCCACCCGTAAGAGTCCCGAGCAAGCCGAAATATCTCGTGTCTCCGTAATTCCAATTGCATCTCGTTTGAGCATCCCGCAAGGGATCCGCGAAGTCTACTAAAGGGAAGAACTTGAGGCGCAGGATTCGTGAAGTCACGAGATGATAAAACACTTATGATCCATGCCAAGACAACTTCGCCAGATGAAGTTAAAACGCCAAAGGTGCCTCTCAAGTCGAATGATCGCCCCAAAAGCGTGTCCTCGGTTAAGGACAACGCTATACTTGGGGTGACAAACTACATCAAGCGTCATCGGTGAAGGTGGCAACACACCTAAAGAGAACGATTGATGAAATAAATTGTTCTTGTTCGTGCACAACTAATCAAGACGTTGTTGTCGATGTGTCCGTTCAATCAAACGCCAACCACAAAGAGCTTCAAGATTCGAGAGGCTTTCCCGCCAAAGAACGAAGATTCAACCAAGTCAAGACGACTCCGAAGAAAGAGAAGATCTACCATCCAAACCGATGAACTTCCTGGAGTTACTATTAATATGGTAAACAAAGGGAAAGGACCGGCAAATGATGAAGATCCTGACTTTACCCCTGGAGGAAGAGTTAGCTCTCGGATTTCCCAGAGAATGTCCCGATTACAATTGCGAGCTACGCGACGCATTGACTATAGAAGAATGCATGAAGGAGAGTCATCCGAAGATGAAATTTTCGGCCGCTTTCGACAATAGCCAGACGATCTTGTTTCAAGAATGAGTCGTCACCATAGGAGGCTTTTACCATTACTCCCGATGTCCTGGCTCAAATGTTACAAGAAGCCTTAGCCAAGCAAAGAGAAGAGCTTAAGGCCGAAATGAAAACAGAAATGGAATTAGCCATGCAGCAGATGAGGGAATTGCAAAATCAAACGCTTCATCTACAGCCTGAATCCAGTCAACAAGGTGGGGTTACCCACCATAATGCCCATAATGTCGAAGACAAGGATTCGAGATAGATGAACACATTTATCTTAGATAAACCTCCTAAGAAAAAGGCGTTCGCTACCCAAAGCGGAAATGATCCAATTCCTCTTACTGGAAATCATCCAAAACAAGGCGAGGGTGAAAATGAAAAAATGAAGGAGCTCGAAGGCAAAATTAATGCTTTAATGTCTGCTCACGAAGTTAAGAAGACCGGCATCCCGTGTCCATATCCGAGAGAGTGGGATTCAATCCCTTACCCGCCGAAATTCAGTTTGATTAATTTCACGCCTTTTGACGGGAGGGGTTCGCCTACACAGCACTTGATCTATTTCAAGTCTCATTTGGGGGTGATCTCGGGAAATGAGCCTTTGATGATTCGGTCATTCGTTGGTACCCTTCGGGGAGCTACCTTCGATTGGTATCGAAGACTCAAAGCTGGGAGCATTAACTGTTGGAATGACATGGAAAGCTTCTTTCTTAGTAATTTCTTCGATGATGACACAGAGGTTTTTATTGGAACTCTTCTAGATGAGAAGCAGAAGGATGGGGAGACAATTGACACTTTCGTTAAGCGTTTCCGCAATAAAGCTATGAATTGCGAGATCCACCATCAAGAGTTCATATTGAAGACTTGCCACAATAATCTTTCTATAGAATTGTTGGAAGTCATGGGGGTTGCACCACCAACCACTTGGAAGGAATTGAAACTCAACGGTGAAGAAGCAGAATGGTTCATCAGGAGGAAGAAGAATGAGAGAGGTGAACCCACAACGGTTCCCTCCAAGCCGAATTTTGTGCCCCGTGGCAAAGGAAATGCGCAAGCTAATGCTGTTGAAGCAAATCAGGCATTCCAACAGCAACCACAAGCGTCACAACAGCAGCAACCGCAATTGAGGTTTTAACAAAAACCTCAAGAATTGCAGAAGGCTCCGGATACTAGGTTCCAAAAGAGCTATACTTTCAAAGAGGAAGAAGTACCAGTTATCTTCAAATACCTCTTAGATAACAATAAGATCAAATTGCCTCCGATTACAAATCAGGAGGAAGCTAACAAGACCTCGGACCCTAAATATTGTGCGTACCACAGAAGGGTCCATCATCCGACCAAGAGTTGTTTTGTTCTTAAAGATAAAATTCAAGCTCTAATCGATGCGGGAATCATAACGGCGAAGAAGGAGAAGAAAGTTGGCTCAAATATGGTGGCTATTAACTTTGGATCTCTACCGCCCATGCCATATTTACAGAAGATTGTCCCTGAGGTTGAAGTTAAAACTGTTAATGATGATCCACATGGGCAACGTCAGAAAGGGTTGGTATCATACACAGCTCCTAATGGCGAAGTACTTTGGATTCATCCAGATCTTCTTCAAGATGAGCAATGGACGGGGTCTTCTTCAACACGGAAGTCAAGCGTAAAGGCAAGCTCGTGCTCATATTTGGCCGGTTCAGAGGGTGACGAAAAAGCTCCAACTCTTTCATTATCCGAAAATGAACATGAAGTTCTCGTGACGTAAGGTAACCCAGCCTTATGCTACCGTATGGGCATAAATTCAGCTTATCAATACCGAGAATTCGATTCGAATGCCAAAACTCCAACGAACCGGGGTGGCAATGAATCCACCTACAATAACTGAAAAGCGCAGGAAGTAGCCAAGGAGGATACAACCAAGCGAAAAGATAAACAACCTCAAGAGGTGCAAGTCACGAGGCAATCGATTTAATCATCCAATTAGGAGGGACAAACCGAAGTTCAGCTCATCATATCGTTTGACGTTATGACCCGGTTGGCCACATTCCGGCAAGGATAACTCTCACGAAGTTACTACGCCTTTCTAAAGAGACTAGAAGCCTTACGAGGCGTTAGGCGATTGAGCTTTATCACTCAAGTCGCGTGTTCCCGAGAATACCAACACTGCAACTTGGCAGCAACACAACTCCCTTGCATAACCTTTACCCGAGAGGATATGCAGGTGAAAAATTCAAAGCATGACAGGCCATTGTACTTCACCGGGTACATTGGCTCGATTCTTAATCAGCGGGATTCAAGTGGATCACGGAGTGCGATTAGCATTATGCCACTCGGTTGATGTATCATCTTGGAATTCTGCCAGCAAGTCGGCTTCTACCGCACGGTGATTTATGGATTTAATACCAGTGGATCCAGACCTTTGGGTAAAATCCGGATAAAGTGTCATCTCGGAGATCTCAAGTCCGAAATCACATGTTACGTCATTGATGCAGAGACTTCGTATAACTTACTATTGGGTCGACCTTGGATCCACGGTAGCCTTATAGTCCCATCCACATTACATCAGTGCTTGAAATATGTTGACACTGATAATGTGGTCAAGATGGTGGTCGCGGATAAGCAACCATTCAAGGGGTTAGAGAATTATTTTACTGACTCTCTTTGTATGGTAATCGAATCCGACATCAACCATCTACCGTGGTACCGGACAATGCAGAATGAAGCCGATAATCGGCCGCTCGACACGATGGAAGCTTTGTATTTAATGACATCGAACCTCTTGTGTCGATCTTGGCGGATCTGAATCGTCGAGGAGAAAGTTATGTGGCGTGGCGATGAACATATAATAAATGATGATTTAGAGTATGTACATAGTATTGATACTGTAATGTAGGTATTGTATAGGGATCATGATGTACATGTACCACTCTCATCGTTGAGCCAGGTGAAGAAATGCCTTTAAAGTTCGACGGGATCAACATTCCTCCTTCCTTCGAAAGATGCAAAACAAACAATCTTTGGAAAAGGAAGAAAATCCCCACCGCGAGATTATTGTGAGGAGACGGAAGATAGCAACGAAGATCCGTGCAAATATTTTCCAAAATATAGCTCACAAGCGCATCATTACATGAAGAAATGGGGATATGACTTTGCACATGGACCTGGTCTTGGCTTCGGACGCGGTGTTCGGATCCCGCCTCGACCTTCTCATGTTCCGAAGGGAAAACCCGATCGCTATTATGAATATAAAAGGGGTTTGGGCTATGTTTCTTCATCTTCTGATGAATGCTGTTGACAAATTGATTATCACGACAGTTCGTCAGATTCCTCAGCGTGGGATTCGGATTTTAGTCTTGGTGAAATATTCAAAGGACTAATGGCTAACATGACCACAATAGGTTCCATAGAGTCTGAAGAAGATGATTATTTACCAGAATGGGAAGACCCCTGGACTTTCCATCTGAATGTTCAGTTCGGTGATAGGTTTGAACAAAGAGAACCACCTACCGAAGATACAGTTGTTCAAGTTAATATGGGTGATGAAGATAATCCGAAACCCATATTCGTGAGTGGTAGCCTTCCTCCAGAAGAAAAAGAGGAATTAATTTCTCTTGTTCGAGAATATATTGATGTATTCGCCTGGAATTATGAAGACATGCAGGCTTGATCGAGTAGCGATGCACCGACTTAATATCAAGCGAGAATCTAAACACGTGAAACAACAACAAATGTAAGATTTCGTCCGCAAATCATGGAAGCAATCGAATGAGGTGAAGAAGCTCATAAAATCGGTTTTATCGGGGAAGAGCAACATCCAGATTGGGTGGTAAATATTGTTCCTGTTCTAAAAAAGAATGAGACAATTAGAATTTGCATCGATTTCAGAGATCTAAACTTGGCATGCCCTAAAGATGACTTTCCACTCCCCATCACGATGTCATCATAGATAATAATGCGGGTTTAAAAGAATGTCATTTATGGATGGGTTCTCTGGATATAATCAAATCAAGATGCATCCCGACGATGAGAAACATACCTCATTTGGGGCCTCTTGGCATCTTTTGTTATACCATTATGCCCTTTGGTCCAAGAACGCAGGGCTACTTATCAGCGGGCAATGACAAATATTTTGAGGATCATCTAAGAAAGACCGTCGAATGCTATGTTGGCGATTTAGTAGTGAAAAGCGGGATAAGAGCGATCATATTAAAGATCTCGTGACAAGATTTGAACTTATGCGGGTCATCAATTGAAAATGAATCAACTAAATCTTTCACAGGAATGGCGGTGGTAAGTTCCTTGGTTTTGTCGCCACGCCAAAGGGAATTCATATTGATCGGATAAGGTGAAGGCGATTAATGAGTTACAACCCGAAGAATCTTAAAGAACTTCGAGAGGGTTGCAAGGAGATTGGCTTACATAAGACGGTTTATTTCAAACCTTGCGGGCAAATGTCAACCGTTCTCTAAGTTAGCTAAGAAGGGTGTTTCGTTCGTTTGGGATGATGCTTGTCAGAAGGCTTTTGAAGATATTAAAATGTATCTATCAAATCCTCCTATTCTCGTCGCACCGAAATCAGGAAGGCCGTTCTTGATTTACGTCAGAGCGACCAACCATTCATTAAGTGCTTTATTAGCACAAGATGATGATAACGGTCACGAACAAGCGGTATATTATTTGAGTCGGACGATGGTTGGAGCTGAATCTCGATATCTCGATATCGAGAAAGAATGCCTGGCTTTAGTGTTTGCAGTTCAGAAAATGCGTCATTATCTGGTCGGACAGACGATACATGTTATTTTAGATGTTAACCCGATTCGGGTGTTCATGACACAACCAGCTTCTTTGAATTGGCGATTAGCAAGATGGGCATTACTCCTTTCGCAATACATCCACTTCAAACAGCAGAAGTCGGTGAAGGGACAAGCGATTTGTGATCTCCTAGCCGCGCGACCCGTTAGCGATAAAGCTATACTTTATGAAGATTTACTAGACGAAACCTATGAAGTCAATCATACGTCTCATGAACACGTGTGGCAATTGTACTTCGACGGAGCGTCTCGCGCAACTAATGTGACATGTGATCCTGGATCTTCTAAGATTTCTGCCACAGTCAGAGTTGTCTTAGTTTCCCCAGAGAAACACGTGATGCCTCAGGCTTATTCGCTGACCGAACCGTGTTTTAATAATGTGGCTGAATACAATGCGTTACTTATTGGGCTCAGTTTTGCTAAAGAGCTGGGGGTCGAATATCTTGAAGCGTTCGGGGTTTCCCAACTCATAGTTAAACAAATTCGTGGAGATTATGAAGTTAGAAATCCGGATTTAATCCCATATCATGAAGTGGCAATAGAGATGGCAGAATCATTCAAAAGTTTCTTCATCGAATATATACCACGGCTTGAGCGCTTATCTTGATGCATTGGCGGCATTGGCACATTTCATTGGCGCAACCCTCAAACAGTAGTTCACACCGTGGAGGACACACCAACTTTTTATATCAGAATATATTTTGGGTGTCAAAGAAGCACATGCTACTTCAACGGGACCCGAGCTTCGAGATTGGCGCGTTCCGATTATAGATTATGTCTTACATAGTATTTTACCAGAAGATACAAAAGAAAGAGAATCTATCCGAAGAAGAGCACCGAGATTCTACTACAACGACATCTCGAACACTTTATCGTCGTACATATGATGGATTGTTACTCCGTGTCTTTCGATCGGAGGAAGCGTAAGAGGCACTTAAAGAAGCTCATGGCGGCACTTGTGGTGCGATCAACCCGGTCCTAAGTCGAGATAGACTAAAAAGATTAGGCTATTATTGGCCGACCATGATTAGAGATGCAATTCAATACGCGAGACGATGTCACGCGTGTCAAATACATGCAAATTACATGCATCAGCCGCCAGAAGATCTACACCCGTCAGTTACTTCTTGGCCATTTGAAACATGGGGAATGGATGTGGTAGGACCCATATTTCCCGTCGATAAAAGGTGATCGCTTTATTTTAGCGACACCGACATTTCTAAATGGGTCAAGCAATTCGCCAAAGAAGTCAAGGCGAATCTTGTCATCAAATTCATTAAACACCATATTATCTATCGATATGGTGTTCCGAGATGAATTGTGCATGACAATGGTCCTCGATTCATCAATAGCGCCGGTCTGCGACAAGTTTAGAATACAAGACGCCTCGCCCACGCCTTATAATCCCATCGCGAAATGGTTTGGTGAAGCCTTCAATAAGACTATCATTAAGATCTTAGCAAAGCTAGTCAAAACCAATAAGCGTGATTGGGATGATAAACTTGGTGAAGCTCTTTGGGCATACCGCACTACGTCAACACCAACAGATTCACACCATATTTCTTGGTATACGGATGTGAAGCTATTTTGCCTTTAGAGATACAAATTCGCCACTTGTAGCCATTGCACAGTGGATGACAAGCGACGAAAGCAACATCAAAAGCGCCTTGAAGAGCTTGAGATGTTAGATGAGAAACGCTTGGGAGCTCAGCAACAGATCGAGCTATACCAAGCCAGAATTTCTAAAGCCTTTAACAAGAAAGTCCGGTATCGGAGTTTCAAGGAGGGAGATTTGGTGCTCGCCGTTCGGCGACCGATGATTCTCAATTCCAAGAAAAAAGGCAAATTCCAGCCTAAATGGGAAGGACCGTTTATAATTGATACGGTCTACTCAAATGGAGCATATCGCTTGATCACTCAAGGTGGTGACAAGTTAATGATGCCAATTAACGGAAAGTTCCTGAAGATATATTATCCCTAATGTATTCAGGATAATCCATTTTCGCAGTATTGAATGATTAGACTTGTGAACAGTTACATTTACTAACTTCCCATTCGGCTGAAAATCTTAAACGATTGAAGCCAACGATAATATTAACACCTATTATTAATTTCTTTCACAACAGGGTTCGTTTTCGCCCCAAGAGAAGACACAACGGGTTCGCTTCCAAGAGAAGACACAACAGGTTCGCTGCCCCAAGAGAAGACACAACAGTGGTTCGCTGCCCCAAGAGAAAACACAACAGGTTCGCTGCCCCAAGAGAAGACACAATGGTTCGCTACCAAGAGAAGACACAACAGGTTCGCTGCCCCAAGAGAAAACACAACAGGTTCGCTACCTAAGAGAAGACACAACGGGTTCGCTTCCAAGAGAAGACACAACGGGTTCGCTGCCCCAAGAGAAAACACAACGGGTTCTGCCCCAAGAGAAGACACAACGGGTTCATTTTCGGCCCTAAGAGAAGACACAACAGTGGTTCGCTTCCAAGAGAAGACACAACAGTGGTTCGCTACCCAAGAGAAGACACAATTCCAAAAGTCTATATATTCAATACATAGATGGTTTTATTATTTGTTAAATCTACGCCTATTTATGTAGTAGGTGTTATTCTGTCCTTAAATCGAATAAGTCGCCTAACACACGTAGTCAATTCCCGTGATAATTGATAAAGCCTATGTATTCAATATCATAGCACAAAGTCTAAAAGCATTTATTCTTTTAGCATAACGCTATATGTAGAACGGACTTAGATAATCTACATACTAGCCCAACTCAAACGGTAGTTGGTAAAGGCATATCAAATCTGCTGATGGTCGAGGGTTTGCCAAAAATCCTATTAAAATTATGTTCAAAACAGAATAGATAAAACATAATAAAAGAAATTGTATTTCATCTAAAAGTCAATTACAAAATGTTGGTTAAGTCATCAAAACTAACGGAAGCGTCCTATAAAGATAATTGGCACGGCGCGACTCGTCTCTTTAGTTCTAAAGTTCAAATTAACAGATAAAGCTTCGATCCGCGAACGAATCCCCAAATAAATAACTAGACTTCCTCATCACCTCTGTGGATCCAGCATTTTTTGTCAGTAGGGCGTCGGTGATCATTCTTCGTAAGTCACAATGATCACCATGTTCTAACGCTTCCAGCACTCGAGGTGCATTTGGACCGAAAGCGAGGAGCATCGATCACTAGTGAAGCCTCTTGAGAAGAGGAAAACACGAGCCGCGGCAATCCACTTGGCTCATGAACATTAAATGCCGTAGGGGAAAATCAGCGCAAAGCACATGTACACTTATAAGTGTTGAGTCGGTTAACATTAAAAGGCCAAGTGTCGGGCACCGACTCGCCAGCAAAGGCGGTTAAGCCGCCCGGGCAAATGGTGAGAGCCAGTTGTCTCGCCAGAATGAGACAGTTTAAACCGCCTCGCCAAAAGCCAGACAAATTCAATTGACTCGCTAGAAGCGCAGACAGCTTCAACCGCCTCGCCAGAGCGAGATACCGACCGCCGCAAACACGGTGACAATCGGGCTTTGTTCGTTGATTTGACAGTGTTTTGGCTATGCAAAACACTTGTTTTAGCCTGCATCCCTCAAGAAAAGGAGGACCTCGACTCTTCATGAATGACCCGCAAAGGGGAACAAGCAAAGATCCATACCCAAAAATGTGACTTTTATACAAGAAAGTATGATTTTTTTATATAGAAAGCTTACCCCCGAACGACGAGGCCATGGGTTCTTCAGATTCAGAGGCTTGGGCAGTGAAAGTACTCTTGGGAACCTTAGATCTCTTGGGCGACATGGTTAAAGGTCGGGTTTCTGATTCAAACAAGAAAGAACGGTCGGATTTTGATAGAACTTGAAATAAAAAAGGCATTAAAAGAGCTAGGGTTTCGATGACAAACCTGTAGGATAGAAGGAGACCGAGTTTCTTGCAGAGAAATGGACCTGAACCGAAGAAAATCGAGAAAACCCGTGAAGATTGAAACCCTAGATCTGAAAGAGGGATCTTTGGAGCTAGTTTGAGGAGCTTGAAGGGATTCTTGGGTTAGTAGAAGATCGAAATAGGGTTTGAGAAGGTTTGGGAAGGTTTTGAAGTCCAAAGAAAGGGATATCATATGGGGTTAAAACCCTAGGTATCGGGTTTATAAAGGCTGGGCACCGCTCAAACTCTTTGAGCGAGACACCTCATGCTGCCTCGCTCAAGTTCTTTGAGCGAGACACCTCAGGCTGCCTCGCTCAAACTCTTTGAGCGAGACACCTCATGCTGCCTCGCTCAAGTTCTTTGAGCGAGACACCTCATGCTGCCTCGCTCAAGTTCTTTGAGCAAGACACTTCAGATTGCCTCGCTCGCTCTCTTCAAGTGGGACAATTCCAGATATTGATAATTATTCTCCGCACGGGATTCAAAGCAGTATATTCAAGACAAATTGGTTCCATATTACATATAAAAGCTTTCATGGAAATTTGATGACGGGTAATTTATATCCCAGATGTTCAGAAAACCAGATGATGCTTTTTCTCTGAATGACTCTCAAGCCATTCAATCACAACCCAAGTGATGACTTTCAAGATGAAGATGATTAGTCCAAAATCGACTTCGACATTTCAATTCATTCAAATATAAATGCAACAGTTATTGAATTCAGAATATGGATAGCGATATCGCGTACCCAGGGTTCAAGAAACTGAAGCAAAACACGGGCCTCTTCTTCAAAGTTCAACGTTGAATAGAAGCAAGGCGCATCTTATCCAAAGTATTTCAGACCCTCGATAAAATACAAAAGAGTCGAAAACTTTGGAGGGGTATCTGTAGGCATCAAAATTGTCAAGAACCTCAAATATGACTAAATTATGAGAAGATCGAAGGACAACGCCGCCAAAATCTCAAGAAGTCAACATATGGAAGGTTGTGTCTACGCCATATCACGAGACACTTGTTTGTGCTCGCTACAAGCGAGACACTTGTTGTGCCTCGCTACAAGCGAGACACTTGTTTGTGCTCGCTACAAGCGAGACACTTGTTTGTGCTCGCTACAAGCGAGACACTTGTTGTGCCTCGCTACAAGCGAGACACTTGTTGTGCCTCGCTACAAGCGAGACACTTGTTTGTGCTCGCTACAAGCGAGACACCGTAATATTTGAAATGAGCTCTTGAAGGGTCTAAATCAATGCCGGTGGGGCCCACTTGACGCTATCAACGCAAAGAGACGCTCAAATATTTTAATAGCGGTTACGCTGAAAATACCACTAGGCGCGGATTTTCGCATTTAATCGCGCCTAAAAAGCGGGAAACCGCTACAACAGAGAGACGACGCCGCCAGCTAGCTTAGGTAGCCCATACCGCCGCCACCAAATGGTAAGCCGACATCGCCGCCAGCCGAAGGTGTTTTGGCCAGGCGTACTGAAATGCCGCTTAACTACAAATGTTGAGCACCTCATAACACTTGTGTTTCTTCAGAGGGCACGCCTACAAAGGTTATAAATACCCCCTACATTCACTTCATGGGATCGCAATCGAGATCGATAAGCAAAGCTATTACAAAGAGAGAGAGAATCCAAGCTTCCGGAGTTCAAGAACACGATCCATACGGAGATTCCTTGAGTTTAAGCTTTGACTTATTCTTGAGAAGAGTAGATATCTTACTTTGCTAAGATATTTACTTCAGTTCTTGTTTCCTTTGCGAAGCATCAACTAAACCCCGCCGATTTGACGATCGCTGTTCTAAGGGTCCACTGGATTATGCCCCTAAGATGCAAAGTCCTACTTAAAATAGGAGATTAGCGTCTTCTGTTCGAGTTTGTGAGAGAGTTATTTGAATTTCTTTGTAACTGAGAATTAAAAGTGTAATTTTTCTCAAGTTTTACAATGGAAATGACTTTCGACCCAAACAAATACTTCCTCTCCCTTTTTCGCCTTTGGAATTATTGGTTCTAACACCAATTTGACACTGTAGGCATGTCAGCTGAGGAAGAGGAGGGGCTTTGCGCATACCGAGCGGGGGCTCACACCGCTAAGCGGAAGAAGTTAGTTCACAAAACACATGTAGATCCGCGAGCTTTTGTGATGGACTTAACCGGTGATGGCTCTGTTGGCGAGGAAGGTAATGCTTAAGCATTCCGTAGCTCCTTCGGATTCAAGACTCATATCTCTCCTTTTTTTGTGCAGGAGAGTGCGAAACCAACTTTGACAACTTTGACATTCCTCATCACAATTTCGCATCTTCCGCAGGCCTCAGTTTCACTCAACAGATGTACGAGTCTATGGTAGAAGAGCATGTGGTATCTACTGAGATTGGTGAGACTACCAATGTAGGACCTGATTCAACGAATCCAGGTACATCTATCACTGGCAATACTCCATTTAGATAGCGAGAATTGGACGACTCGGAATCTGTGCCCTCCCTAATTATCTCTATGCTTCTTGCTCTTTTAGAGAAATTGCAGGGAGCAAACATGGATAATGGGATTAGAGAGACTGACTTTCCTGTAGGAGGTAAGCCATTTTTGTCGATCGCAGGTTTTTTGACTCTGTTTCCTTTACTTATATCCTCTCGTACCAGACTTTTCGATAGAGTATTTTGATGAGGATAGCCTGCTTATGGACACACCCATAATCGATTCAGTATATGACTCGCTCTGAGATGAGCGTCTCCCCGATGACATGCCGCCTGAGCATGTTGGGGTTCATTCTCCTAACGGTACGGCGACTTCCTGTTGATTGTAAGACTAGTCCTGTTTTGACTAATACAATTACAATCTGATGAAGGTAAGAAATTCATTTTATTGCTGGCAGGAACTCCTACTGAGGCTCATTCTCCTATTCCTCATTCTGATGCCCCTCCAGAATCGGGTACCATGATATCGCAATACCGACGAACATGCCGCGGAGACCAACCGCAGAATTGGTACGCCAACGGCGTTCCTCCGATAGACTTGATAACCCATGAAGCTATGCCGATAGAGCTGCACGGGTTATCCAAATTAACGACATCTTCGCCAGCCTTTGACCTCTGATTTTGATATATCCACCCTTTCATCTTCTTACAGGGTTTACCTCTCATCTCCATGATCTGGCGAGGGCACTGATGTCAGATGACGACCCAGATCGGATTATCATCTGTATAGAGGTCCAGTCATTCTTTTCTTTCGTGAACCTGATGATTAACAAGATTCTCCATAGTGGGCTTTCTCTTCATCGGTTCAGGTCGGCCCTTGACTCTAGAACGGCTTTGATACAGGATGCTGGTCACCCTGAGTTAGCCAAAGCCATTGCTGATGACCTTGACCGCTTAGAATTCAAACTTTAGAAGTTCCAGGAATTGCAAGCAACAGGTGCTTCTTCATATATAGTCGGTCAGGTGGAGTCTCATTTGAAAGCATGGCGCGATGCTGAGGTCGATATCGGACTCGAGGTTCGGATGCAACGGGGCTGAGTAGATCAGGTTAAGACCGCACTTACGGAGAAATCCGCATCCCTGAACCACATTTATTCTTGCATCGCATCAAGTGAGACTGAGATAGTACAACTTAGGCAGGAACTTCAGGCGAAGAAAGAGAGCTTAAGTATCTTAGAACTGACCAAGGTCAACGAAGAGGGAGCCCGAACCACCCTATCCAAGAAACTGGAGCTCTCAGAATAAAAGCTAGCTAAAGTTGAGGAAAAAGCTGCGAAGACGTTGACCATTTCGGAGGAGTCTTTTAGAGCTGAATTGCAGGAGGAGTTTCAAAAAGCTTACAACGATGAGCTGTCCAAATTAGAACAACAAATCTTTTATCATAAACTTGATGTTTGATTAGCTGCAATTTACAAGACTCGACTCTTGAATAAATTTTCATTCTCCTTTTTCTTCATTTGTTGTTTATTATGATTTCTCATTTCGCTTGAAATAATCCACCATAATGCTTATAGGATTTTTGGCAAACCCTCAGCCATCAACGGATTTGATAAGCTTTTACCGACTACCGTTTGAATCGGGCTAGCGTGCGGATTATCTATACCCGTTCCGCACGTGACATTGTGCTAAAAGAATGAAACTCTTTTAGGCTTGATGCTATGATGTTGAATACATAGACTTTGTCCTCTTTACCGCAAGAGACTAACCGGCGATGCATGTTAGGCCGACTTTAGGGTTATTGGCCAACCCCACCTTCAACGGATTTGATTAACCTTTACGGTTACCGTTTGAATCGGGCTAGCGTGCGGATTATCTATACCCGCTCAAGACGCGACATTGTGCTAAAAGAATGAAACTCTTTTAGGCTTGATGCTATGATGTTGAATACATAGACTTTGTCCTCTTTTACGGGCAAGAGACTAACCGGCGATGCATGTTAGGCCGACTTTAGGGTTATTGGCCAACCCCAAGCCTTCAACGGATTTGATTAACCTTTACCGGTTACCGTTTGAATCGGGCTAGCGTGCGGATTATCTACACCCGTTTTGCACGCGACGTTGTGCTAAAAGAATGAGACTCTTTTAGGCTTGATGCTATGATGTTGAATACATAGACTTTATCCTCTTTACCGCAAGAGACTAACCAACATGCATGTTAGGCCGACTTTAGGGTTATTGGCCAACCCCACCCTCAACGGATTTGATTAACCTTTACCGACACCGCTTGAATTGGCTACGCATGGATTATCTACCCATTCCAAGACGCGGACGCTGTGCTAAAAGAATGCAACTCTTTTAGACTTAATGCTACGATGTTGAATACGTAGGCTTTGTCATCCTTTTCACATGAGAGTAGACTACCCTACCGCCAGATACGTAAGTGTGCTTATCCCTACTTAGGTTTCGGATAAAATACCCCAAGATGAGACTTGGTGTCTTCTTCAATCTAAAAGACTAAACCGCAACGCTGTAGGCGCTGGCTTTATCCCTACTTAGGCTTCGGATAATATGCCCCAAAATCAACTCGTGTCTTCTTCAATCGAAAAAGACTAAACCGCAACGCGTGGTAGGCGTTGGCTTTATCTCTACTTAGGCTTCGGATAATATGCCCCAAAATCAACTCGTGTCTTCTTCAATCTAAAAGACTAAACCGCAACGCGTGGTAGGCGTTGGCTTTATCTCTACTTAGGCTTCGGATAATATGCCCCAAAATCAACTCGTGTCTTCTTCAATCGGAAAAAAGACTAAACCGGCAACGCGTGGTAGGCGTTGGCTTTATCCCTACTTAGGTTTCGGGATAAAATACCCCAAGATGAATCTTGGTATCTTTTTTCACGGAGGAAAGACTAAACCGACATAAAGGTGAAAATTGACGTGGGAAAGGAAGAATTTTATATTCTATTCTAAGTCGCCTTTTAGGGTAAAGGCAATTCAAAACAAGAGAGGAAGAATTTTATATTCTATCTCTAAGTCGCCTTTTAGGGTAAAGACTAATTCAAAACAAGAGAGGAAGAATTTTATATTCTATCTCTTGCTTCTGGAGAGGAAGAATTTTATATTCTATCTCCAGAAGAAAAAAACTAAAAGTGGGATCTCCACTTCGAGAATCACGGGGGGTGAAACTAAGAGTGGGATTTCCACTCCGAGAATCGAAAAGATTCAGGTAACTTTCACTTTTATAGGATTTGTTACCTGCTCTGAAAATAAATTTCTCATTTATCGAGACAAAACTCCAACTCCAGCCCTAACCGTGGGAAGGCGTGACCGAAATGGAGGAAATGGGACTCTTTCGTTTATCAAAAGGGGATCTCAGCTTTGAAAGTGAGCCTCTTGTTCATGGAAGGAATCAAGAGGGGATTTTGCTGGTGGTTTGGACCAAAAAGAGATTTTTTTTTTGGACTCACTATCAATGAGTTTGATCAGTGTGGGATTTTGGGGTGGAGGATAAATTTTAGGGTTACCCTCAAGGACAATGAGTGAATTATTTCTTGAGAAATTCCCCTTCGAGATGGGTTATCCCGAATGTACTAAGGGTAGTACTTTTTCAAGAACTTCCCATTTATTAGCATTAATTGCCTGTCGCCATTCTGATCGATTAGGCGATATGCACCGTTTGAGTAGACTGTCTCTATCACAAACGGTCCTTCTCATTTGGGTTCGAACTTACCTTTCTTTTTGGAAGTGAGAATTATCGGTCGTCGAGCAGCGAGGACCAGGTCTCCTTCTTTGAAGGCTCTCTATCAGACTCTCTTGTTGAAAGCTCGACATTCGGCTTAGTAAAACTTCGATGTGTTGTTGAGCTTTCTGCCGCTTTCATCCAACATCTCGAAGCTCAAGACGCCTCCTGTTGTTCCTCCGTCATCTCTACGCGTAGGGTGATACTGAGCGACGGATTTGATTTCCAATGGGAGCAGCCTTCACATCCGTGATACCGTAGAATATGGGGTAGCTCCTATTTGCAGCGAATTGTGGTGCGATATGCCCGAGTGTTTCTCCAAGTTTATCGTCCCAGCCACGCTTTATTAGTCTTCACGAAGTCGCACAGATCTTAATGATTGTCTGGTTGAACGCTTCTGCTAATCCGTTTGCAGCAAGATTATAAGCCGTTGATGACACGCCTTGGATCTTGAACTTCGCAAAACCCGATGAAGGCATTGCCGATTTAATTGAGGACCGTTGTCGCACGATCCGGCTCGACATCGCGGTTGATAAATGACGTGATGCTTGATGAATCTGATAACGTTGTTCGTCTTCACCTCTTTAAGTGGAATTACTTTAGCCCACTTGGAGAAGTAGTCGATGATTGTAAAGATAAACCGGTCACCTTTAACTGACGGGGAAAAAATAGGACCTACAATGTCCATACCCCATGTTTCGAACGGCCAAGACGTAGCCGAAGGATGCAACTGCTCCGGGGGTTGATGCATGTAATTTGCGTGTATTTGACACGCGTAGCACTTTCGAGCATACTCAATTGCATTATTAATCATCGCTACGTGGCATCCCATTCTTCTGACACGATCATAAAGCTTGGGACGAGGTTGGTGTGCACCACCTTTTCCTCCATGCACTTCCTCAAGGACCTCTTCTGCTTCTTTGTTCGAGACACCGGCGCAGAATCGTCAGGCGCGCCGACGATACAATGTCCGGGTCTCGTGATCATAAAAGAACACAGGAGCTCTTCGTCGGATCGATTCCTCTCTTTCACATCCTCGCGTATCACCATGTAGAACATAGTCGATTATGGGGAAACGCCAATCCTGGGGCTCTAGTTGAACTCGGGTCGAGTGTGACTCCTTAATGACCTCGCCCTTGTCGTACTCTTCTTCGTTATATATTGGTACGAAGAGCTGGTGAGTTCTTACAGTGACTAACTGTTCAGACTTAGGAGGTTGCGCAATGACACTGCTAATGCCGCTAATGCGTCAGCGTATGCATTTTGGAGGCGCGGAATATACTTGATGAAAAATCTGTCAAACGAGTCTGCCATCTCAACGCTACCGATGATACAAAGATAAGTCCGCTTCGATTCTCAGAGTCCCCACGGACTGCCTCGACGATAAGTTGGGAATCCCCAAAAGCTTCGAGGTATTCGACCCCCAGCTCTTTGGCGAAACTAAGTCCAATAAGTAGCGCGTTGTATTCGGCCACGTTATTGGAGCATGACTCAGTTAGCGAATAAGCCCGAGGCATCACATGCTTTCCTGGGGAAACTAAGACGACTCCAACTCCGGATGAAATCTTAGAACATCCAGGAGCACTTGCTACGTTGGTTGCCCGAGAAGCTCCATCAAAGTACAGTTGCCATATTTATTGGTGCGATGTAGTGTTGACCTCGTGAGTCTCATCCGGCAAGTCATCGTATAACTCAGCCGCATCCTTTGTCAGGTTGGTGGCCAAGAGGTCGCAAATTGCTTGTCCTTTGACCGACTTCAGTTGTTTGAAGTGTAGGTCGTATTGAGATAAGAGCAAGGCCCATTTCGCTAAATGCCAATTCATGGAGGCTGGTTGCGTCATGAATATCCGGACTGGATTTACGCTGGAGATAACATAAATCGTCTGCCCAACTAAGTAGTGCCGCATTTTCTGAATCACGAAGACCAATGCTAGGCACTCCTTCTCGATCATCGGATAGCGGGATTCAGCACCCACTAAAGTCCGACTCAGGTAATACACCGCCTGCTCGTGACCGTTATCATCATCTTGCGCGAGTAAGGCACTTAACGAATGGTTCATCTCCTTGATGTAAATCAAGAACGGTTTACCTGACTTCGGTGCAACGAGAACGGGAGGGTTTGCCAGATATGCTTTGATATCCTCGAATGCCTTTTGACAGGCGTCGTCCCAAACAAATGATACGCCCTTCTTATTTAGCTTAGAGAACGGCTGGCATTTTCCGGAGAGATTTGATATGAATCGCCGGATATACGCCAGGCGCCCTTGTAACCCTCTAAGCTCTTTCAGGTTTCTCGGGGGTTACAACTCATTTATCGCCTTCACTTTATCTGAGTCGATGTGGATACCCTTAGTGGTAACGACGAATCCAAGGAATTTACCGCTGGACATTCCGAGGAAGGATTTAGTGGGGTTCATCTTCAATTGATGAGTTCGCATGAGATCAAACACCGTCCTTAGGTCCTTGATGTGGTCATTTTTGTCGCGGCTTTTCACGACTAAGTCATCAACGTAACATTCGACTGTCTTTCGGAGATGTTCCTGGAAAATTTTTGTCATTGCTCGCTGATATGTGGCGCCTACGTTTTTCAGCCTGAATGGCATAACTGTGTAGCAGAAAACACCGAGCGGGGTTCTGAACGCCATGTGTTTTGCATCATCCTAGTGCATCTTGATTTGATTATAACCCGAAAAGCCATCCATAAAGGACATCCTCTCGAATCCACACGTATTGTTGACGATCACATCCGTGATCGGGAGAGGGAAATCGTCTTTCGGGCACGCAATATTCAGATCTCTGTAATCGATGCAGATTCGGATTGTACCGTTCTTTTTTAGAACCGGGATAATATTTGCGAGCCAGTCAGGGTATTGTTCTTCCCTGATAAAACCCGACTCTATGAGCCTCTTTACTTCCGCTACGATTGCTTTCATAATCTGCGGACGAAACCATCTTTGTTGTTGTTTGACTGGTTTGATATCCGACTTAATATTGAGGCAGTGGGTCGCCACATTTGGGTCAAGCCCCGGCATATTTTCATAATTCCAAGCGAACACGTCGATATACTCTCCGAGAAGAGCAATCAATTCCTCTTTCTCCTCTAGGGGAAGGCTGCCACTTATGAATATGGGCTTCGGATTAACATCGTCACCCATATTGACCTGAATCACTATGTCTTCGGTCGGAGGTTCTCTCTGTTCGAACCGGTCTCCATACTGCATGTTTAAGTGATGAATCCATGGGTCTTTCCATGTTAGCATTTATTCATCGTCCTCCATTGTGGCGGGATCAGTTGCAGTCATATTTGACATCGAACTTCTGAACCCCTCATCAATACTGATATCAGAGTCCCAAGCAAAGGAATCAGATGAATAACCATCCCTATTCGAATTGGGCAATTGGTCATTGACTATCCAGCAACATCCCTCATCTGAAGAAGAGACGTATTCTAGTCCTCTCCTAAATCCATAATAGTTATCGCTTTCCTCGTGGACGCAGCGGCTTTGGGTGGAATTTGAGGACCTCTACCAAACAGACCTTCTCCCCGCGCAAGATCATACCCCCATCTCTTCATCAGACTCTGCACTTCCGGACTGTATCTAAATAAGTGAGCGCCAAGCTTGTCATTGCCATCATCTTGCTTTAAGAAGTGATCTGGTAGTGGGAATGCCTCTCCTTTGCCATAGATCAAGTCTTTTTCACCTCTTGTTTTGGCAGGGATGACTAGGGTTGTTCCGAAGGAGTCTCGGAGACACTTCTGTGTAACACATGATGATTGAATTGGTATGTGCAACTCGGGATCATCGTACAATTGCTTCATCACATCAAATAAAGATGGGGAGTATTCTAAGTCACCATTTATTTTATTATCGGCAAGTTGCCAATTACAACTTTCATCCGACGAGTCTTCATCATCAAGATTGATTACAGCGGGTACAATATCATTTATAACAAAACCCCCCTCATAATCAAGCCCGGCTTCGGCATCAGCTTCCTCACCGCTGTCCATGCCTTGGGCCGATGATTCGATATCGGACTCATTACCGTAAAGGAGGGAGTCAGTAAAGTAGCTCTCCAATCCCTTAAACGGTTGTTTGTCCACGACCACCGTCTTGACTTCATTATTAGTGTCGACATATTTCAGACAATGATGAAGAGTGGAGGGGACTATAACATTATTATGGATCCAAGGCCGACCCAATAATAAGTTATAAGAAGTCTCTCCATCAATCACATAGCATGTGACTTCAGACTTCAAATCACCCATTTGGCACTTTATTCGGATTTTACCAAGTGGCCGAGACCCACTGGTGTTAAATCTATAAATCACCGGTACCGTAGATGCCACCATCGCGTGAATCCCAGTTTGTACATCAGGCGAAGGGGCATGATGCTCACGGTGGAACCCGGATCTACTTGGATCCGGTTGACTTCGCTGGAACCAATGTACCCGATAAAGTACAGCGGCCTGTCATGTTTGGAGTTCTTCGTCTGCATATCCTCCTTGGTGAAAGTTATGCAAGGAATGTGCTTAGTGGCGAGGTTGCATTGCTAGGTCAAAGATTCTGGTCCCTCAAGACTTGGTTCGATCCGGGTGAAAAATACTTCTGAGTCAGCCAGGGCTTCTTGTAGGGCTTCTCTGATTTCTTTTGATAGCCGCAGAAGCTCGTAAAGCGTTATCCTCGCCGGGATATTAGCCAGTTGAGCCATAATGTCGAAGCGTCGTGAGGAGTTTGAACTTTCCGGATTATCTCTTCCAATCGGACGATTGAAATGAGACTGCTTCGGAACTTGATCCTCCTGTTGTTGGGGTTGATTCTCTTTTAACTTGGCCGTGTTTTCTTTAGCGGCCACCTGCTGCTACAACTTTTCCGCACGTGTAGGGGGAATTATTGCTACCCCCAGCTCCGCCAACGTCTTTGCATTCGGATTAGGAGCTTCGGGATACTTATAGTGATACTCTTGTCCACTCCTGGTGACGAAGACTTCTTGTTCTTCTTCAGAAAGTTAGAGTGTCATTATCTGCTCATCATCCTTCTCTAAGATCGCTGAAGTAGCATGACATAGCTTCCCCTTCCCCTTCGACTTCTTTTTAGATGAGGAGGTCGCCCACTACTTATCTTTGAGTAAATCCGGATGAACCCAGAGGATTTCGCCGTTCGGGGCTGTATGAGGTACGAGTCCCTTTTTCACGCTGACCGTGAGGGTCATCGTTTACCGTCTTCATCCCAACCTTCACAACGGGCGTTGGTTGGAACCAACCCAAGGGCACCGATCCGAAGCTGATGGAGACTGCGTTCGCCCCTACTTTCTTCTCTTTGGACGCCTTCGGGGTAATGACCCCTACATCAATCAAGGCCTGGATTTTGTCTTTGAGATGATAACACGACTTCGTCGGGTGGTGTACCGCTCTGTGGTAAGCGCAGTACTTCGGGTCCGCAACCTTCTTTGCCTCCTCTTGGTTCACAATTGGCGGCAACTGAATTTTATTGTTCTCCAAAAGGTATTTGAAAATACCGGGAACTTCATCATCCTTGAAGGAGTAAACCTTAGGGAACCTTGGCTCCGACGACTTCTAATTTTGCGGTCGTTGTTACCATTGAGGTCGTGGATCGCTGGGCGCTTTGTTGTTATGGCTGTTGTCACGTGAATCGAATGTTTGATTTGCATCAACCGCTACCGGGCGCCTTCTCCTTACCGCGTGGGATAAAGTTCTGCTTGTGAGCATTCACCGTTGGCTGACCTCTCTCCACTTTCTTCCTTTTCAAGAATCGCTCAGCTTGCTCTCCGCGTATCTTTAAATCCTTCCAAGTCTCAGACGGTGCTATTCCCATTGCTTCCAACACGTCCAATGATAGGTTGTTGTGGCAAGTTTAGAGAATGAACTCCTCCGTTATCGGGTCCCGGCAATTCATTGCCTTGTTTCTGAACCTCTTGACGAAGTTATCCACCGTTTCCCCGTCTTTCTATTTTTCGTCCAACAATGACCCGATGGATATCTCGGTGTCATCGTCGAAGAAATTGGCGAGAAACATGGTCTCCATGTCATCCCAGCTATTAACGCTCCCTGATTTGAGACGGCGGTACCAATCAAAGGCAGCTCCATGAAGGGTGCCAACGAATGACTGAACCATCAAGAGCTCGTTGCCGGAGATAACCCCTAGGTGAGACTTAAAATAGATCAAGTGCTGAGTAGGTGATCCCTTTCCGTCAAACGGTGTAAAGTTGATGAGACTAAATTTTACCGGATACGAGATTGATTCCTATTCTCTCGGGTAAGGACATGGTATACCCGTCTTCTTTACCTTTTGAGCGGAAATCAAAGTATTAATTTTGCTCTCGAGGTCTTTTATTTTCTCATTCTCCCCTACATCTCCGTTCGGGTGGTTTTGGGGAGGAATGACGGTGTTATCGCTAGCGTTTTGCTGACCAGCACAATCATCGACGTTTCGGCCTCCTTCTCTGTCCGTGTCACTATCTGTTAAGTTGACATTATTGCGACGACTTGACTCGCCTTGGCGGTTCATTATCGCGTGGATATGTTGGTCATGCATCGCTCTCATCTGCTGCATGGCCAGTTCTATTTCAAGCTTAAAGTTGTCCCTTTGCTTGGTCAGGGCCTCTTCAAGCATCTGGGACACTTGTTCCGCGCTGATCATGAACGCCTCACGGGGTTGTCCTATGCTGGAAATTGTATTATCGAAAGCCATTGCAAAGCCGGCATCCGACACTTCATCATCTGAGGGTAATCCCTTCTGCATCTTGCGATAATTGGGTCGTCTAACAGTCCCGGACCGCAATCGAGTCATTCGTTGCGATGCCCCGAGAATGGCACGTGACAACGTCCCTCTGCTGGTCATATTGATGGTAACACTCGACAATTCATCGCCTTGAGACACCAATCTCTTCTTGCGGAAACGTCTTGACTTGGGTTCTGGCATTCTAGTGCCGAGCCTATCAAAGACCGACGCCTTCTCCGGAGTCGTTTTAGCGCAGTTGCACTCGATAACTTGCCTTGATCGGTTTGAGCACAAGCAAGGCATGTTTGGTTCTGGGGCATTCCTCTTTCGGGATTTACTCGTACCCCCAGCACGATAGTACAACTCGTCGGCATGAATACCGGAGCAACCTATCATGTGTTGGCACGACTTCTCAGGTAAAACGTCATCATCGTCAGATGAGAGCGTCTCCTTCTGAGGAAAAATAGGCTTTTCATAAGTCACTTTCGGTAGCGTCGCATGCAGCGGTGTGAATCTTTGGCGAGCTCTTGGACTTCGATCGTAGCCGGTCTGCAGGCTTCTGATTCTTCTTGTCTTGGTTGAGGTGGGTGCGACCCCCTGCACTAGGAGTGACCCGGGATTTCCTCAATGGGCCTAAGCATTCTTTGATCGAAATTTTATCTCAATCATCTTGCAATGGGCCGAGGCGTTCCAATACCGTCTTCTTGCTTCGGGATGAGCTGGCGGGCTCAACCGAAGCGAAAGTAGAGTCTGACGGCAATTTGGGGGCTATCGCCGGAAGTGGAATTGGTCGTGAGGCAACCTTCTTTTGATTGGTCGGCGAGGTGGGCGATCCTTGATTAAAGCCGGCCTTTGCATGAACCGTTGTTCGTGTTTTGGCCTCCAAACTTGGCATCTTGGCTGACTTTTCGGCCACTTCCTCCTTTTGACTTTGGGCCTCTTGAACTAGGGTCCGTCGCATAAGGAGTCTTGCGGCTGGCGCTTTAGATCATCACAGGTGAGCGGTTCTGCTTGAGTCGGACCCATTCACTTGTTGACGGCTTGGAAGAGCCATCAGCTGCTTGATTTAGAGGCTTTTTTGCCTCTTCTGGATCTGAGATCCGCTTCATAGAGAATCCCATCCACTGATTCCATGGCCTTGGCGAATCGACGTGCCTGGCTTTGGTGTCGTCGTCGGTGAGCTCTCTTCGATATAATCGGTGCGCCATCGGCGATTTTCTCCTTTGCAAAGGAGTTGGGGTCTGTAGATCAGGCCGTCTCGGAGGCTGGGCAAGTGCCTCTTCCTGCGACTTTGATAGGGGCGGGATCAGAATCCTCACCTTGGGATTCAAGATCCGAGGACCAACGAATCCTCCTTGCAGCGGGGATCCTTTTGGATCTACGGGGGGAAGACGATCGTGACGAGGACGAAAGGTACTCCTCAAACTTCTGTTGGTCGAACTCGTACTCGACCTTTTCTTCGACTGGGATCGGGATCCGTGGTTGCGACACGACGATCTCAGATCTGAGACCGTTGGCTCCCACTGTGGTCGCCAGCTTGTTCACGGTGAAAGTTGGGATGATTGTCATTGCCGATGAATTCGTTACACCTTTATAGATTTATAAACGGATTCAAAAATAACTCGCCTTTTTATAAGGCTTTACAATAAAAAATCAAAAAAGATTACAACTTTCTTTCACCAAAACAAACGCGGGATCCGTTTATCGAATCCTCGCTTTCGTGGGTGTCTTTGCTTGTGCCGGGGACTTTATTCTGTCCGTGGACCGCCGCGTAATCGTGATCCAAAGAAAGAGATCTGCACGGTAAACGGGGGTTATCTCACGAAGGAAATAACAGCCTGAAGCGAATGAGATCGACCAAGCAAAATCAAAGCTCTTCTGGAGATCAAAATAAAGTTTAATCTCGAGGAATCACGTGTAGATCTGAGATCCGATCTCTCGAACCTTTTTGAGGAGATTATCTCACAAAGGAGGATAATAGCCCTGGGGATTATCTCACAAAGGATGATAATAGCCCTTAAGAGTTCGCCGAGATCTGGATCTGGTGTCGAAGAAGATCGATCGTCGCTCCCGAGTTTAGATCTAAGATGAGAAGGCAATTTGGCAGAGCTTCAGCTTCTCAAAAATCTTCCGCCCTTACAAATGAGACCCTACCTCTTATTTATAGGATTTTAAAGTGGATACTGGTCGAAATCGGCCCAAAGCTCCAAAGAAACCTAGGTTTCCTACGATCAGACACCTCTAGTTCGGCAGGCCGAGACACCATCGTGTCTCGGCCAAACCGAGACACCATCAGTGTCTCGCCACCGAGACACCTCTCTGTCCCGGTGTTTGGCGAGTTTTCCGTGGCTTTCCTCGGTTATTTTCGAGCTCGTTTGAGGTTTTCGCGGTTTGAATTTATTCCGTCACTTGCACGCAGCCCATTGCACGTGATTCGTTACTTCGGAGTCGGATTCATCCCATTTGTTCGCACACGATTCGTCACTTCATTGACTTGAACGTAACGTCGACTCACATTTGCTTCATACGCTTCATCGGTATGTCAGCTTGGACGCCTCGTCGACTTGCTTTGCGCGCTTTGTCGACTCGTCGACTTGGACGTCTCGTCGGCTCATTTTATACGACGCCAACGCCAGGCCTGGGTTAAGACCCTAATCACCACGGTTCGAAAGGAGAGAGCTTCTAAAAATTTTCCACCTAGCCGCCGGACGCAGGGGGCTACTTTGACTCCCCGCCCGCTAACCAGCTAGCGGGACCGCCAAAAACTCTGCGTAGGGTATCTTTGATGAGAGGGTTTGCGTCGCGGTCACTTGTGGTGTCGTCAACGGTTCGCCGTTACGTGATCGGATGGCTCGTCGATTATCAACTCACTGTTACGAGCTATGTTCGGGGACTTATAGGCAATTTTTAACGTCTACAACCTTCTCGAGCATTGCATGTATACCACGATATAAGTTATAAGCTAGAAAAATAATAAAAGACCTAGTTGATTAGAATCTCATATGGGTATACATGTATGTGTTTATAGGAACAGGACTTTTGGATTCGTTCGTCGATACCAAGGAACCCGGCAAATAAAAGTGGGTCCCGTGGGGCATACCCTGTGTGAGGATGCTCACCATTGGGTGTATAAAGGCATGCACATTTATTGATATATCCCATGATTGAGAAAATTTATAATCTTGAATATTAGAGTTTAATTAGTTGTTATTAATATCCGTTATTTCATTCGATTGACAAATCATATTATGAACTTTGGTAGCTTCTTGTTTTATCATTTCATTTCAAATTCAAATGCATATATTTTTCCTTCTATTTCCCTTATGATTTGTACCTGAGATTTTTATTGTTGTCTATTGGGCCTTAGGCTCACCCCTAATATTTCTGCATCCCTTCGCAGGCTGCGAAGTTAGCAAAGGCAAGAGGATTGCAAACCCTGACAAAGAAGATTAGCACTTATTGCAATCATAGTAGAAGTAATTTTGTGTTAAAACTTTTGTAATACTTTTGAGTTATTGGACATGCACTAATGTATATTGTAGTTTATTATCAGACTATGTAGACTTTTTACTATTTTGGTATTCGTGGACTCTGCTGTCAACCTTATGATTCTGGTGTTGTACATATACATATATTTGCATTGCTTTAATTTCACTCTTCAGTATTATTATTTGCCATAGGAGTATATATAAAAAAATTGAGCAGGTCAACCCTCCCTATTACGTCCGGGTCATGCCTAATTTTTATGTACCTCTGGACCCTGCTTTGGTATGATTGGGCGGGGCATTACACAAGTACTGCTAAGTATCCAACCAAGATGAATCTATGATGAAAGAAGTTATGTTCAACAAAACACCTTTGGTAACCAAGTAGTCTCAAATGGAGACAAATTCAACTCAAGCAAGACAACTCAAGCTACGTTCAACAGTACACCTCTGGCTATTACCTGAAGTATTTTGATCATAGCTACAAGTCAAAGGCATGATCTCAAAAACTTTAGGAAAAGTTTTGAATATGGTCAAAATATACTCTTCCCTAGACCAATACTCAGTTCAATATAAGCTCAAGAAATGAACGCCCATAGGCTAAACACTTTATGTAGGCCAAGTACGTGCCATAGCGAAGCTTGCCCAAGCCATAGCGAAACTCGCCAAAGTGACAATGAAGCTGACTTTCAAGACCAAGTCAAAGTGAAACTTTAGGTGAAGTTCGCCCAGAGTGAGCCTCGCCCAAACAGTTTCACGTGGGCCATGTCACCTACGATTCAGGTGAAGTTTTCTAGAACGAACTTTGCCTATGACCGTTATTGGCGAACTTCACCTATGACCATTTTAGAAGCTATTTTTGTGAAAACGGTTCACCCCCATTATCTCCTAAGTTAATGGCTACTAATTTATATTTAATGGCCTCTCTCTCTCTCTCTCTCTCTCTCTCTCTCTCTCTCTCTCTCTCTCTCTCTCAGAGGAGAGGAGATTGCTCATTTTAGAGGGATCTTATCCTATCTTATCACCCAAGGACTATGGAATTGTCATCTTCCTCAATCACCAAAGAGAGAGATCAGAGATTGGATTTTGGTTTGACTTTGGCAAGCTTCTCAAAATCAACAAGAAGACTTATTTCCTTGGTTGGACCGTCAATGGAGTACAAGAATAACGCTCGATCGGCACACAAAAAATAACCCATCCTTAAAAAAAAATTTTGTTTCCTTGTAATAGTGAAATTATAATCTTGAGTCAGTTATAATTTTATGATCCAAAATAATAATCCACTCAAAATCCATAATGTACGGGTTTCATCATTCATGTACAGCAAGATCAGGGTTAACAGCCTAAATTCATCTAAGTATGTGATCTCAAATATCTCGGCACATTCCTAGCATCACATCACACATACGAAAGCTCACAAAATATAATTCGGACATATAGAAAACAAATACGCGTGTCTTCTTAAAAACTAATTTTCAGAGGATTTCCAAAAATTCCCAAAACTTCACGAATCATCAAACTACATATAATTACTCCATTATCATAGGTAATCTTTACTACAAGAAAGCTAACGAAGAAAATAGAAGTAAAATTGGAAGTCAGAATCTCAAAATATGCACACAATTAGAGTTTGACAATTTGCAAAGATTGAGTGCATGCGCTTGGTGGTTGAGCACGTGCACTCAATGACACACTACATTAGATAAATGGTGGGTTGAACTTCTTACACTGGGCTGCTACCCGATCGGGCTCGTGCTCAATAGAGTGAACGCATGCGCTCAACCTAGCAGATTGTAGTTTGTCTGCAATTTATCGAATTATACTGTCATATACTTCAACCAATCCTCATTCCAAGGATTACCCATTTGGAATCATTTGCAATTAGTTTGAGCTCAATTCATCAAGAATCTAAAGAGAAATCTCAACATTTCGATATTATCCAAAAGTATAAGTTTTATAAGGAAATTAGCTAGATTTGAGCAAATCCACGAATCAAAACATACAATAGATAGTTAAACATGATTAAAATAAATGCCCTAAGTTACTGATCTAACAAGAAGAGATAGAGATGCTTGCCTTGAGTGAAATCGGTTGAAAGTTCGCCTTTTTGCCATGGATTGAACAAAAACTCGCATCTTTTTCTAGCATAAACGATTCTAGATGAGAACTCAAATATGAGATTCAAACAAAGAAATACTAAAAGGAAACTTATCTTAGTTTGGATCTACGGCTAGGATGCTTGATAGGCTCTATGCCCCCTCTATTGATCTCCTCCTTCATCAAAAGTCTCAACTCTCTCTAATCTCACTTTTTTCTCTCTCACTTTCTTCTCTATTGAGTCTACCCTAAAACTGAACTAGGATTTTAGAAGAGAATTATCTCTTTCTAGTTATAGTCTAATACACTCATCCTAAACTTCCTAATATTTATGACAATACCACCCATGGCTAATCTTGCACTTATACTCTAATCTAACCACTCTAAACTCTTGGGTTGACCCTCTTGTCTTCCTAACTCAAGTCTAAAACCTTAAAGATAGTTTGGTCCTAGCCTAGATACGTGGTGGTTGATTTTTGGGACTTTTGGTCAACTTAATCAAAGGTATCGGTATCCATATAAATACGAGATACAATTTTGGTGGGCATTACATATCCTGAATATTAGAAAGGACATAAAAGGAGTGTTTTTACCATCAAGAGCATTTTGGTTATATGGACAGTCAGGTCTAGTAATGTTGGTTAAGGGGTTATCTGATGAATCTTAAAAAGATTGACCTAATTTGACTGCCTATATTTTTCAGCGACAAATAAAGGTGATTACTCAAAAGCGACATTTAATGTGATTTAGGTTTTCTGACTAATGCACAATCTATTTGTTGGTTTCTCATAGGCGATGTTATCAATGCATTTTAGGATTCCTGTTATGCATGTACAACACGTAGCACTATCAGCTATCCAAGAATTACTTCTTCCTTAAGCATTGAGTAATTTATAAAAAAATTTTTTTAACCAAATGTGTCTTATATGAAAAATCATGCTCTTATTACGAGCTAAGTTACCTCCAAAGGTTTGAGCGTACAATAAAACCATCAGAAATCTCAACCGTTGATGATAAGTCCATTGGTCGAGACTTTGCGCACCTTAGAAGCGACTTTTTGATAGTATAGCTTGATCTCCTCATCAATTAATGTGTTCCAATATTTGATTAACACACAATTATGATTAGTATCTAGTCTAGTCTAGGAAGTAATTTGTAAAGAACAGTATTTTTTACCATAAATTTATTTATTTATTTTACTGATCACCCTCTTGTTAGGAGCTAAGTAATCCGAAAAGGTTGAAGCACACAGTAAAAACAGCAAAAGATCTCGGCCGTTGATGATAAATCTAAAGGCTCCAATCCGACACATCTCCGGAACCGGTGTTTTAACCGTCCATTGTGATCTCCTCGTCAATATATTTCCCAAAATAGCCCCCAACTTACCCCACGCTCTCGTTCAATTTTTTTTCTCTCCCGTAAAAGCCAACTCTATAAAACTCTTCTCTCTCCTAAATTTCTCTCTCTCATCACATCCTTTTCTCTCTCTGTCTATCGCCGTTGTTGATGATTGATCGCCGTTCCCCAAATCAACGTGATTGGGGGTGAAGGAACCCTAGTCCCTTCCAACCTTCGAAGGTGACTGATTTCTATAAAAAACATCAATTCTGTGGATTTCTAGGGTTTTCAGTGGATGTTCTTGATATCAATTTCGTTATTTTTTATTTTTATCTTTGAAGGGTGGGTAGAAGAGGCGAGGTTTTTAGGGTTTGGTATTTATGTCCAGTAATCAAGCCAGGTTTGCAAAGAGCGACGGCCAGCTGAGGAAAACCGGCGGTCGATCCGGCAATAACAGAGGGTTTTCCGGTGGTGGCCGTGGAGGGAAGGGCGGAGGTGGCGCCGCTTCTTTCCACGAAGTCTCATCTTCTTCGAATCAACCGCCATTGTCGAGCAACCGAAGGTAATGAGTTGTTCCGTTTATTTTATTGGATGGAGTAAGAATTTATTTGCTAATTCAGGCAACTGGGCAGCTGAAAGGTTGGGTCTGTTTGAGTTTTTAATGAGCATGGTTGGTAATTCCAAATTTAGTCACCTGGGTGTTAGGGTCCATTAGTCCCACATTGATTAAATGGGGTCAATTGTGGGTTTTTAAGATATTTCTGTTCCCTACCTCCAACAGCTAGCTGAACTAGCTTTCACAGGCAACTTCTCCTGCAAGAAGTCATGGTAAGTGTTGCGATTTAGAATTTTACATTCTGATGTGCCGCTGTACATCGAGTGTCCTTTGAATGGGCCGAATCCTGGACTAACACAGCTTTGTCTTCTTTTTTTCTTTCTAAATCCGCTTTCAATGCATGGCCGATTAGAGGATTTAAATTTAGCTTGCTCTGGGTCCATATTACCCCACTACACCAAAACTCCGAAGTTGTGGAAGTTGTGGTGAGGTTTGAGGGCCATAGTTTTACATTCTAGGATCCACAAAACATGGTAGCGGATGAAGGAAATATAGATTTTTAGGACTGGAAATGGACCGAATACAAATCAAATACTTAGATATTTATATTTGTATTTGTTTAAAATCTTCGAATTTGAATCAAAATTCAAATACCCTTTGCTGATTCTTTTCAACTTCGGCATTGATATTTTTTGAATACTGGCGATTATTTATCAAATATTAAAGTCTATTCATCAGATTAATAATTTATAGCTTATGAATATTAAATTATTTAATTTTAAAAATAATTTTAGTTGGCTAAAGAAATACTTCCATTTTTCTTAAGATTTTGGAGCATTTAATTCATAATTGAGAATTATTCTTTATAAATTTAATTATGATATATAAATCTATAACTTGAATACATAGTTAAAGCACCAATTTGGAACTCCTTAAGTTTCTCAAAATTAGTAAGAACTTAAGTAAAATTGTAAGTGAGTCAAAAATATAATATTATATATAATATCTTACATGTAATAACACAAGTTATAATAGATCAAAATTTAAACGAATATTTGATAAACAAAGAAATTTACATCTAGTTAAATTCAATTAGTTTGGGAATCAAATAATAATAATTTATTTACTGTTAAATGAAATACCGAATCGAATATAACTGAATAGTTAGATGAGCAATTGACGAACTATTTGTTAATTATTTGGTTCTTTTCCATCCTTGCCTTTTCTAATCTGAAGAAGTTTATGCAAGGAGCAAGTGGTAGTATCTAAGAGCTTCTTGTTTGGGATTTGTGGTTTTGAGAAGTAAAGTAATGGTCTTTTTGAATTAGATATGTATTTTATAGTTTGAGATTTTTTTTCTTGTCCATTATCCATTATATGTGGTTCCAACTTCCGAAAAACTTTTGTCAGGTACAATGAGAGCAATCTGGGGCAAATAGTTATATATAGTTTACCTCATGGTTGTTTTATGAATAATTAGTACTCAGTTTGGAGAAATCTGGTAGTGCAGTAGGACAGGGAAGCAGTATAAGTGGTTATCTGAAAGTTTTATCTTCGTTTGCTTTTTTATGGTTTCTCTAGTTTCAAGAAGTCTAGCAATGTACAAGGAGCCCAGTCAAGGATAAATCCTGCAAGTTCGAGTTCTGAGGCATCTGTCGCCACTGCTGCTCCTAGAGCTGTGCAGAATGGTGCTTATGGTCAACCCCCATCGCTGGGTAAGTCAGGCTCAGGCTCACGTTTTAGCTTTTTCTATTAATTCGTGTACTCAGTCAGTGGCTTATAAATTTAATCTTTCAGTACAAAATTTGGCTGAATTGAGAGGTTACTAACTCAGATTCTTTTCAAATATTGTGATAAAATTCCCTTGGAATTCATAGGATTTTGATTATTTTTTGCATTATACTCATTTTGAACTCTCTTTTTCGAAATTTGTTTTTTTTTGTTGAATTTTATCAACTTCAGCAAACAGCTTACAGTTGTTTGCCTGTAGTTATGAGTGTTGAAGGGGATCTATTTTCCCTGAATTTATTTTTTTGAACTGTGGCTGTTGTCCTGGTCACTCCCCAATTCCCAGACCTCAAAGGGACTTTGAAGACGGATTAACCTGCTAGCAAAATACTCCGATATATATGTTTTTATCAAAAAAAGAAAAACCATCAAATCTATTTCATCATCAAATTCATTACAATTATCCTCTACCTCAATTAAAAGTCAAAAATTACTCCAACCAATATGAGATGGCGAAATATTCCTCAAGTTGAAATAAAAGTCAACCTAAAAGAGAATCTTATTATTACAAAATCTTCCAAGTATTCAACTAATATATCAAAACTTTATTTGGCTTTCACCTGCAAATGATAATATGCAATTAACCGATGATTTGCTAGCTTATCTATCTATGTCTCTCCCCTCCTTCCCCCCCCCCACCCCCACGGCCTGCGCCCCTCGCCCCCTCCCCCCCCATCCCTCTCCCTCTCATAAATTTTATTAGGGTCAGTTATCTAGGGAAAAGAAATTTTATTAGGGTCAGTTATCTAGGTGCATTTTTGCCTCATGTTTTAAAATTCATTGGCTGCTTTCAAAATGCTTAGAAATAGAATGTTGTTTTGTATATCTTCTTTTAAGTTTCTGTTAATTTGTTTGCTAATTTGTTATGCTCTCTAGGTTAGTCATAAAAAAAAGGTTCATCTTTATTCTTTAGATGCTTTGTTTTGTTCTTTTTTTTTTAATTGCTACCTTTTTATTTTGGTCTTGTTGGTTCTTACGGGGTCATCCGTTGTAGCATTGCCAAGTGGTCCAAGGCCAGGTGATACACCGATCTCCAGGACATCTCGTCCCCTTCCAAAAGCTCCATCTTCACAATCTTCTACTGGGATTTCAGATTCTACAACGCCAATCACACCCGTCAAAGGTACCTTCAGTACCACTATTTGTCAATATTGATGAATGAATAGAAGACCATTCTCTGGCTTGTGTTTACTTCCTGTAATTTTGACTGCACAGGGTGCTGCAGTGTGTGCAGCTACTACTTTCTTTGGAAACGCACTTCAGTGTGTTGCATAACACACACACACATATATATAGTAAAGCTCCTATAAACTTAAGTGAATAGGAGCACTTGTCCACCAACTTTTTTATCCCTTCATTATGCTTTGAGATTTGTGCTACACATCAAGGCTATATTTGAGATTTGTGCCTTGATTTGTATCACATGCTAGCACAAATCTCAATGCAAAATTAATGGATAAAAAGTTGGTGGATGACTATTTCCTATCCACTTAAGTTTATAGGAGCTATCCACTATATATATATATAGAGAGAGAGAGAGAGAGAGTAAAGCTCCTATAAACTTAAGTGGATAGGAACACTTGTCCACCAAACTTTTATCCCTTCATTATACTTTGAGATTTGTGCTACACATCAATGCTATCTTTGAAATTTGTGCATTTATTTGCATCACATGCTAGCACAAATCTCAATGCAAAATTAATGGATAAAAAGTTGGTGGACAAAGGACTCTATCCACTTAAGTTTATAGGAGCTATCCACTATATATATATATATATATATATATATATATATATATATATATATATATATATATATATATATATATATATATATATATATATATATATACACAAGTCATCTTCACCCTTTGAGGAAGATGATATGCGGAAATTAGAAACAATAAAATAGTTGGGGTTATGTATTTTGATGCTCACTCGAGGTTTTCTGACTGAAAGGGCCAACATTAAGACCGACAATCAAGACTACCGTCCGATGTTGCGCCTAGGATAGTTGACTTGTCCAAAATTTCTTTCTTTTCTATGGAAAAGAAGTCCAATATCATTGGATAGAATGGGCAGCAAAGAGCCACCCGAGCTCTTCTCTTAAGCCATCCATTGGGTTGATGAAAGAAGGAAAGCTTCTTCATTCAAACTATATATATATATATATACACACAGCTTGAATGAAGAAGCTTTCTTTCATCAACCCAATGGATGGCTATATATATATATATATATATATATATATATATATATATATATATATATATATATGAGCTCTTATCAACTTAAGTGGATAGGAGTCCTTGTCCACCAAACTTTTTATCCACTCATCTTGTGTTTAGATTTGTGCCATCAAGAGATGCACAAATCTCAAAAGACTCTTCATATCTTTCATGGATCCCAAGGCAACATCAATGGATAAAAAAGTTGGTGGATGACTATTTCCTATCCACTTAAGTTTATAGGAGCTATCCACTATATATATATATATATATATACATACATACATATGTATATATGTATGTATGCATGCATGTGTGTGTGTACTTGAGATTATACAAAAATGTTCATTTTTGTATAATCTCAACTACACACATACACACACACACACACACACACATAGTAAAGCTCCTATAAACTTAAGTGGATAGAAGCACTTGTCCACCAAACTTTTTTCCCTTCATTATGCTTTGGGATTTGTGCTACACATCAATGCTATCTTTGAGATTTGTGCATTTATTTTTATCACATGCTAGCACAAATCTCAATGCAAAATCAATGGATAAAAAAGTTGGTGGACAAAGGGCTTTTATCCACTTAAGTTTATAGGAGCTTTACTCTCTCTTTATATATATAGATATGTGTGTGTCTGTGTGTGTAGTTGAGATTATATGTATATATGTATATATGTATACATAAATACGTATATATGCATATATTTGTATATATGTATACATATATATGTATATGTGTGTGTGTGTGCGTGTGTGTATATGTGTGTGTATAGTTGAGATTATACAAAAATGTTTATTTTTTATGTTAACGTTATTTTTTTTTGTTATTGTGCTATTTTCATTTCATCAGGAGAAGGGACAAATCCATTTGCTCTCCAATTTGGGACTATAAGTCCTGGTATTATGAATGGGTTGCAGGTAACTGTCAGTTATTTGATACTTTGGGGAAATTGCCCATATATGTTGATCCTTTTCATGTTCTATTATTAATATTTGTTTGGGATGACTGCAAAAATTATTTTAATTATGTAGATTCCTGCCAGGACCAGCTCAGCACCACCTAATCTTGACGAGCAGAAGCGAGACCAGGTACGCCGATAACTGTTCTTGGTGTTTTTAATGCTTCATCACTTAAATGCTTTCCAATGTCACCGAAAAGCCACCACTAATATAACTGTCAACACTTTATAGTGTTATCTCATTCATAAATGTTTAAGGCATTCACTCTATCATGCAGGCTCGTCATGATTCATTCAGGGCTGTGCCCACACAGCCTATACCTCCTGGTCCTAAGCAGAAGCCAGAACCGGCAAGGAAGGATGTAGTTGGCATTGAACAATCTACTAGTGAGTTGCACCCTCCTGTGCAGGTAAAGAGAGAGGTGCACCAACAAATTCCAACTGCATCAGTTGCACCACAGCCAAAGTCTGCTTCGGTATCTATGCCTGATATATCTATGGCCATGCCATTTCAGCAACCACCAATCTCTATGCAATTCGGTACCCCTGTTTTGCAACAAATGCCTATGAATTTGCCCATAGGAAATGCCTCCCAAGTTCCACAACAGATGTTTGCTCATAATCTCCAGTCTCATCGTATGCAGCATCAGGCGATGATTCACCAGGGACAAGGCTTGGGTTTTGGACCTCAAATTGGCCACCAGCTTCGTCCACAGTTTGGGAACCTTGGGATTGCTATTACTGCCCCACAATTTGCTCAGCAGCAGCAGCAGCAGCTTGGAAATTTTGGTGGCCCTCGTAAAACTACCGTAAAAATTACTCATCCAGAGACCCATGAGGAGTTGAGGCTTGATAAGAGGACGGATTCTCATGTGGATGGTAGCTCATCAGGGCAAAGGCTACCTAGTAATGCAGGGCCACAATCTCAAACTATTACATCATTCACTTCCTCACATTATTTTCCTCAGATGCAACCGAATTCATATAATCCTTCACCAATCTACTTTCCTACTAGCACATCGTTGACTATGGGTTCACAACCTCCAAGGTTTAGCTACCCAGCTGGACAGAGTGGCCAAGCTATTTCGTTTATGAACCCATCACTCCTGAATCCCATGCCGGGCAGCAAATCTCTGCCTCCTTTTCATAGTCCCTCTGAAACAGTAAAGTCAGAACCTCCTCTAGTTACAGCTCCATCAGCTCTGCCTCAGGGGTCAGTGAAGCCAACTGCTGCTTCAGTTGGTCCAAAAGTCGGGGGACCTTCAGTGACTATTAGCATGCCTGTTAACAAGGCTGAGGAAACTAGATTCTTAAAGCAACCCGGGGAAGCCACTTTCATCGATCAGCGTCAGCAAAGGAATAATGCAATCTTAACAGAAAGTTCTCTGCAGCAGTCTGAGACACTTACTCAGTTACCAGACATCACTCCAGGTGGACATTCAGTTGCAGCAACTTCACTTGTTTCAACAGAAATGACATCACCTGGAACTTCATCAGCTCCAGCCATTCCTTCAGTGAATTCTGGACCTGCCATGTTAGCGACTGATGGCAAAAAAAGTGAACCTATTAGAAGATCAGATTCCTTGAAGGATAACCAGAAAAAATCAAGCATAAAAGATCTGAAGCCATCTCAGCAACAAGAACAAGTATGGCTTCTCGAGCTTCTAACTACTGCCCTTCTCATTTTCAAATATTGTACTATGTTTCTGGTTGTTGTTTTCTAACTCGTTCATTATTCAATTCATGCAGACAGATGAATCAGCTACAAACTTGTCTTCTTTAAAAATTTACAAGGATAGCAGTTCGGAAGCTGTGAACAGTACACAATTAGCTGAAGGTACTCAAAAAATTCGTGAATCTTCTGGGGAGAATACATCAACTGCTACAACTGACTTACCTTCTTCTTGTTCAGAACATAGTGCTAGAACTGAAGCCAGAAGCAGTAAGTCAATCAAAAGTAAATTTATACCTGCTGATTCAGGTTCGACTGGAGCTGTTAAGGCGGAGGAAGCACCAGAACATTTTGCAAAGAGCTGTACTGTGAGAGGTCCGAAGGTGTCATCTAGTGCTGACTCTGAGCTGGATGAAAACATATCTGAAAATATAGATTCTGCTTCACAGAAAACTGATAATTTTACTCTAGAGGTTGAATGCAGAAAAAAGATGTCAGAAGAGTCGGAACATGGAAAAGCTTTTGAGGATTCTACAGATAATAGTAATGCTAAAGTTCATCCAGTTCCTACCATCACAAGGTCTTCTGAAGATGGAAAGCCAGTTGTGTTGGTTAAACAGGAAGAGAGTGGAACAGGTGCTCAAAGGACATTGAATATGGTAGAAAGAGCAGCTCCTACATCTTTGGAGCATAAAAATTCTGCTAACAATGAGAAAGACACGCCTTCATTTCCACACACTGTTAAAGATGAATTGGAAACAACATACACTGAAGATGTTGGCTCAATTGAAGCCCCAATATCTGAGAGGACAACAATTTCAGAAGTGTCTATTGCGGAGATTCCTAAGGATGGGCGAACTTCCTCTGTGGCATCTGGCCTCAAGGACAAAATCCCTTTAGAGTCCGCTAAGGCTAAGCCTATTACTGGAAAAAAGAAGAAAAGAAGAGAGATATTGTCAAAAGCTGATGCTGTAGGAAGTTCTGACCTATACAACGCATACAAGGGTCCAGAGGAAAAGCATCAACTTGCATATACCTCAGAAAGTGTAGATAGTTCTTCAATAGTTGATAGGGAAAAACAAGAAGCAGATAATCATGATAAAGATGAAGTTAAAATTGAGGAAGATGGACAAAGAAAAGCTGAAGTTGATGACTGGGAAGATGCAGCAGATATCTCAACCCCAAAGCTGGAGAGTGGAAAGCAGGTTAATGAAACAAACAAGCATGGTGATAGCGATGAATGTGAAGCCACCAGCACAAAGAAGTACACTAGAGATTTCCTTTTAACATTCTTAGAGCACTGCACTGATCTTCCTGTTGGTTTTGAGATCGGATCTGATATAGCTGATGCGCTGATGAGTGCTCCATTTAGTAATTCACATGTTGTTGACCGGGGTGCCTATCCTGGTCCTGGAAGGATAACGGAGAGATCTCAGGGAGTTTCCAGGAATGATGACAGATGGTCCAAGGCACCTGGCCCTTTTCCTCTACGCCCAGATGGTCAGAATATTCGTCCTGTGCCAGGTGTCACTCATGGGGTTTTAAGAAATCCACGTGGACAGGCATCAAATCAGTTTCCAATTTTCCCTGGTCCTATGCAATCAGTTACACCTCAGGGAGGATCATTGCGTTATAATTCTGATTCAGACCGGTGGCGTTCCCAAAACAGTTCACGAGGTTTAATGCCTCCTCCTCAAACACCTTTGCAGGTTATGCACAAGGCTGAGAGAAAATATGAAGTAGGTAAAGTGTCAGACGAGGAACAGGCAAAGCAAAGACAGCTGAAAGCCATTCTAAACAAGTTAACACCTCAGAATTTTGAGAAACTCTTTCTGCAAGTTAAAGAGGTTGACATCGACAATACTGTCACCCTCTCTGGTGTAATATCACAGATTTTTGATAAAGCACTGACGGAGCCAACTTTCTGTGAAATGTATGCAAATTTCTGTTTCCATCTTTCTGGTGCATTACCTGATTTCACTGAGAATGATGAAAAAATAACCTTTAGAAGGCTACTCCTTAATAAGTGCCAGGAAGAATTTGAAAGAGGGGAAAGAGAGCAGGCTGAAGCTGACAGAGTTGAAGAGGAAGGTGAGATTAAACAGTCTCAGCAAGAGAGAGAGGAGAAAAGGATCAAGGCACGTAGGCGTATGCTTGGAAACATCCGCTTGATTGGGGAACTGTACAAAAAGAAGATGCTAACAGAGAGGATAATGCATGAGTGCATCCAGAAGTTGCTCCGGCAGCATGAGAAACCTGATATAGAAGACCTTGAATCCCTGTGCAAGTTGATGACTACAATAGGAGATCAGATAGATCATGCCAAGGCTAAGGAACACATGGATGCATATTTTGAAGCAATGATAAAGTTATCAACTAATCAGGAATTACCTTCACGGGTCAGGTTCATGCTGAGAGATGTAATTGATTTGAGGAAAAACAGATGGCAACAAAGGAGGAAGGTTGAAGGGCCCAAGAAGATTGAAGAGGTACATAGGGATGCAGCTCAAGAACGGCAATCTCAAACTAGCAGATTGACTCGTGGTCCTAGCATGAATTCTGCTTCAAGAAGAGGACCACCTATTGATTATGGTCCACGAGCATCCTCCATATTACCTTCCCCAGGCTCTCAAACTGGTGGCCTCCGTGGATTACCCTCTCAAGCCCGTGGCTATGGCATGCAGGATGTACGGTCAGAGGACCGCCATCCTCTTGAGAACAGGACATTGTTGCTTCCCTCGACTCAAAGATCTGATGATAGTTCTATTACCCTTGGTCCACAAGGTGGTCTTGCAAGGGGGATGTCTTTTAGGGGACAAACATCAATGTCAAGTTCTCTGGCAGAGACTCTTCTTTCCGTTGGAGATAACCGGAGAATGACATCAGGTTCAAATGTCTACAATACACCAGACAGGGTACCTTACAGCTCAAGGGAAGATGCAGCATCGAGAACACTGGATAGGTCATGTGCGCCACCTAATACACCTGCTGGGCGAACACAGGAATCCCTAGGTGGTACTCTGATAGCATCTTCTGATTCAAAACCATTGAACGAAGAGGCTTTACGAGAAAAGTCAATATCAGCAATAAGGGAATTCTACAGGTACATGTCTCTTATTCATTGCTTGTTTGATTGAATATTTATTACCTTCTATTTACTGTATATTACAAGCTTTGTCCCTTTCAATTTGTTTGGTTGAGGAGGTAAGCTGTAGTTTATCTCATCCGACTTCGCTGAGATTTACCTCATCATCATTGTAGTTTGTCCATATTCTCATATTTATAATCATGTTAAATCATGCTTACTGTGCACTTATTTAAAATTGAAGCTAATGTTTGTGTCACCATGTTGAAGTAGTGGAATGAACATTTTGGTAACTAAGTCATTACAGGGCCTAAGCCTTTTTCCTACTAAAATAATCTCCACCAATATCAAAGTTGAGAAAGGTCAAAGAGCTGAACTTTCTTTTTATTGATGTCAAATTGACCTCAATATTCTATGCAGTGTTTTAAAGTTCTTAGCCAAAATTCACGATGAAGTTTCAGTAAAACCTTGGCTGCCTAATGGTAAAGGATCTCATTTTTTGGGTCTTGAGATCTAAGCTTGTGAAACCAGGGCAAAATGCAAATTCCCCTAGATTAAGAGTATTGAAGAAAGTTAACGATGACAATGTGTAGATAATCAAATTTATCTCTTAGGCAGAGAACAAACCAGAGATACCCAATTGAATCTTACTCCTAATATAATTTATACTCAAGTTATCAGCATCTGCTTGTAAAAGTACACCCTGGGCCATGCGTAATTGTGCATCATGGGGGTCACCATTGAACCTACTGAGATATTGTAAGGATCGTTTATGGTTTAGTACAAGTGAGATTATCCATCTCGTATGGTGTCTTCAGGGTGGAGAGATTGCATGATGTTAGTACATAGTTCTCCATTTATTAGTTGCATAAAGATGACAAGACCGTAATCTTCATCTCAATATTTTTTGGTACCATTTTCTACTAGGATTTCTATGGAGCTTCTAAATTTTCTCCCTATTTTCTTTTACATGCCGGCTGTTCTTTAAGGGAGCTGTTTTTTTGGCTTACCTTTCTGATCCCTCTCTTGGTTTTCTTCTCATCACCGTGGCATTATAGAGAGAAGCTTAGGTGGTTCAGATCATATTGCTGAATATCCTTCTATATTCCTCTCATCTTATACTGTTCCACTTATACTGGCAAAATTTTCTGGTCTGACCATGCCTATGCTTGTTAAGCCCCTTTTTACTAGGGAACTCAAATGGACATGAAACCTGCTGTTGCTTCTCAAAGTGGATATTCTGAGTGAATATCTTAGGCATCCCAGTAGGCACCAATTTAGTTGGAATAAGTTTCCACCAAAGGAATCTCGGTGTCTAAATTACAATAACTACTAGTGTTTGGGTCTTTTTCTTCTTTTTTTTTTCTTTTTTTTTTTTTTTGGGAAGGGAAGTGACCCCTGTACGGGCCTTTTTTAGGTCTACATGGGGTTAAATTTCCGATCTGAACAAACTTATAGTGAATTTTACTAAGAGTTTTCATTCTATTAAATTTGAATACATTATCTGTGATGCATAAGAGTTTTCCTATGTTTATATTAATATACAATACAAACAATTGCTTCATCATGTAGCCAGCTCATAACATATGAGGAATCAATTTGATACTTTTTTCTGCTTTTCTACTCCCCGTCTCATCGTATGTGATGCTTATAAACTCATCTGATAAATGTGACCATTTGGTTAATGTGGAAGCTAGTGTCACATGGGATTTAATAAAAAGGATACTAGTATTGCATGATATATACTAACGTGGTATGCACAACCCATTATATAAGATTTTATCGAATTTCATCTCATGAATATCATAAAAAGGATAAAAGAATTATTGTTTTCCTGAGAAATAAATAATTTTAAGTTTTGTATGGTGTCAATACCGAATATCTGACACTCCCATGAAAAAAATCGCCAAAATTATCAGTACCTTGATGATTCGCTTCACCTGTGAGTCTCCCATATCTAGATTCGTTTTACAAAGGCCACAATCCTTATCTAATACTGATTCACCACCATTTCATTAAATCTTTGTCAATGTCTAGATTGTTTTTGCAGTGGATATGCTCATGCCACACATTACCATCTCATTGAACATAATGCCTCTTGCAGCAGTAAAAACATAGTGATCCTTTGTTAGTTTATTCACTAATTTCTGTATTGCAAACCAGCATGCATGTCTTTATTCCTGGTGTTGAACTGAGAGGAATAAAAGAACTAATGATTATTTGACCTGTTGAACTCTTTTGATGTATTTAGCAATAGTATTGAGGCTTTACCTAGTACACTTGTGTTTTTGTGAGGCTTGTCCTATAGCTTTGAAGTTTGGCGTTTGAAATCTAATCGCTTGTCTGCACTTATATTATGATCATTTTAAAACTAGAGTTTAGTTTTATTTTCAAATTGCAGTTGCATCATCAATTATAGTAGCTGCTTTTCTATTAGAGTGCACTAATACAATTGATACACTAATACAATTGATACTCTTATCAACTGTAGAAACATTCATGTTTTCTTGGATGTAACTTTTATTTAATCAAAGGTAAACTTATGAGCTAATAAAATCTCACTGGAAGATTGAAAGGTACATTTAAGGCATATTAAAGGTTTCAAATATGAAACTTCATTGTGGTTAGAGACTGTTTAAAAGAACTATGGTATCCAAAGTTTATTATGGCAGCTTATATCTCCCTCTATTATTATTATTATTATTATTGTTCAAACACTGCCTTCCAAGGTCTAATGTAAACTAATTATGTCAATAATCGGTCGAATAGACTTTTTACCCTTTACTTTTCATACAGTTTCAAATTATAGGAGTAATAATTGTAAATCATTTCCAATTGATTAAAAATACTAACAAAGCTATTTTTGTAAGTAGTGTGGTATGCTAAGGTATCTATGATGGCTTTAACCTTTTTCTTTCTATGCTTCTTATCTTAAATCTAATACATCTGCAAATCGAAAGTTCTAAACCTTGAGATTTTGAAGATTGAAATGAAAACTCAAATTTGACAAAAATTGAAATATTTAAATTTGAACTAAAATCCTAAAATGTGTTAATTAATCAATCTAATAAAATGATTATTGGCTAATCATATTCCCTATTTACTAAAGTACTATTCCATTTCAGAATTAGATTTATCATTAGGCATAGGTATGGAATAATTAGAATTATATTATATGAACGAATAAGAATTGCAGTGGGCTTTAATTTGGATTAAGAAAAACAAAGGTTGTTTGATACTTTTATTTCTATTTATTTTTAAATTTAGTGATTTACATCATTTCTTTTCTAAGATATTGAATATATCTGTAAAAACATGGATATTTTTGTCATAAAAATAATCATGTGACTAGAACATGACAATTTTAAACTGTAGGAGGTCAAAATGCTAACCCAATATACATTGGGAGGAAAAACTGTTTAAAGAGAAACTATAGAGGATATGTGCTTGAATGATAAACTTTGGGAGGTTAAATACAATTTACCCATTGTCCATGGATAAATCTGTGTAAATACTAGGCATGGGCTATGTAAACTGAATTGATTAGCATATTATTAATAACTAATAAATATTCAAGTTCTATAATTTGACATTAGTTTCATTATCATTTTTAAATGGTTGGACAAATGCAAGGAAATAACCTTTGGGGAGGGAAAAGTGTTAATAGGAAAACATTTGAGGGATTGGGGATAAATATTATCCATTGTCTGTGGTAAATAAGCATAAACTATGTAAGCTGAACTGATTAGCATATTACTAATGATGACTAATAGACATTTAAGTTAATTTATAAAATTGATATTATTTCCATGACCCAATGGCAGGTAATCCTTATGTTGTCATATAACTTGGATGCTAAAATCGAGCAGATATATTGAGCTAGCATACTAGGGCACAAAATAATGTGTTCTATCCTTGGGACAATTATAATGAGATGAAAGTTTCCTCGCCTTTTGGATACCTGCCTTCTTCTTTTGACGAAACACAGCTTAATTCATAGGTTTTGCTATCTATTTTTACCACCCAAATATACCATTCTGACATCTCTGTTTTACAAGTTACTTTGCGTTTCCCTTAAATTTATTATATAATTCTAGTGTTCTTACACAGTATTCATGCAGTATTTTTTTTCCTTTTCTGGCAATTGGCTCTCGTAAAGAGCAAATATATCTTGGTTTGTAGTTGCACTGGTATGGAAGATGCTAAAGGCCTTTTGCTTCATAACTGATAACACTTTCCTATATTGTCTTTTACTGATTATTTCTCAGAAATTTGTATACTCTTTCCAAAATATAGTTCCAGAATTCAAAGCTTCAATATCAGAGCACTTTGTTTAAAATGTTATGTTGCTTTTAGACCATTTGTTTACAAATCTCTTTGTATTCAGTGCCAAGGATGAGGAGGAGGTTGCTTTGTGCATTAAAGAGCTGAACTCTCCAAGCTTCTATCCTTCCATGGTATCTCTCTGGGTAACAGATTCCTTCGAGAGAAAAGATATCGAGAGAGATCTGTTGGCTAAGCTTCTGGTTGATCTCTGCAAATCTCAAGATAGCTTGCTCAGTCAAAACCAGCTCAGTCAAGGGTAAAAACCTTTAACTTATTCCCATTCAAACAGCGCAATCAATAAACTCTAAAATGCCTCTCTTTTTTTTTTTTGTCTTCTAACAGGTTTGAATCTGTTCTCTCATTGTTGGAGGATGCTGTGAATGATGCTCCAAGAGCAGCTGAATTCCTTGGGCGCATCTTGGTAAAGGTGATATTGGAGAATGTGGTGTCTTTAAGAGAGATAGGTAAATTGATTCATGAAGGTGGAGAAGAGCCTGGCCGTCTTCTAGAGATTGGGTTGGCTTCAGAGGTCCTTGGCAGCATATTGGAGAGCATCAAAGTAGAGAAGGGTGAGCTCACTATGAAAGAGATCCTTTTGAGCTCTAATCTTCGGTTAGAGGATTTTAGGCTGCCGCATTCTAAGTCTAAGAAGCTCGATGCATTTCTTTAGAAGAGAGCGGTATATCATATTTCATGTGTAGGTCTAGTGAAATTATACTCCTTTTGTTTTAGTTAGGATCTTTTTTTTATAGTAATTCTCGAAAATGCATTGATATTCTTTGGAAGACTAACTGAAGAAGGAAATAGAAATGAGAGGGGGTTTCTTAGGCATAGTGCATTTTTAATACATTTTTTCTAATAATTGAGATTATTCTTATGAGCACTGGTAGCTTGAGATCCTATAACCTGGCTCTGGGGAGCAAAGAGATTTATGAAAGCCATCGTAGTGGTATTTGATGCATTAAAAATTTTCCTCCCGGGTCTTTCGGCAAAATTGTGTATGTTTCTGCGTACTGAGTTTTGGTGTTTTATTGGAGGAGCTGTTTGATTATGGAATAAGGTGTTTTTATTTAACGAAAACTTGGATGTTTAACACTCTCTCTCTCTCTCTCTCTCCCTCCCCAAAGAGGGAACCCCAAACTTCCCTCTCTCTCTCTCTCTCTCTCTCTCTCTCTCTCTCTCTCTCTCTCTCTCTCTCTCTCTCTCTTCCTCCCAAAGAGGGAACCCCAAACTTCCCTCTCTCTCTCTCTCTCTTCCTCCCAAAGAGGGAACCCCAAACTTCCCTCTCTCTCTCTCTCTCTCTCTCTCTCTCTCTCTCTCTCTCTCTCTCTCTCTCTCTCTCTCTCTCTCTCTCTCTCTCTCTCTCTCTCTCTCTCTCTCTCTCTCTCTCTCTCTCTCTCTCTCTCTCTCTCTCTCTCTCTCTCTCTCTCTCTCTCTCTCTCTCTCTCTCTCTCCCTCCCCAAAGAGGGAACCCCAAACTTCCCTCTCTCTCTCTCTCTCTCTCTCTCTCTCTCTCTCTCTCTCTCTCTCTCTCTCTCTCTCTCTCTCTCTCTCTCTCTCTCTCTCTCTCTCTCTCTCTCTCTCTCTCTCTCTCTCTCTCTCTCTCTCTCTCTCTCTCTCTCTCTCTCTCTCTCTCTCTCTCTTCCTCCCAAAGAGGGAACCCCAAACTTCCCTCTCTCTCTCTCTCTCTCTCTCTCTCTCTCTCTCTCTCTCTCTCTCTCTCTCTCTCTCTCTCTCTCTCTCTCTCTCTCTCTCTCTCTCTCTCTCTCTCTCTCTCTCTCTCTCTCTCTCTCTCTCTCTCTCTCTCTCTCTCTCTCTCTCTCTCTCTCTCTCTCTCTCTCTCTCTCTCTCTCTCTCTCTCTCCCGCACTCATCTCATGCACTCATCTCCCACACCCACACTCTCTCTCTCTCTCTCTCTCTCTCTCTCTCTCTCTCTCTCCCTCCCCAAAGAGGGAACCCCAAACTTCCCTCTCTCTCTCTCGTGATACTCTCTCTTCCTGACAAACTCTAACGCCTATCGCTCTGCTACCTCGAAAAATCATTGGCCTTCAGTTGTGAACTCCTTCTCAAGGTAAAAATTTTCTCTCATTCTAGAAGTTTTTAATTTCAATTGCAATATGAAATTTGTGGTGATTTTTAAATAAATTTATTTGGAGTTTGATGAATAATGTGGTTTGGTTACAATTATGATTTAAAGCAAAGGGTATTTAGGATTTTAGAGTTGCATAATATGAATTTTAATGAATTATTTGAATATTATTAAATTGTAAATTTTCAATTAGGGTTCATCTAGAAATTTGATATAGTGAATTTGATATTGGGTTTGTCAATTACCATTTAACTAGAAATTGATATAGTAACTTTGATGTAGGGTTTTCTTTCATAGTTTAAGTAGAAAATTGCTATAGGAAATTTGATATAGATTCTTAAAATATCGAAATGTAATAAATAATTTTCATAGGATGGAGTGTTAATCTTCAAGATCGATAGCTAATGGAATATCCATGGTTTGCTTCTTCAACGGAAGACTAAGTATTGGATTGAATAGTATGCCCATATACAAGGAGGATCTAGAAAAATATTCAAGTTATCTAAATCATACAATTTCGATGGAATGAGGAAAGAAATACACAGAGTCAATGGAATTATTCATAGAGAGTATGCAACTAAGGTGTTCTACAACTATCTGATAAGAATAGAACAATTGATATAGAGATGACCAACGATCAAGTATGATTGCTATGAAACAACTCTCTGAAAAGAAAATCTTAAACGAGTTGTTCATTGAAAAGTTTCTAATTTTCGGCGTTGCCAAAGTTTTGAAACTTCCAGGAGAGTTCTCCTGCATGCTAGACAGTTTGGTTTAGCACAACGCGTTCCAAAATAAGTTGAAAGAATAGAGAGAAAGACCAAAAAAGGAGGGCATCAAATAAACTAGGCAAATACGCATCAACAATACATATACAAATGGGATGATCAACATTTGAGTATCGTGGAACATATTGATCCTCAACTTTAGGAATTGGGTTACATTAAATGGTATTGGGGGATTACTAGAAGATGGAAATAAATGAGACCACGGCTCCAATCAATATTGTCGTACAATGGAGATACGTGCCGAGGGGCTTAGATAAGAGAGAACTTATACGTTATTTACTACCAATCAAATATCAAACATCACGTCTACTTATTTTGTATTACTACAAATTATTTATATATGTAACTTTTTAACTTAATTGAAGATATATACTATTGATGATATTGAGATCATTGCAAATAACCTAGCACTTTCTGTCACGGGTACAGATCCAAGAGTACATGCATCTTTGTATCAGTGAATAGTGTAGAGGGTTCAGAAGCTTTGAATTAAACTCATGAGGATCTTCATGATCGTTGAGAGGTGATGGTGAAGGAGGATGTCTTATATGCTTGCCAACCAAATCGACGGAGACGACAAAAATCTTGCAGGCACGACGATGAAGCTGGACATTCACAGCATGTTGGCGGCCCATCACAACCACACACGCAACCGGACAACTAGCTTGTGAAAACTCAACTTTGTGCAGGATGACGACGATCTGCTAGGGTAAGAAGATGGAGACAAAGGGAAGGACTTCTAGGTTGTATGCGATCAATTTATGGGTTTTTGTATAGACTCTTTTAAGTTATTCATATACATTATTTGTAAACAATACACATGATAGATTTGGTTTTGTTGCGATATTTTGGTGTATGGAGACAATATGTATTGTCGCGATGCTTTTATCAATTGTGTTTTATTGCGATGTTTTGATTTTTTTGGGTGTGGGAGGGAATATGTATTTCTGGCGGTGAGAGAAGAGGGTTATGTACAGGATAATTATATGTTTAGATGTGTATGAAGTTATGTATATGAATTTATGGAATCTATATGTTTATGAAAATTATAATGTTTGGATATGTACATGAGGTGAATTGGAAGTTTTATATGTACGAGATGTTTTATATGCATAGGAGATAAGCTACAAACATGAGTGTATATTTCATGCATGTCCAGAATATACACGAGAGTAATAGTGTTAAATATAGCATACTATATCTCTTTTGTTTAGTCCCACATCGGGTAGAGTAATAAAGCAATGCTACTCACGTTGTATAAATAGACCTCAATATCAATGAATACATTTGCTCTCTTCACTACTAAAACTACTCTTTTCTCTTGATTTGCTCTATTTCTAACATGGTATCAGAGACATGTTCTCAATCCTAGAGAAACCACTTTCTTCCTTCTCGATCTCGGGGCCGCCGAGGGGGTTATGCCCGCACTATGCGCTTCCCCTTGGTGGCCTCCACACCACCCTCGACAGGTCAGTCATAGAACTAATGAGAGAAAGAGTGTATATCCCACTTTGCTGAGATATATCACTGTCAATTCTTGTTTCCCTAGTAAAACGGGGATTTAGTTCTGATCTTACTATCTTGTTGTGCACCAGAGGTGCTGTCGAAATTTCACAAGCACAACAAGACTTCATAGATAACTAGATCTTCATAGATCTTGCGCCTAATCATTTGGATCTCCCTCATCGGCCTCATCGCATGCACACAAGGTGTTTGATGAATTGCCTTAACGATATTTCTCCCTCCTTGGCTAGCCTCTAGCCAAGCTCTCCCACCAAGCATTTTTCGACACCGATGCTTGCAAGATCCCACACCGCCTCTCGCGATTACAGTCCGCCTTCACGACCACCGTATGCGGACCGCCGATCACTATCGCAACATCATACATCGCTACAGTAAGATCCAAATACCGTATCTTCTGCACTACAGTCCGCTCTCTTGCAACGATGGTGCATGGTGTCGATCACTGCTTTGCAATAACATGACCTCGCCTCCCGCATTTAGTCACCGACGTGCTTCAATTCAACCAATTCTTGCCAAGTCACGCCAATTTGGTTTATCTTATCCAAACTCTCGTTCTTTACCGACCGTGAGTTTGACCGGGGGTGTTAAATATAGCATACTATATCTCTTTTGTTTAGTCCCACATCGGGTAGAGTAATAAAGCAATGCTACTCACGTTGTATAAATAGACCTCAATATCAATGAATACAACTGCTCTCTTCTCTACTAAAACTACTCTTTTCTCTTGATTTGCTCTATTTCTAACAAATAGTCCCGTGTATTTTTTGGCTGTGTTTGCATAATACACGTAACCACTTTTATAATTAGCAATTGCCAATAATAAAATTGATTTTTTTTTGCCAGTCCCGTGTATTTTAAAGATGATATTTTATAAGTATAAATTATCCTTTGCAGTGGGACTTTTACTAAAGAAGAATCAGAACAGCCAAAGTGGAATCATTTTCTTGACAAAGAGGGAGAGAGGTGGTCTGAGCGTGCAGGTCAGCAGGAGAACAAAGGAGGAGAGGAAGTAAAACAACATGTGAAGGGTCAATCCATGTTGTCTGGAGAAATTTTGGTGGCTACTGTCAAGGAGACGACAAACAGGGTTGAGGGGCATCAGGTAATTTGTCGCCCAACCCCATGGGGTAATTCCCCAAGTTTCAAAATTCAAGAGTGTTAGGGTTGATTTGGGGGGATTGAACGATGCTGGTAACTCATCATCTCCTGATTTGATGGGTAATTCAAAAATCAGTAATCCTATGGAAAAGAATCTGATTTGCAATTTTATTGAGAAAGATATTTCGGGGACAAAGGTGGTCTTTGAAAAACCCTGTGGGATATGTTTCCCCAGTCTAACCGGGCCCATCTTATTAATAGCTCTTTGAGTGCAGGCTCCATTAACCCATTCAATACTGATAATCTCAAGCATGTTCCTTTTAGCTCAACTGTTGCTACTACTATTGATTCAGGACCTCTAGGCTTTGAGGACCGAGTCAAAGCTAAGAAGAAGGTTGTTTCCTCCTCGAGGAAGGGTACTTCCTCCTTGAAGGCTATTTCAATGTTCAAGTCTTTCTATAAGCACCTTCTATCTTTAAGGAAGTCTATTATTATTTTTCGAAAGCATGGTCATGTCGAACCTTGATCCTCTATTTTTTTTTTCTTTTAATTCTTTTAGCAATGGAAACATCATTAATATTGCCTCAAGTTATGGTACTAAAACTCCATTAGATGGTCAGGGTGTCATTGATAAATTGAAAATTCTAGAGAAGGATGGTTCTAGAAAAACCAAGTAGGTTGGTTAGCTTTGGTGGTTGTTACTGGTGTTTTATTTTAGGGAAAATTGCTTCTAGCCCCCAAAATAACAAGAAGTATCCTTCCCCCACTCAAGACTTTTTCAACCCTCCCAAAACTCCCAAAATCAAAGAAAACAATATCTGAGCCCCCAAAACACAAACCCAATATTTAAAAACATGTGAAGACAATAATACCCCTTATCTCTCTCTCTCTCTCTCTCTCTCTCTCTCTCTCTCTCTCTCTCTCTCTCTCTCGATGATTACTAATGGTTTTGGGGAAATTTTAGTTCCCTCCAAAACCAAAGACAACAATCAGCTTACCCCCTCTCCTCGGCGGCCGGCCCGGACCGGACCGGGCCTTAGGCGTCCTCGGCCGGAGCTTCTGACGATAGTTCGGTCTCATTGACCTCAAGTCCTGATCATTCTTGGCAACTGGCGTCATGCCTCCATGATTTTATATATTCATATTTCTTGAAGCGGCCGTGGACTTCGACGAAGTTCGAAGCATCCTCGCTCGTGGACTTCGACGAAGTTCGAAGCATCCTTGGCTAATTATAAAGATCCGAAATGGTTGAATTTGAGTGCTAATTTTTTGTTATTTTACATATTGTTATTATTTTAATGTAATGAGTTTGTTGTTAAGGTTATGAGTTATGAGTTGGTTGTGAAAGAATGTTATGAGTTTGTTGTTAACCTTATGAGTTTGTTGTTAACCTTATGAGTTTGTTGTTAAGGTTATGAGTTTTTGTTAACCTTATGAGATGATTGTTAAGGTTATGAGTTTGTTGTTAAGGTTATGAGTTTGTTGTTAACCTTATGAGTTTGTTTAGTTGCTAAGCATATGTATGAAATTTTAACGAGCCTATCCAATTGCTAAACATATGTATTAAATGCTAACGTTAACAATGAAGCTTTAACCTTAACAACTAAGTACTAACCTTAATAACAAAGCCTTAACCTTAACAACGAAGCCCTATTCTTAACAACGAAGCCCTAATCTTAACAACAAAATATTAACCTTAACAACAAAGCTATAAGTTTGACAACAAAGCCCTAACTTTAACAACAAAGTCTTAAACAAAGCCATAACCTTAACAACAAAGCCATAAAATTAACAACAAAGCCCTAACCTTACCAATAAAGCCTTAAACAAAGCTTTAACCTTAACAACAAACACGTAACCTTAACAACAAAGTCTTAACCTTAACAATAAAGCTCTAACCTTAACAATAAATCCTTAACCTTAACAACTTAACCTTAACTTTAACAACAAACCCATAACCTTAACAACAAACCCATATCATTAACAACAAAGCCTTAACCTTAACAACAAAAACCCTAACCTTAACAACAAAGCCATAAGCTTAACAACGAAACCGTTACCTTAACAATGAAGCCTTAACCATAACAACAAAGTCATAAGCTTAACAACAAAGCCCTAACCTTAACAACAAAGCCTTAAACAAAACCTTAACATTAACAATAAACTCATAACCTTAACAATGAAGCCATAACCTTAACAACAAATCCATAACCTTAATAACAAAGCCCTAACCTTAACAACGAAGCCATAAGCTTAAAAACAAAGCTCTAACCTTAACAACAAAGCCCTAATCTTAACAACAAAGCCTAAACCATAACAACAAAGCTATAAGCTAACCAACAAAACCCTAAGCTTAACAACAAAGCCTTAAACAAAGCCTGAACCTTGACAACAAACCCGTAACCTTAACAACCAATGCATAACCTTAACAACCAACCCGTAACCTCAACAACCAACGCGTAACCTTAACAACCAACTCAGAACCTTAACAACCAACGCAGAACCTTAACAACCAACGCAGAACCTTAACAACCAACTCGTAAAGTTTTGTATATTGTTGTAATTTTTATTATTTCATATATTATTGTACTTTTTTAAATCGATGACTTATTGTAATTTTTAATCGATGACGTGCCATTTTATATAATGCTATATTTTTATTATTTTATATATTATAGTAATCCATAATTTTGTTATTTTATATATTGTTATTTTATATATTGTTGTAATTTTTATTATTTTATATATTATATAGTAAACCCATAATGCTATATTTTTATTATTCAATATATTGTTATAAATTTTTAAAATCGATGACTTAGCAACCAACCCGTAATCTTGACAATCAACTCGTAACCTTGACAACCAACTCGTAACCTTGACAACCAACTCGTAACCTTAACAATCAACCCGTATCATTAACAACCAACTCAGATTCTTAACAACCAACCCGTAACCTTAACAACAAAGCCCTAACCTTAACAACCAACTCAGAACCTTAATAAATAACCCGTGAACCTTAACAACCAACGCGTAACCTTAACAACCAACTCGTAAAGTTTTGTATATTGTTGTAATTTTTATTATTTCATATATTATTGTACTTTTTTAAATCGATGACTTATTGTAATTTTTAATCGATGACGTGCCATTTTATATAATGCTATATTTTTATTATTTTATATATTATAGTAATCCATAATTTTGTTATTTTATATATTGTTATTTTATATATTGTTGTAATTTTTATTATTTTATATATTATATAGTAAACCCATAATGCTATATTTTTATTATTCAATATATTGTTATAAATTTTTAAAATCGATGACTTAGCAACCAACCCGTAATCTTGACAATCAACTCGTAACCTTGACAACCAACTCGTAACCTTGACAACCAACTCGTAACCTTAACAATCAACCCGTATCATTAACAACCAACTCAGATTCTTAACAACCAACCCGTAACCTTAACAACAAAGCCCTAACCTTAACAACCAACTCAGAACCTTAATAAATAACCCGTGAACCTTAACAACCAACGCGTAACCTTAACAACCAACTCGTAAAGTTTTGTATATTGTTGTAATTTTTATTATTTCATATATTATTGTACTTTTTTAAATCGATGACTTATTGTAATTTTTAATCGATGACGTGCCATTTTATATAATGCTATATTTTTATTATTTTATATATTATAGTAATCCATAATTTTGTTATTTTATATATTGTTATTTTATATATTGTTGTAATTTTTATTATTTTATATATTATATAGTAAACCCATAATGCTATATTTTTATTATTCAATATATTGTTATAAATTTTTAAAATCGATGACTTAGCAACCAACCCGTAATCTTGACAATCAACTCGTAACCTTGACAACCAACTCGTAACCTTGACAACCAACTCGTAACCTTAACAATCAACCCGTATCATTAACAACCAACTCGTATTCTTAACAACCAACCCGTAACCTTAACAACCAACGCGTAACCTTAACAATCAACTCGTAAACTTATCCATGTTATAGGGTTTATGGAGAAATTTGGATTTTGTTTGGATGCCGTCAAAAGGCAAAATACATTGATAACATTTGCCAATATTTAAACAGCAGCATAATGAAGAACTAGGAAGGGAGAATTGGGGGACCAATTAACTATGGAATCATTACATCATATATTTTAAAAGTGTTTTGTAGTTCAATACTTCAATCACTACTTGATAAATGACTTTCCTTCATATAGACGTTCCATCACTACCAATCTTTGTTTAATGTCCAAAGGGCGCAAGAAAAAAAGACGAGGATGAGCTCGAACTCGTCGAAGTCCATGAAGCCGTTTCGGTCAGCGTCGGTGGCGAAAATCATGGAGGCGATGACGTCGTCGTCGGCAATGATCATGGACTTGAGGTCAATGAGACTGAACTTACCGTCGTAGTCGGCGTCGAGGACGCCTAAGGCCTGGCCAAGTCTCATGGTCACGCATGAGGGGAGGGGTAGCAACGGGATTGTTGTCTTTGGTTTTGGAGGGAACTAAAAATTTTCCCCCCAAAACCCATTTGTAATCATCTGAGAGAGAGAGAGAGAGAGAGAGAGAGAGAGAGAGAGAGAGAGAGAGAGAGATGAGGGGTATTATTATCTTCACATATTTTAAAATATTGGGTTTTGTGTTTTGGGGGCTCAGAGATTGTTTTCTTTGATTTTGGGGGTTTTGGGAGGGTTGAAAAAGTCTTGGGTGGGGGGAGGATACTTCTTGTTATTTTGGGGGCTAGAAGCAATTTTCCCTTTATTTTATTCTCATGAAGTTTGGAGGCTCTAAAGTCTCCAAGTCGAACTCCTTATTTTTTTCTTCTATTGGAGGCTCTAAAATCATTTCGTGAATTCAGGTTGATGCAAATGAGTCGAAGGGAGGTGTTCTTGTAGGTTGGAATGATTATCTCTTCTCGTGTGAATGCTCCTATATATATTGACATCTTCTCACCTTCTATTGTTCTTACTCATAAGCCCACAAACTAGAAATTTTTGACGTCAGTTTATTTTTCGATTTATAATGAAGAAGAGGAAGTTTATTGGTGGGAAATCTTTAGGGTCAGAAGTATTTTTTTTCTCACTCTTGGGTGGTTTCTGGTGATTTTAATGTGACGTTGAGCTCTTTGACAGGAGTGGGAGAGGAGGTTCTTATCGTGATATGAATATTTTTCGTAATATCACAAATTCTCTCAACCTCATTGATATGCCTTTGAATGGTGGGAGATTCACATGGTCGAATTTTAATATGTGAGCCCCTCTTGCTATTTAGATTATATTCATATCATTCTTGATAGCGGAGGGAGAGGTTAAAGGAAAAGAAGCTATCTTGATTAGAGCTGCCATGACATCACATTATTTTACGTACCCAACCACAGCCATGGTTCAAGAGGAGGAAGCTACATCAAGTGCTCATGCGGTTTAACTTTGGTGGCGAATGTTGTTGTTTTGTTGGGGTTTGTAAATATTAAAACTTGTTGGTTGATGGATGCCAGAGATGATGTTTTGTTGCAAGAAGATCTAACTAAACATGCTAAGATATTGAGTGTGAGTTCCATTAGTTATATCCTAGCTTGCGGTGAGTGACGATAACGTGTTCGCTCCTCACCCTCAAAGGTATAATTACTCGTGCTCTCACTCTCCTCCTCAACATGTTTAGGTTAGACGTATCTTATTTTGCATCCCTCTTGTATATTATTAACAGTTGCTAATCTAATTTCTTGGGGCATCTTGCCTTGCTTTTTCTCTCAAAAAGGTGCACAATTTCGGCTTATTCATATTTGTACTACTTTTACTTTTCCACTATCGATAAGAGAATTCAATAAAGTATATGCATACATTATTGACAAGTTCCTTCATAATAAATAGTATTTTAGCCATGCTAAGCACGGTCGTACCTCCTTGATTCAATATCTCTATCGTACTTTAAGAATTTTCAAGATAAATATACATCATTTATAAATTGAATTCATGTCAACTCCTTTCCCGTGAGAGCATAAGTTTTACACAATATTTTATTTTTTGATACTTAAAATTTTTTATTAATATACATTCTATCATAATTCCATTATTAAATAGTAGATAGTTCGATTTGTATGGGCAAAATGAACTGCGATATATTAAATATTTTAATTTAATAATAATGAAAATAAATAACTATAGACTGTAGACGGTTAAAATATATTCTATCCAGGCCAATAATCAGCTCGGATTCAGGAAGTGAATACCTATGGGCTAAACACTTCAAATGGGCTCAAAGGCAAGCCCATGATAGGCTATGGCAAAGCTTTCTCAAACAAGCACGTGAACATCGCCATTGGGCCACGAGTCAGTTTATGTGAAGCTCGCCATTCGATTTTAGCGAGCTTCGCCCACAGTTCTCCACATGGGCCATGTCACCCACGATCCAAAGACTAAGGCCCACCCATGATCGAGTGGACCTCATCTCAGCTCTTTTAGCGAGCTTCGCCGCACGCAGTCATCGACAAACTTCGCATTTGGGCCTCTTAGTGAGTCGTAACCACTCCCCCACTCTCTCCTAAATTAAAGGCCACTTACTCCACTTATGGAGGGGCCATTAACTCTCTCTCTCTCTCTCTCTCTCTCTCTCTCTCTCTCTCTCTCTCTCTCTTAGCCTATAAGAGGAGGAGGAGAACGTTCATTCATGGGGATGACCCACTTAGAGATTCAGATTATCCATACTACACACCTAAGCATTAGGCTCTATATACTCACAAATTGGTGATTTTCAAATTTAGGATCCAAGAGACGACTTAGCTATCTTCCAAGAGATCATCTTGAAGACCATCAGCAAGAGACCCCTTCGTCTTAGTCAGATCGTCAATGGAGTACAAAATTAACGCTCCATCGGCGCACAGAAAAGAACCCCCAGGAAATATAAATTTTTTCTTTATTTTATTGTAAGTCTTCTAATTATAATCTGAGTTAATTACAATTTCAAAAGACTCGAAACAGGATGATGATTCCGCTGGGGACTTATTTCTCCTCCGACGAGAAAACTGTGTTGCAATCTGACACTAAGACCCTCGGGTCTTTTGTAGAATCGCTGGTCATCGAATTTTACCAAGTGAAGTACAAGGAATACATTTTCTCCGACCAATCGTCAACGACAACTGTGAGTAGTTATCATAAAATTCACCGCAGTGTGAATCTAAGGTCTAAATTGACCCTCGTGTGTGTAAATACGACCCTCGTCAAAGACAGTTTGAGCTTCGCCGAAAGCCAAATGAACTTTGCCCAGAGTGAAGAATTATCCACCCCTGCCACTACTGAGGATCAAGACGTTATTACATCTTCTAATTTTGGACTTCAGTCCACAACCCCTCTTGGGATTTATTTTAAAGCATCTCGCGATGCTCGCTATGCTTCCTCGACAAAAGCAAACAATGGGATTAACCCCTTATCAAAATTTCCGCAAGGGAATAACATCACCATTGGTGATTCTTCTGACCACGCTCCATGAAGGTCAAGACAACGGCACCATAGGCAATGTTCACACGCCAATACCAAAATGGCGAATTTGGCTTGGAAATAACTTAAATCAACTTGGAACTCCTATTGATTTGAGAGAGTTCCTATCTCTGAAGAGAGCTCGCTAATATCAGCATTATGCGACCCTCACGGATGGAGTCACGACAGTTCAAAAATTACCAATGCAAAGCTATTCCTGAAAAAGAATCAGCATTTAATCATCTTAGTCACAATCCCGAGTCTTCAGAGGTCAGGATCAAAAGACGACAACGTGCCCGAAAGGGTAAGAACATACTCCATGAGTTGATGATCAATACGACCAGTGTAGTCTTTAGAGATGAGGAGGAAGATGCTGATAGCCCCTTCGATTCCAGATATTCTCCTAAAATTGGGAGCATACTCCCAGAGGTCGATGGCATTTATTGCTACACGAGGTCGAGGCAAGGAGTCATTCTTCTTGATTACTCCCTATCCAGGCGCATGTACCGCGAGCTTCGCCGCAAGCCAACCAGCTTACCACTAGTGATACCAACTTTGCCATAGCGTTGAACGTGACTCCTAGTTCAAGTCAAGAGTAACAATGGGCGGTAGACATGACGGAGTGGGAAGATCTTCTCGCTCAGATGGCAGCACAAAAGAAGGCTTCAGATGAGCTATTTGAGTGTCTGTAGAAAATGTTCGAGTAGGTCCTATTAGCTTCTCAGCTACAAGCAAGCTCTTCAAAGGGGAAACGACTTGTTATCAAACTTTCTCTAGAAAAAGAGCACATGCATCAAGACAACGCGACTCTGCTCATTCGGAGTCATCGACACCTCCTAAGCCAACTCAGGAGATGAAGGACCTGGAGGACATCCAAAAATATCTCAACGCACTTTCACAGCAAACTAAACTGAAGAAGGTTAGGATCACCCAACCTTATCCCATCGAGTGGGACATGGTTCCCTACCCAATAAAGTTCAAGCCACCAACATTACACATGTTTGATGGAAAAGATTCCCCGAACCAACGCATTTATTACTTTCACCAATAAACTGGGAACGGAGGGTAATGATACCATTAAGGCATGACTTTTTATTGGCACTCTTCAGGAGGTAGCCTTCGACTGGTTTTACAATCTGCGAGGGATCGATCAAATCCTAGGCTGATTTGGAATCTAAGTTCCTCTCACAATTCCATGGGGAATAATTAGATGTTACCATGGCCAAACTCCTCTCCGAAAACCAAAGGGGAAATGAGATGGTCAGGGAATTCACAGAGCGATTTCGCAATCTGATATTGTGATGTCGAGATATGGCTTTGCCGATGCTACTCCAAACATGTCGGCATAATTTCGTTGGTCGTATAGAATCTCATATGGGCGCTGTCACGGCCTATACATGGAAGGACTTAATGGAGCAAGCTGAGATAGTTGAAAAATCATTAGAACACTTCAATAAGTTTGAACCTTGTACCAATTTTAGGGGAAATAAAGGCAAACAAGGGCAGTCCACCCAATCGAAAGTCAAAGAGACTTTCACGATCGAGGTCAAGAAACCCGACAGCTAGAAGAGGGAGCTAAGAAAGAACATTCAGCGCACCCACTTCTTCAAGGACAAGCATACAATGGCTATCTTCCACGTCCTCAACAAGGACAATCGGTTAAAGCTTTCTGAAGCCCGACGCCCTGAAGAGATCGAAAAGACCGACGATCCCAACTACTATCTTTACCATAGAATGTTAGGATATTCGACAAAGAATTGTTACATCATTAAGGATAAAATATAAACTTTTGTCGATTCAGGAATCCTCAAGCTCAAGCCTGAGCAAAAAAATGTTACTGCTAACATGGTGACTCTTCAATTCGGCTCCATGCCGGAAATCCTGGCTCAAGATGGAGTTGTTCCCATTCCCACTACAAGAATGGAAGTGGTCAATCACGACCAATGACAGCAACAAAGCCGAGGCTTGATCCCTCTTACTACAACAAGAGGAAAAATAATGTGGGTGCATCCCGACCTTCTCCAAGATGAACATTGGACTCTTCCGAAGTCCAAGTTAAAGGAAAATGCAAGATGAAGTCTTACAACATCATCTCCGCAATTATAGGAGAAGAATCTCTACAAGCCACTTCACTCACTGATTCAGAGGAAAAGAAAATTGTCATGATGGGGACAAAGTCCGGCCGAGACTATTTAAAGAACTATGATTAGCCAGGACTCTCTAAGCAAGCTGAACCGACCAAGAAAAAAGGGACTCGGTTCGACAAGGTGTTGCAGCGTCCTTCGGTCGATCCCAAAGCCCCATTCCGATATGATATCATGCCCCAGTTAGCCAATATCCCGGCTCATATAACCTTGTTCGAACTTCTTCGTTTGTCTAAGAAAACGAGAGAGGCTTTGTAAGAAGCTCTGAATGACAATGAGGCGTTCCTTGCCCACATGTTTGAGCCGCCTAAGGATGAAGAACACAAGCAATGCTGTCAATGTCAACAACAAAAGCCTTATATCACCTTTACTCCAGATGACATGCTCATCAAGAACCATTATCACAACCAACCCCTTTACTATATCGGATATGGAGGGTCGACCGGATATGGAGGGTCGACAAAGGTCGAGAGGATTCACGTCGAGAGGAATCCTATCGTCTTCGGAAAGGTCAAGTCAAAGCCATGTCCGCCCATCTCGGACGATGAAGAAGGAGCGATCCAGTGTTCTCTCACTACAGTCAGCAATCGCAGTGTATAATGGCAAGAATGGGGTATGACTTCACCCTAAAGCAAGGATTAAACTTCAATCAAGGACCGAGAGTTCCTCTAATCCCCTTCATACCAAAAGGAGAGGCCTTTCGATTATTATAATCAAACTAAACATGGACTTGGATACATTTCCTAAAAGTCGACTCACAAATAGGATCAGCGTCTGATAATTTCCTAAGTAGCTCTTTAGACACGTCTAGCTAGGATTCTAATGTTAGCATTGGAGCCATGTTCAATGAATTCATAGTTAACATGGTTTCATACAGTTTAACCATGGATCCTGATGAATCTGAAGTGTTTCAAGATCTTGAAAATGATCCCTGGTCGAAACATCTTGAAAAATAATGGGAGTCATGCTTTGAAATCAGTGAACCACCCACCGAAGATAAAGTGATCCAAGTTAATATAGGCAACGAAGCCAATCCTAAATCCATCTTCATCAGTGAGAGTTCATCACTCACTGAGAAAGAAGAACTCATAACTCTCCTTCGAGAATACATTGACATCTTCACTTGGAGTTACGAAGACATGCCTGGCTTGAATCCTAATGTGGCCATACATCGCCTTAATATTGACCCCAACGTTAAGCCGGTCAAGCAACAACAATAATGTTTCCGTCCCGAGTTGATGGAACATATCGAGCAAGAAATCTGCAAACTCATCGAATGTGGTTTATCCGTGAAGAACAACATCCGGATTGGCTAGCCAACATCGTTGTGGTAACGGAAAATATAGCAAAATCCAGATCTGTATTGACTTCAAGGATCTTAATCTTGCTTGCCCAAAGGATGAATTTCCTCTCCCTATCATGGATATCATAGTCTATAATACGTGCGGGTTTTAGAGGATGTTGTTCATGGATGGATTTTCTAGATACAATCAAATCAAGATGTATCCACATGATCAGAAGCACACAGCTTTCAAGACACCATTGAGGGTATTCTGTTATACAGTAATGCCCTTTGGTCTAAAAAAACGCTGAAGCAACCTACCAACGCGCGATGAACATGATTTTTTGTGAGCATTTATAAAAATGGTAGAGTGCTACGTCGATGACCTCGCAATCAGGAGTCATCATAAGCAAGATGCCAATGACTTGAGGATGGTATCCGAAATCATGAGAAAACATCAACTCAAGATGAACTCAACCAAGCCTTTCTTGGGGGTATCATCAGGCAAGTTCTTTGGGTTTATAGTAACATCCAAAAGGATACACGTCGACTCTAAAAAAGTGAAAGACATCCAAGAGATGCCACTGTTGGATATCTTGTCCCCAAAGATATTGTTTTGATGATAACAATTTATATTATGTGTGTTATATATATATACGCTAACTTGTCAATGCAGATATCAAACATGAATAAGATATGTGGACAAGTGCAAGATGAGTTCAAGGCAAAGTATTGAAAATAAGAGCTTTATGTAATTGTTATTTATATCGTCTTTACTTAAAAATTTTGTACAAGCCTTGATCACTCACACACACACACACACACATTTAGAACACACTAACACATGCTTAGTGTGTTGGTTAATAATAGAAATCCCCTATGTTAACCATTAGAGTTAATAGTGAATTTACAAGTCCCAATATATTGCATTTATATCATTTTCATCTCTTAATAGTTGACTAATTAGAATAGTAGTCGACTATTTAAAGCTTTGTGTCAAAATATAAGTTTACGTGGTTTCTCTGATAGTGGACTAATATAAAGTGTAGTCGACTACTTAAGACTTAGACATATTTCAAGATTACGTAAAATTACAAGTAGTTAGACTACTATGCATATTATAGTGACTATTAAGATCTTACACTTAAATCTATTTTACGTGGTTTACGGTATAGTCGACTAATGAACTTCGTGAGTGGACTACTAAGAAAAATCGTATTACAGCAGTGCGTTTTAACTTCGAGTAGTCGACTACTATGACTATTAGTCGACTACATAGACGCTTTTAGACTTTTCACTTTTGAATTTGTGACTGTTTTTAGCCGTTTATATCCGTTTCTTTGTCTGAAAAATATCTTTTCAAAGGGATATAAATAGGTTACAAGTTTAGAAATTCATTTCATCATTCCCTATCCATAAGCTTCAACTTTTGAACATTCTTAAGAGAGAAAGTTGAGTCTAATTTTGCCTTTGAGATTAATCCTACATACAAATCACTTGGGCATTTTCTAGAGATTGAAAAAAAGATTCCTAAGCCACTGCTACACATCACAATACATCAAGGCTTATAGGAATTGTTGTTGTTGATTCAAAAAAAAGTTAACTCTCGGGTTTTTGAGAGGTGTTGATCTCTTGGTGTAGAGATTGGTTGCAATTTGCATGGTCTTGCAAATTGGTCAGGTTTGCTTTTTGATTTTGTAAGTGTTTTTCAAAATCATAGTGGAAATCTCAAGCGGGATTTTCTTGGAGACTGGATGTACACCGGGGAGGTGGAACCAGTATAAAATTTTTTATTTGTGTTAGTGATTTTCTGTGATTGTTGCTATCTTTATTGTAATTTATAATCTACTTTGCATAATTTTTAAAAGAATACTATTCACCCTCTCTCTAGTATTTTAGTGTGTTAGATCAGCGATCCTACATTTGGTATCAGAGAAAGGTTAAAGATGGCATCAACTTTTGATTCAACTTCACAATTTAAGGAAGGACATTCTACCAATCGTCCATCAATGTTCAATGGCTTGAATTACAACTACTGGAAGTGTCGAATGAAAATCTACCTTCAATCAATTGACTACGAACTTTGGAATGTTGTGGAAACTAAATATGAGAAGCCAACTACTCCTTTCGCAGAATGGACTACATCTCAAAGGAACAACGCGAATTTGGATTCTAAAGCAATGAATGCCTTATTCTGTGCACTTGACAAGAATGAGTTCAACAGGGTGTCAACGGCCACATCTGCATACGATATTTGGCACACACTCGAGGTAACTCATAAAGGTACAAATAAGGTTAAAGAATCTAAAATTTTTATTCTTGTACACAAGTTCAAATTGTTCAGAATGAAGGAAAACGAGACCATTAGAAAAATATTTACAAGATTCACCGACATTACCAATTCTCTCATCGGTCTTGGAAAAGTATACACTCAAGTGGAAATGATACGAAAGATACTCCGTTCACTCTCTCCACAATGGAAAAAGAAAGTTACCGCAATAAAGGAAGCGAATGATTTATCAACTCTAATGATGGAAAATCTTATTGGCAATTTAATGGCTTATGAGGTTCAAATTGAAGATAGAAAAAGTGAAAATAAAACAAAGAACAAGAAAGTACTTGCATTCAATACTACTTTCGATAAAAAAGATTCGGATGATGAAGAAGAAGAAATGAGCATGTTTGCACGCAAGTTTCAAAAATTTATTAAACAAGGTAAGTTCAAATCCAAAAATTCAAATTCAAATAACTTACTTGTTTGTTTCAAGTGTAACAAACCAGGACACGTGAAGAAAGATTGTCCATTGTTGAAGAATAAGCAAAAATCAAATTACTTCAACAATTACAACAATACTCAAAGTAATAAGAAAAGAAAGGCTATGGCGGCTACATGGGATGATAGTGATGATTCGTCTTCGGATGAAGAAATTGAGGAAAAGAAAAGCGCTCATATGTGCTTTATGGCACAAGATGAGGTAAATGACAATGAAGAACTTTTAGATACATTCAATAAATTATATGAAACTTTTTGAGATTAAAAGCTTCACATAATTTTCTTAAAGGTGAAAATAAAAGATTATTAGATAAAATTTCTGATATAAATTCCTCTACTAATTTTTATTCTCAAGAAATTAAATTGAAAGAGGAAAATGAATCTTTACTTAAAGAAAATCATGTTTTGACTAATGAGAATATTTATCTAAAATCAAAATGCAATGATTTAAAAATTAGCATTAGTATTTTAGATAAAGATATTTCTTCTATTAAATCAAAATATGATGATATATATTTGAATGTTAGTAAATTCAATAAAGGTAAAGAAAATCTAAAAAATTACTTTCATATCAAAAGAATATTAAAAGACAAAAGGTTTGGGTTTTCAAGTTGATAAAAATATTTCTAAGAAAACCACTTATGTAAAATCATCTTCAAAAACGCATGAAAACAATGTTATCTCTTCACATGCTTATCTGAAAAATAATGTTTTATGTGAAAAGAAATTAAAATACTTATCTATTTGGGTGCCTAAAGAATTAACCTCTTTAAAGAAAAAGATTTATATTTCTACATTTATTAAAGATGTTTGTTTATTAACTAACTATATAGGCAAATCAAACTCTTCATGGGTTTGGTTTTCTAAAGACTAATTTTATGGACCCAACATAAAATGGGCACCAAAGTTGTAAATATTTATCATTTCAGGTACTAAAAAAGATATGTGGATTTTAGATAGCGGTTGCTCTAAACATATGACCTAAAAATATACAATTATTATCGTATTTTCAAAACAAGAATGGTGGTAATGTCACTTTTGGGGATAACAACAAAGAAAAGATGATCGGTATTGAACTGTTGGTAATCCTAATAAACCTATCATTAATAATATTTTATTAGTTGATGGTCTTAAACATAATCTACTTAGTATAAGTCAACTTTGTGATAAAGGTTTTAATATCATTTTGAAAAGAATCTTGCTTAATTTATGACAATGATTAGATTCTTGTTTTATATAAAGGTCATAGAAAGAATAATATATATGTTTTATCTATAGATAATATTTCTAATAAACATTGTCTTATTGCATCTTCTAATGATTCTATTTTATGGTATAAACGTTTTGGTCATGTTAATTTTAAACATATTTCTAAGATTTCTAAAAATGATTCTATAAATGGTTTACCTAAGTTTTCTTATAAAGATAATTTTTGTGATGCATGTCAACAAGGAAAAATGCATAAATCTTTTTAAATCTAAAAATATAATTTCTACAAGTAAACCACTAGAATTACTTCATATTGATCTTTTGGTCCTTCTAGGATAGCATCTTTAAATAAAAGTAGATATGTATTTATAATTATTGATGATTTTACAAGATTTACATGGGTAATATTTCTTAAACATAAAAATGATGCTTTTAATGAGTTTTCTATTTTTGTAAAAGAATTCAAAATCAAAAATCTCTTTCTATAATTACTAAACATAGTGATCATGGAGGAGAATTTGAAAATGAACTTTTACAAATTTTTGTGATAAAAATGATATTTCTAATACTTTTTCTTTTCCTAGAGCAGCTCCACAAAATAGAGTTATAGAAAGAAAGAATAGAACTTTACAAGAATGTGCTAGAACCATGTTATGTGATAGTAATTTACCAAAGTATTTTTGGTAGTTTGTATCTCACATGTTATGTTCAAAATAGAGTTTTATTAAGACCTATTTTAAAGAAAACACCTTATGAATTATTTTATAATAGAATTCCCAAAGTTTCTTATTTTAAAATTTTTGTTGTAAATGCTTTATATTGAACACAAAAGATAATTTGGACAAATTTGATTCTAAATCTAATGAAGGAATTTTTGTTGGATATTCTAATCATAGCAAAACATATAGAATATATAATAAAAGAACTTTAGTTATTGAAGAATCTTTGCACGCTTCTTTTGATAAAACTTTTACAAAAACACCTACTGTTTTAAGTAATGATGATGATTTAGGTGATACTATTCATGACACTCCAATGTTAGATATTTTAAAGGATAATAATTTACAACATGATTTACCAAAGAAATTTGTAGAAGTTAGAAATCATCCACATGATTTGATTATTGAAAATATTTCGATAGAGTCTCTACTAGATCTCATTTTAATTTGATTGCTCATGTTGCATTTGTCTCGTGAATAGAACCTAAAAATGTAAAAAGCTTTACTTGATAATTTTTGGATAGAAGCTATGCAAGATGAATTAAATTAATTTATAAGAAATAATGTTTGGGATCTTGTACCTAGACCACAAGATAAATCCATTATAGGAGCCAAATGGGTTTTGAAATAAATTAGATGAATCGACAAGTTGTTAGAAACAAAGCCAGATTAGTTGTACAAGGATATAATCAAGAAGAAGGTATTGATTATGATGAAACATATCTCTTGTTGCTCGTTTAGAATCTATTAGAATTTTACTTGCATTTATATGTTTTATGAATTTTAAACTATATCAAATGGATGTTAAAAGTATATTTTAAATAGTTTTATAAAAGAAGAAGTGTTTGTAGAACAACCCCAGATTTGAACATGAAAAGTTTACAAATCATGTTTACAAACTTAAGAAAGCTTTATATGGTCTTAAACAAGCACCTCGTGCTTGATATGATAGATTAAAGAACTTTCTTTTATCTTCGGATTTAAAATTGGAAAGGTTAATTCTACACTATTTATTAAGAGAATAAATAAAGATATATTAATAATACAAATTTATGTAGATGATATTATATTTGGTTCTACTAACAATAATCTCGTCAAGAATTTGCTAAGGCTATACATGATGAATTTGAAATGAGTTACATGGGTGAACTCAATTTCTTTCTTGGACTTCAAATCAAACAATTGAAGGAAGGAATATTCATCAACCAAAGCAAGTATGCTAAAGAATTACTCAAACGTTTTGGAATAAAAATACGAGAAGCAAATATACACCAATGAGCATAACTACATCTCTTGACAAAGATGAGAATGGTAAGAATCGATCAAAAGCTATATAGAGGTATGATTGGATCACTTCTTTACATAACCGCTAGTAGACCCGATATTATGTTTAGTATTTATTTATGTGCTAGATTTCAATCTAATCCTAAAGAGTCACATCTTAAAGCAGTAAAAAAATTTAGATATCTTAAAAGTACTTGATTTTGGTTTATTTCATCCAAAGAATAGCACATTTGATTTATTAACATATAGTGATCTTGATTTTGCGGATGCAAATCGATAGAAAAAGTACAAGTGGTACATGTCATTTCTTAGGACACTCACTTATATCATGGTTTAGTAAAAGCAAAATTCAGTATCATTATCAATAAGCTGGCGAATATATTATTGCTAGTTTAGCATGTGCACAAGTTTTATGGATGAAACAAACATTATCTAATTACGACATAGTTTGTTCCACATCATCTATTATGTGTGACAATTCAAGTGCAATCAATTTATCTAAAAATCCTATTCAACATTCATTACAAAAATATTGACATTAGACATCATTTCTTATGTGATCATGTGCTTAAGGGTGATATTACATTAGAATTTATATCTACTAATAAACAAATAGCGTGTATTTTAACAAAACCTTTAAAAGAAGAAATTTATGTTAAATTAAGAAGAGAATTAGGTATATGCTCAATTGTAGATCTAAATTAAAATTTAAGATAAGTTCATATGCATATATACTATGATTAGTCGACTAATCACTTACTAGTCGGCTACATGCACAAGCATTGCATATAAAATAGTTTGTTAACTTCTTAATAGTCGACTATAACATTTGATTAGTCAACTACTAAGGTTAAAAATATTAGTGCGTGCATAAGCTACTGAGAATAGTCGACTACATAACAAGATAGTCGACTACTCACTGAAATTTCACATATAGCTTATTGGATCCTTGCTTTTAAACCCAAAACCCAATACCCAATAAACTTAAGTTACATTTGATCTCAACCATTCATTTTACCGATAAATCCTAGCCCTAAATCTATTTTTCTTTGGATAAAATCATGACCATTCATTGATTTTAACATCTAATCTCAACCATTCAATTTTTATCTAAAGAAAACTAACCCTAACTTCTCTTTACCCACTTCTTCATCTTCCCAAAACCGACCAAACCTAGTTCCTCTTAGGATCTTCAAAATCCGTGTTAGGGCAACTTCACTTTTCTCATTTTTTCTTCAAATCTTCAGTCTTTCTCATCTCTGTCAGCCTAATTAGTCGACTACACCAGTTATTAGTCGACTAATATCCGAATTCAGTTCTCTACTGCTTTGTAAGTTTTCTAATCTTGATCTTTTTATTTTTAATCTTTAAAATTATGTCTAGGTCTAAGAGATCAAGGTCTGGTCCTTCACACACTATTGAAGATTACTCCATTTATCTTAGAAACCCAAATTTGCTTGAAAATTTTAAAGAAATCCAAATATTTGAGATTCTACCGGGTCGATTTATTAAATATGACGATTTTGCACTTCATAATTTTAAAAGTTATTTTGAAAATGTTGGATTAGACAAGCTTTTTTCTTCGGAAAATCGAAAACCATATTATCCTATTCTAGTTCAACTTTTCTATGCTAATATTTCGCATACTAAACCTAATGATAATCGGAAATGATAAATAGTCTAGTTAAGGGAATTAAAATCTCGATAACTCCTACAAGACTTGAAAAAATTTTAATATCCCTTATAGAGGTATAAGTCTCCATAATGTCAAAATGGATGATCAAAATCTTCTTCAAAACCATATTTTTCTTCCCGGTCATGGAGGAACCTTAAATCACTCCAACAAGCTTAGACCAATTTCTAGGCTTATTGCTAGAATTTTGGCTTATAATTTATATCCAAAAACGGGGAGTTTTCATTTCATCTTGTTAGAATTAGCCAAAGCCCTTTATGCTATTATGGCTAACATACAAGTCAACTGGGCTGAAGTGTATTTTAACAATCTATTGGTCATTCCTAGAGGGTTTCTTCTATATGGAGCTTTCTTAACTAGAATTTTTAAAACTTTTCGTGTTGATTTAGACTCTAAAAATTCAATGATTCGTTCTATCGAATTCTTTGACTCCAATGCCCTAACTAGGATGAAATTATCCAACTTTGAACTTCATGACCCTCATCAACAACAAGCTGAACCTCAACCTGAAGAACAACAACATGACTTTCCACAATCCTCACAGCAAGCACCTTCATCCAGTCAACCATCATCTTCAAGGCAACCTAACACTTCATGCTTTTCTGATGCTCAATACAACACTTTGTCTGCTCGTATACTTGAACTCGAGACTGGACAACGAGCATTATACGATCAGAAAATTTTCATGTTACAAAACCAATAGGAGCTTAATAGGAAGCTTGACACTTTAGACATGAAATTTGATACATTGAGCATGAATCTGAATAATTACTTTCAGGGAAATCAACCTCCAACAGGCTCTTCAAGTTAGATCAACATGTATTTAGTGTTGTGTCAAAGACAATTATGTCCTAGTTTGCTTATTTAGTTATATTGGTTGTTTAGTTTGTTTAAAACTTGTGTAACATAACTACTATGTTTATGTTTATGTTTGTGTGCTCAAAATATGTTTGAATTTATGTTTATATTTCGCTTGTGTTCTTGAGTTATTTTTTCAGACAAACAGATTGTGACGATGGAAAATTTTTGAAATTTTAGTATTTATGGTAAGTCTTTGTCTACCCATATGGATGGGCAAAGTTATGGACTATGTTCACAACTTGGATGATCTATTTGACGATTGGCACATGAAGAAGAAATTATGTCATGTTTAGCATATACTTCTTTTGACAATGACAAAGGGGAGAAATTAATGGTATTGTAATATGTAATATTGACTCTAATATGCTTTTATGCAGGGGAAGTAAGTATATTTATTTCTAAATATTTTATCTCTTCTACAATATACTTACATATATATATAAATTGTTTGTCATCATCAAAAGGGGAGAATGTTGGATATCTTGTCCCCATAGATACTGCTTTTAATAATAACAATTTATATATGTGTTATATATATATATATATATATATATATATATATATATATATATATATATATATATATATATATATATATATACACGCTAACTTGTTAATGCAGATATCAAACATGAATAAGATATGTGGACAAGTGCAAGATGAGTTCAAGGCAAAGTATTGAAGATAAGAGCTTTATGTAATTGTTATTTATATCTTCTTTACTTAGAAAATTTATACAAGCCTTGATCACTCACACACACACACACACATACATTTAGAACACACTAACACATGCCGAGTGTGTTGGTTAACAATAGAAATCCCTATGCTAACCATTAGAGTTAATAGTGAATTTACAAGTCCCAATATATTGCATTTATATCATTTTCATCTCTTAATAGTTGACTAATTAGAATAGTAGTCGACTATTTAAAGCTTTGTGTCAAAATATAAGTTTACGTGGTTTTCTGAGAATAGTCGACTAATATAAAGTGTAGTCGACTACTTAAGACAGACATATTTCAAGATTCGTAAAATTACGAGTAGTCGACTACTATGCATATTATAGTCGACTACTAAGATCTTACACTTAAATCTAGTTTACGTGGTTTTACGGTATAGTCGACTAATATAAAGTGTAGTCGACTACTAAGAAAAATCATGTATTAACAGTCTGTTTTAACTTCGAGTAGTCGACTACTATGACTATTAGTCGACTACATAGGCAGTTTTCGACTTTTAGTTTTTAAATTTGTATTTTAGCCGTTTATATCCGTTTCTTTGGTGAAAAATGTCTTTTCAAAGGAATATAAATAGGTTACAAGTTCAGAAATTCTTATCATCTTTCCCTATCCATAAGCTTCAACTTTTGAACATTCTTAAGAGAGAAAGTTGAGTATGATTTTGCCTTTGAGATTAATCCTACATACAAATCACTTGGGCATTTTCTAGAGATTAAAAAAAAGATTCCTAAGCCACTGCTACACATCACAATACATCAATGCTTATAGGAATTGTTGTTGTTGATTCAAGAAAAAGTTTACTCTCGGGTTTTTGAGAGGTGTTGATCTCTTGGTATAGAGATTGGCTACAATTTGCATGGTCTTGCAAATTGATCAGGTTTGCTTTTTAATTTTGTAAGTTTTTTTCAAAATCATAGTAGAAATCTCAAGCAGGATTTGCTTGGGGATTGGATGTACATCGGGGAGGTGGAACCAGTATAAAATCTTTTGTTTGTGTTTGTGATTTTCTGTGATTGTTGCTATCTTTATTGCAATTTATAATCTACTTTGCATAATTTTTAAAAGAATACTATTCACCCCCCCTCTAGTGTTTTAGTGTGTTAGATCAGCGATCCTACAGCCACCTCTGAGAAATCTTAAAGAACTCAGAGGCTTGCAAGAGAGACTAGCTTACATCTGCAGGTTTATATCCAACCTGTCTAGAAAATGCCAACCATTCCAGAGGTTGATGAAGAAGGGCGTTTCGTTTGTTTGGGATGACGCTTGTCAAAGAGCTTTTGATGAGATCAAAAACTATCTCACAAAGCCGCCTGTCCTAACCGAATCGGTTTTAGATAAATCTTTTCTGATTTATGTCAGGGCTATGGATCACTCTCTGGGAGTACATCTTGCTCAAAAGAATAACGATGGCCATGAGCAAGCTATATATTATCTCACCGAGTATGATTGGTGCCGAGCATCGCTACAATCTGGTCGAAAAGGAATGTCTAGCGTTGGTTTTCACGGTACAAAAATGTGACATTACCTGACTGGTCAATCCATCCACGTCATTTCAAGAGTCAATCCTCTATGGATACTCATGATGAAACCCGGATCACTGAACTCTAGGTTAGCCAAATGGGCAATACTGCTTTCACAGTATGACATGACATACGTATCACAGAAAGCAGTTAAAGGCCAAACAATAGCCGATTTCTTGGTGGATCTTCCCATCCTCAAATCTTCTAAACTCTACGAAGACATCCCAGATGAGGTCTTTGAGTTGAATGTCATCTCGAATCACCAAGTGTGGCAACTTTACTTTGACGGCGCGTCAAGACGCAACCACAAAGGAGCAATTGTTGCAGGAGTGGGGGTAGTGCTTATTGATCCCCACGAACATGTCCTCCCTCGGACCTATTCATTGACTAAGCCATGCTCCAATAATGTGGCTGAGTATAATGCCCTCATAAGTGGTCTGCAACTTGCTCAAGATTTGGGTATCAAATACCTTGAAGCCTACGGTGACTCTAAGTTGATCATCAACCGGATCAAAGGAGAATATAAGGTCCGCCACAATGACTTTATACCCTACCATGAAGCGGCAAGGAAGCTTGCTCATTCATTCAAAGGCTTCTACATCCATTATATAGCCCGTCTCAAAATACTCATGCGGATGCTTTAGCATCCCTCGCAGCCACTCTTGCCTTGACTCCCAAGTCTACTAGATACATCACAATGACCAGCCATCAATTATGCTCCCCAGAATAAATCCTGGAAGATAACGAAGTGCATGTCATGCTAACTCACTTCGAATCTAATGATTGGTGTTTCCCGATCATCGATTATATCTTGTACGGAATACTACCAGATAATCTGAAGCAAGCAACACCTACCTAAAAAGAGCTTCACGCTTCTTCTATGATTCTGCTACGCAGACTCTATCCCATCAATCATTCAATGGCGTGCTGCTCCAATGCTTATCACCAAGTGAAGCTCGAGTAGCACTCAAGGAAACCCATGACGGTTCATGTGGGGCTCATCAATCGGGTCCTAAACTTCAAGATCGACTTTGTCATCTAGGCTATTACTGGCCAATAATGATTGCAGATGTAGTGGCTTACGCCAAATGGTGTCATGCGTGTCATTTCCATGCTGACTTCTTACAACAACCTCTAGAAGAGTTGCATCCGACTACCACCTCATGGCCATTCGAGACCTGGGTATGGATATTATTAGGCCAATTAGCCCACCATTCGCTAAAGGCCATCGATTTATCCTAGCCAACACTAATTACTTCTCCAAATGTGTCAAGATGTTCCGCTCAGAGAAGTCAAGATATCTAATGTGGTTAAGTTCTTAAAACACCACATTATCTAATAATTCGGCGTCCCTCAGAGGCTCGTCCACGATAATGGTCCACAGTTTATCAATCAACTGTTCTTCAGATTCTACAACAAGTTCATAATTCAAGATGTGGCTTCTACACCATATAACCTGGCTGCTAATAGTCTAGCTAAAGCTTTTAATAAAACCATCATCAAACTTTTGAAGAAGTTCATCTTCTCCAACAAATGAGATTGGGATGAGAAACTTGGGGAGTATTTATGGGCTTATCGAACAACATTCCACACTCCCACTAGCTCCACACCTTTTTCTTTGGTCTACGGATGTGAAGCCGTGATCCCTCTGGAAATTCAGATATCGTCATTGTGAATCGCTCTTGCAGAGAAAATGACGACTGAAGAACATCATCAAAAGCGGCTCCAAGAACTAGTGGCGCTAGATGAATTGAGACTTCAAGCTTAGCAACGAATCGAGATCTACCAGTCACGGATCTCAAGAGCCTTCAACAGGAGAGTTAAAGAACGATCCTTCAAAAAGGTGACCTAGTCTTAGCTGTTTGTCGACCCATAGTCATAACACACAAGACTAAGGGTAAATTCCATCCCATTTAGGGTAAATTCCAACCCAAATGGAAAGGCCCATTTATAGTAGAGACAGTCTACTCAAATAGAGCATATCATCTAATTGACCTAAATGGCAACAGGCTCATGGCGCCAATCAACGGAAAGTTTCTCAAGAAATATTAACATTGATTCTGACCAATGTCATCTCCCCACAAGAGATTCTGGTCACGTTTAAGTTTTCACCTCTGACCGTAAATATTAATCATTCGATCCAAATCCCAAACGAATTGTGAAGTTAACACCACACCTCTGTTTGACTCCAAATGCATTACAACAGTCATACTAACATTACACCTCTGAACGGTTCGCACCCTTGTGATTCGATTGGTTAACAATACACTTCTGTCGGAATGTCTTGTCGACTGGTTAACATTACACCTCTGTCGACTAGTTTCTTTGGATTTGACTAGTTAACATTACACCTTTGTCAATCCATTGCTATAAAAAATTAATCAGTTAACATTACACTTCCATCGATTTTTGCCGCTACGCTACACTTACAAATGGTAGTCATCCTTTAGACTCCTTCAACCCGACAGTTAACATTACACCTCTATCGAATATTTTATTTGACACGTTAACATTACACCTCTGTCGACTAGTTTCTTTGGATTTGACTAGTTAACATTACACCTTTGTCAATCCATTGCTATAAAAAATTGATCAGTTAACATTACACTTCCATCGATTTTTTGCCGTTACGTTACACTTACAAATGGTAGTCATCCTTTAGACTCCTTCGAACCTGACAGGTTAACATTACACCTCTATCGAATATTTTATTTGACACGTTAACATTACACCTCTGTCAAATATCCTAGTACTGTCATGTTAACACTACACCTCCGAACAGTACCAATCCCACAAAACCTGATACGTTAACATTACAACTCTCAGTTCAACTTTATTTCCTCTCCATCGAGTTATGAATACGATATGTTAACACTACACCTCTATCGTACACGTATCAAAATGGCAAAAGTTCTTTATTATTATCAAGAAAGAGCTAAAGCTGTTACAAAAGGAGAGAAAACCCTAAAGGGAATGCAGATATAAAGAATGGATGCGAGCAATACACTCGTTCACCTTGGTATCCCTAGCTTCAAGGGCATCTTTTAGAGCTCTTTCCCTCAGGATCCTCGGGTCAACAGGAGCAGCTCGAACCCTAGCAACTTCCAATCTAGCTGTCTTAGTTTGAAGTTGAGAAGTCTTAAGCTCACACTCGGTGACCAACCCAAAGAACTTAAGTTAAAGCACCTCCTTCTACTGTTGAGCTGCCTCCAACCTAACTTGAGCTGCAATGATGGCCTCTTTGGCCTCCTCAATGATACCTTCTCGCTCAGATACGGTGTTGTTAAGCTCCACCTGATTACCATCAACGATTGCAAGGTCGGCATTCAACTCTTACAACCTTTTACCTATTTGCTCCACCTCCTAGCGAGCGGATTCTTCAATTTCGTGGCATGATACTGAGAGTCGACAAAATTCAAGCTCGACAATCCCCACAATGTCAGCGTCATGAAGGTGTTCAGTTTCTAGAATTGAGACTCGGCTTCATCGATCAGCCATAGGGTTCAGCATGCTCGATTCCCGCAATCGACACCAGGACTCCAAGTTGTTCCCTCAATATATGGAGAGTACGAGCAGAAAAACCTTTGTTGGCAGCCAAAGCAGCTTCAACACTTCGATTAAATAGCTTCATCAAGCTCTTGCCCACAATCTGAATCTCCAACTTGATCAAATCATCAGAATCTCTACATGACTTGAAGAACCCGCTTCGGTCGAGACTACCAATGCATTAGTCATCAATGAAACAACTAGCATATCTTGCTCTTGACCACCACTTGGTAGAAGAAATGGGGTGAGTGAAGCCAACACGCTCGAAACGGTTGCTACGGGCGAAGACCATCGATATTACCTCGACCAACGGGATAGAAGGCCGTACAACCAACGTTGTTGTCACTGGCACATCTGTTAGTGCACCCATGGTAGCTTCATCCCCATCAAGAGCATTTGTCTTTCCGACGGCTCAGCCATTTCCCTCAGCATATCTATTGATGCAGCTTCAATAGTAGTAGTTATAATTTCCAGCTCTGCAAGCGCATCCGTCGTGTCGACAGGTTTAGCCCTTGTCTCTGGCACGTCCATTGTTGTAGCCTCGATAGCAGTGGTTTTGACCTCCGATTCGACATGCTCACCTGTCGTTGCCACAAGTTTGTCTTCAAGCTGAGGCTTAGTTCTTGGAGGAACTACTCTCCTAACTACTGCTAGAATTGGGGAAAGTAATGTATCATCATCTTCTTCTTCAGATGATTCCTGTATGATCAGTTTATGCTGAACTGCACGAACTGATGTAGATGTAGGACTCGCCACCGCGCTGGTTGTTGGTTCATGCTCAACTGCGCTGGAAGCCACAACATATCCAATTGTTGATGTGAGCTCATCATCAGCGGGGATGGACATGGGAGCAGCTTCGCTACTGGTCCCCAAATTAGGTTCACCATCTATGGAGAAATGAACAAAGTGTTAGCTATCAAGGGAAAGAGGCTACACAAATCTGACCAGGGAAGATCATACTTGGCATATAAGAAGAACCGCCTATGTCGCTCTCGAAGCTCGTATCATCAGGCTCGGTCAATTAGGCGTCGATTTCAACCTCGTAATCCACCCTCTCTTCGCCATCAGAATCTTCTTGCTCGAGAGAGATGTGTTCTTTGCCTGCATATAAGAAGCGCACGTCAATCAAGTGCACTTCAAACAAACCAATGCAAGGATACAAGTACAGCTTACCTAAGGATATAGGAGGCTCAACTTCATGTTCCTGTGCCGGAACTATAGAAGCCTCTTCTCGGACCCTGGAAGAACCTTCGGGCACATGGCTTTGCTCAGGTTCTGAATGCGTTAAACACCGTTTCTTTGATGACTCTTGCGAAAGATGGGCTTGTAATGGGCTCTTTCCCGAGTCCCTCTTCCTCTACCAGTTCTCCTTGGCGAACTGCAGATTCTGACGGTTCCTGGATATTGATACCAACTGGCCTTTGAGGAGAAGGTTGCCCACTCGGTGCCTCCCAATCATCACCTTCTGGTGTACATTCCACTAGAAAATCTTGGAATCAAGGAGTTCTACTCTTCGAACCCTTCCTAGCCAATTCCTTATACTTTCGATTGATCCACCGTCTCAGTTTTGTTCAACTAAGAATTGGAATTGGGGAGAATCACCGTTGTAGCACTTGCAAAACCCTAACGTCATGTAACAGCTAGGTACGTAATGGGAAAGTATGAACTTGGCCCCTGTAGCTCCGGCAAAAAATGGTACCAAGCACGAGCACCATCCACCAAGCTCCCTAAATGCAACAACCTTGTATTTGGATTCCCGATGTAAAGTTGGTCATATCTGAACTATCGGGTTAATCGACAAGGTAAGTATGGCTTGATATAACACTCAGTTCCATTCAGCTGAGCAATGAGATGGCCTAACCTGATGTTGACCAGCCAGTTGATGCATCGGCTGGTTAAGCAGGTGTATCCTTCGGGACCCGATCCGTCTTCAAATTCATCCCCGGGATTAGTACCACTAATCTCGGGAAAATAACAATAGAGGCAATAATGCTTTTGTTCAAGAATCCGACGAATCCCCGCTAGGTACTTGACGGTCCATCTGTGCGGTCATACCTCTAAAGTAATGAGACGCCCTCTCCACTCGGAGTAGCAGCCGACATTAATGAGGAGCAGTGTGAAGTATACCATACCACAAGATATGTGTATGGTAACTCCACTCTATGGTTCAGGACCCGATCTCTTAGACTATTGTCTTCTTAGTTCAGATACTCCGTGGTCATATCCCTTAGCCCATGATGTATGCAACTGACCATTGTCGGAAGCAAGGACAAGCTATATCCTATAGCGAGCAATACAGCAGGGTATAACATCCCGATAGAAATGCGGTCTTTTGGCCGGGAAGGCACAACGTAACCTTTTAACCAGATTGAAAAAATCCTACAAGAAAAGCCAATTCAGATATCGGTTCCTTGGCTTGATGGTGGAAACTTTCAAATTTATCCCCGCGTGTAACCCGATTCATCTAATTCAGCAGTATGAAGCACTTGACCATCCCTGAAAATCTGGGTCTCAACTTCAGCTTCTATCACTGGATGAATTGAGTCGACTTCTCCCTTCTTACTAATGTTGGGGAATAGATGCTCAGCCCAAGGGACGCGAGTAACAAGAAATCATGCTCGGCATTTGCAACAATCCTCTGGCAAATTTAGAAGTGGCAGACTAACTCCTGAACACCTCTCTGAGATGAGCATTCTGCTTAAAGGTGTCCAACTTTGCGTTGGTGGGGAAGAACTCTTCATACAGATGGTCTCCCATCGACAGTCGTGACACTTTAAAAATTTCATATAGAACGATCCCGATTTCGCCCGCCAGAGTGAAGAAAGTGTTGCTGTTAATATTATACAGCTCCAAAATGTTGTACAATATTGAAGCGTAATTTTTCACGCCGTATTTCAAGGCTCTCACTGCAAAATAGAGCCTAGTCTTCTATAGCTCTCCTCAAAAGTAACGAGCGCAATCCACTAAACGAGTCCGCCACTGGGTATCCGTTGATCTCACCCAACCAAGAAATCTGGCATCCCCCTCTGGGTACTGGGCATTAGTATTAGCAAGTTGACTGCCGAATACGTTTGGAACTATAGGAACTTTGTTAACAGGGGCGTCCTGTTAAATAAAGCTGGGACGCAAACCTATGATGCTAACCCGTATGGTTCCTTCCTAATGGAAACCACCGTCGTCCTTCAACGAACCCACCTTCACACTATCTTCTTTGCTGGTGAGGGTGAAGTGCATTAAGCGAGGCATGGCGAGATGCTGCAAGAACATGAAGGATACTTGATGCTCTATCATTGGCAAGTAGTAGCGGTGGTCCCCTTGGGTATAATACCAATGCTCCTTCGCTTGGTTAAATATGGAGGTGCCGTTAGGGTTACTATCCCCAAACAAAAATTGAGGCTTCCTTGATCGGTCCTCTTTAGGAAATGAGAACTTTGCGTCCGTGATGAGCTCCCTCAGAGTTTGATAGTCCCCAAACCGAATCGTGTCAATTCGTTCTTGGCTGCTATCCTCTAGGTACAGAGAACATGCCCATTGAAAATGTGCCTCACTTCAAAATCACAAATTCCAATACCGAAATGGTTATGATGGTTGATGAGTGCCTTTGACAAGACAACTACACAAAGATGTAAAACAAGTCAGAAGACAAGGACTAAAATCAATTAAGTCTTTGCACTCAGATGCGAAGCTCGTCAAGATAATCATAGGTGAAGCTCATCCATGAGCGGAAGTCATCTTAACACTAGCGTCAAAAAATTCAGCTAAGTGTTGATAATACGGGCGAAGTTCACAACAGTGATAGCGAACTTCAGCATTGCAATCAAACTCACTCAAGAAACTAAGTGGATTGAATCAGTGAACCTCGCTTACGCGAAGGTCGGTTGAATCATGATTACCAAACTTTGCTCAAGTCTAAACAGCGAACCTCACTTAAGGCGGAGCTCGGCCAGAAATCTAAAAGACTAAATCACGACCTTCACCCAAACAAATTTTGCCTAGAAGCCCAACAGGCTAACGGCAATGAGCTTCGCCTAAGAAGCGAAGCTCACCGCATCAAGCGCCATTGATGGCCGCTGTCAAAGCTTTGCTATCGCCGACAAAAGCTCGTCAATGAGACCGTGAGCATTCATAAAAATCATGCCTTTGGTAGCAAATAAGCTTTGAGCACCCAAGGGTGCTGTTTGAAGCTCGATTGGAGCTGTGTTTTTGGTAAATCCAAAGATTACCATTGATGGGTTCGAAACTTACCCACAGTCATCTCCATTATGCCTGTGTCATCAGTTCTTGGCCAACGAGGCCCCATAGTAACACCTCTTCCCTGGGAGATTGCATGACGAGGAGCCATTGAGAATTGATTCAAAGTTCGAAAAAAGGTTTCGGTGGGTTTTGGAAAACTAGAGTTTTGAAAATCTAAGTAAAGAAGAGAGGAGGTAAACAGTTCTATTTATAGGCTTGCCCTGAACTTGGCCAAAGATTCTCACCCCTAACTTCGCCAAAAATCTCGCCCCTAACTTCGCTCGCCATGATTTTAGGTGTAGAAATTGAGGATTCGAATTTTAAAACCCCTTACAGTGAGCTCCGCTCAGCCGACTCACTGAGCTTCGCCTAACTGACTTTCACTCAAGTTCGTAGAAGTGAATGAACTTCGCTCCAATCAGCTGGGTATTTGGTGGGCAAAAATGAGTGTTTACCTTTTATAGTCGCAAGTGCACAACCATTGTCAAGTTATAGTATTTAAGATTGTCGATCCCACGAGGAACGGGAAATAGGAAGTGTTTGATTCAAGTTCGGTTCTCAAATTATGCGTGACAATTAGGGATTTATTCAAGATAATATGAAAATATGATGAAGTGATGAGAGAGTGGATTTGGATTGTGTGTGAAAGGAATCACAATTAAAGAGACGAGAATTCAATAAGAGAGATGAAGGAATCTAGAATTGAATCCACTAGCTAACTCAAATTATAATCTATGAAAAATTCTCTTTTACCACATCTCATATTAGATTTATTAAGCATAAGATATCAAACCACTTAAGGAAAGCATAACTTATCAAATTATCACCTAATTGAAATTCAAACTCATGAAGAGAGTAATAACAAGATAATAATCCTAGAATTCATAAGCATAGCCTATCAAACCACTTAAGGAAAGCATAAACTATCAAATTCTTCTTCTATCGATTAGTTCTCTAGTTGATTAACCTAAACATGATCTTTTAAACATAAGAGAGATGATTCATAAACACAAAAGAGATTAGACTAGTTTCATGCAACCTAGATCCCCACAAGAGTTTAGTTCAACATCTTGGGAAATTCAAACAAATAGAAAAAGAAAGAAAATAAAAAGAAAAGAAAAATTCTAAACTAATCTAACTACAAAGCAATTAAATCTAAACTACAAAAGCGATTAAATCTAAACTACAAAGCAATTAAATAACAAGAAAGAAAAAGAAATAATAAAGAGAAATAAAGAGAAACCTGCAACTCATCATCATCAACTCATCCTCCTTTTGGTCCTTGAACAAGAAGAAGAAGATGGGATTGAAGGGGTGAAAATATTTATTTATTGAGGAAAAATTATTACAATGAAAGGTACTCTAAAACAAGAGCAACCCTTTCTCTCCAAAAGGAGTTTTACAAAATATTTCACACCTCTAAACCCTCAGATACTACCCCTATTTATACCCCAACGGAGTTGATGTGAGCCATTGGATCAAACTTGGCCAAAAGGAAAGAGAAATCAGCCTTTAATTCGGATTCTGCGTGCAATCCAATCGGTTGGCCGATCGGTTAGCCAACCGGTTAGCCAACCGGTTGGCCAACCGGTTGGTCAACCGATTGGTTCCCAACGGATTTTGTCTTTTCTTGATATTTTGCACTAATTCTTCTTGGATCCCTTGGTATTTTGGGCCTTCGTTTGTCTTGATTTGGGCTTAAAATTGGTAGAAATTCAGAGAATTTGAGTCATTTGAGCCTTTATTCATTAATACTCCATTATTCTCGCAAAATAAGATAAAACATATTATTAGTAACATATTTATTGATATAAAATAGGTAATGAGGGTACAAAAATGTAATTAAAATGTGATTATCAAATACCCCCACACCTAAACTTTTGCTAGTCCTCTAGCAAGGAAGAAAAATGAAAAAGAAAGAAAGAAAATTCCTAACTCACTTTCGCAGGAATCGCGGTTGTATTTAGCGATACAACAAGCCTTTAAACCCCTAGGTTACCCTAGTGGACGAGTTGTAGTCTCGTGAGGGTTTGCGTGAATATACCCACAAAATTCACCAACTTGCCAATTTAAAGAAGCTAATTGAATAATTCAAAAATTCCACAAGTCGGTTAATACTCAAGAAAACGCTTTTATCATGATTTCAAAGTAAACTTCTTAAGAAAATCCTTCCATTGTAGTGATACAAAACCAAGTTTTTCTCAAAGATTTAATTCAAAAGTTTTGAAGGAAACATGCTATTTCTTTGTTTCAAACAATGTTCAAGTTTCTTAACCCATTTTGAAAAATCAAGAACATATACCATTATTTCCATATATATAAAAACATGGTTAGTTTTTTTTTTTCTTGGTAGTCTCGTTCTTTTAATCGGCTTTCTAAGTGACCATTTAGCGAGTTTTGGGCCAATGAATCCCAACCCAATTGGGCTTAGGTCATTAAGCATAAAATACTCCTCGGGCTTAATTACTCACCAACTTAGGCTTAGTAACAAAGAACTACCGATGATTTTAAGAGAAATTTATTTGGTGCCCATTTTTCGCACTCTTTTGTTAAGTTAGTATAATATATATATGTGTATATGTATATATGTTCTGAAAAATATTTGGATTAATGCAACTTAAAGAATCATTTTCAACTCTAAGTTAAGCACGCAAAAATTTCATCACTGATTAAACATCTAAGTTAAACTTTAGTAAAGTATACCACTTTGAAAATCATTCTTCGAAATTTATTTAAAATTATCATAAAAGGTAAACTTGAGTGTATAACTAACTCAGATTAGAAGACTATTAATCAACTCTATTAAGTTGGCAAGTGACAAATTGTTTTTTTTTTTAGAAAAAGAAAATGAAAAATGAATAAGAAAAAAAATAAAAAATGAGAAAATGAAAAATGACTAAAATACAGAGAAATTTGACTAAGTCCCACCCCCACACCTAAAATTTGCATTGTCCTCAATGTAAATGCAGAAAGTAACATGTAGAAGAGTGGAAGCACTTACAGATGTTCGGATGATCTGGAACACCGAAAAAAATTAAAAACTGTATTTACCTGTGTACGAGGGGGAGACGAAACCAATTGTTGTTGTTTTTTTTCGTATTATGCACAGTGATTTACAAGTTTTTTTTTTTTTTTGGATTACATATAGTGTGGCTCATGGAGAACAAACACCTCCTCCTCTCCAAGTGTAGAAGATTCTAAAAAGGGTTTTAAACGTTGACCATTCACTTTGAAAACATGATCATTTTTAGGATCTTTAATCTCGATAGCCCCATGTGAGAAAACTTGAGTGACAATAAATGGTCCTGACCATCGTGATCTTAATTTACCAGGAAAAATGTGTAGTCTTGAGTTGTAAAGTAAAACTTTTTGTCCTGGTGTGAAGTTTCTCCGGAATATTGAATTGTCGTGAAAAACCTTGGTTTTCTCTTTATAAATTTTTGAATTTATATATGCATCGTTTCGAATTTCCTCTAACTCATTTAATTGAAGCATTCTCATTTTGCCTGCCAAGTCTAAATCAAGGTTAAGTTGTTTAATTGCCCACATTGCTCGGTGTTCTAACTCAATCGGTAAATGACGTGCCTTTCCAAAACAAGTCCAGACGGTGACATTTCTAACCGAGTTTTAAAGGCCGCTCGATATGCCCATAGAGCATCGCAGAGTTTTAAGGACCAATCCTTTACGTTGTGGCTTGTTTTTCGAGAATTTGTTTTATCTGTCTGTTTGTGACCTCTACTTGACCACTGGTTTGAGGGTGATAAGGAGTTGACAGTTTGTGTGTGATCGAGTACTTCCTCATTAATGCCTCAAAGGAATGGTTGCAGAAATGTGTACCATTATCGCTAATTATTGCTCGGGGCACACCAAATCGTGAAAAAATATTCTCCTTCAGAAACCGAACAACAACCTTGTTATCATTAGTCTTGCAAGCAACCGCTTCAACCCATTTCGACATATACTCGACAGCCACTAGAATGTACATATTATCGAAGGAATTTGGAAAAGGTCCCATGAAATCTATACCCCACAAATCAAAAAGTTCAACAGTTAAAATGGGTTGTAATGACATTGGATGAGGAGATCCTTAAACCTATCGAAGTACTTCCAGAATGGCTCACCCGGGACAATCCTAAAATTTTGAATGATGTTTCTGAGCTTGACCGTTTTGTGAATTGGGAAGAATTTTTTTAGAAAAACTTTTACAAAATCAGCCCAGGTTGAAATCGAATCTGTGGGTAAGCTGTACAACCATTTTTTTACTTTGTCCTTAAGAGTGAAGGGAATAAATTGAAGCTTAATTGCATCCTCAGTTAGGTCTTTCATTTTAATCATGAGGCAAACTTCTTCAAATTCAGAGATGAAAATATATGCGTCTTCAGTTTCTGTTCCTAAGAATTTTGGAAGCATGTTGATGAAATGTGGTCGAAGTTCGAAATTAGTTCCATTTGCTTCGGGAAGCTTAATGCATGAAGGGATAGCATTCCTAGTTGGGTAGCAGATATCTTGAAGAACGGGAGGATTGGCCATTTCGTTTGGTTGAGAAGTTGAATCAGAGCGAACTAAACGATTGGTATTATCCCTAACCCAAGTTTGCATGAACCACAATCAAGAGATTTTTTTTTTTTTTAAATGAAAAAGTTAGTGAGATGGTGAAAAGAGAAGAAGAGGGAAGAAAAAAAAATTAACAAATCAAGGCAATCACTTTTCAATCACCCTAACTCTAGGGTTAAGCCTAAACTCGACTTAGACCAGCTCCTAACCAAAAACTCCCTTAGTGAAAAGATCAAAGTTTACTCGGGTAGTTAGCCAGGTAAGGATAGTACTAGAGGGAGATCACAGATCAATTAAGTATCTCGTTCCTTGCAGAGCGCTTTACGCAACTCCTAAACCTTGCCTTAGACACCAACTAATCCAAATAAACTTGGACCGGTTCACTTAAGAAATTATTGTTCCTTAATGAGCTCGAATCCTTAGGGGCCAACGTCTAATCAAATTTTAAGAGGCTTGGGTTGTGTAGTGAGGAATTAGTGATTTGTGGGCTAAGGAAAGGGTGATGAAATCCCTCACCTTATCTTGATTAATGGGTTTTGCCCTTACAAATATTTTCAAGTGAGTGTCAATTCAAAATGCTCAAATCACTTTGGTGAATTCCTACTATTATATGCAATGCAGCCCTAGAAATTAAAAGCAACTAAAAAGGATGAGAAAGAAAAAAAAAATTTTAAAATTATGGTCAGCGAGAAAGAAAGTCAGTTTTTTTTTATATTAACCTAATTGTCTCTAATGTGATGAACTACCTATAGGGTGGAATTAAAAATACTAGAGAGAAGAGTTACCTGCGCAAAAGCAATGCAAAGCCTCGTTGGAGGCAATCTTCAATCTCGAATCTTCAACTCCTTGCCTTCAAGCTCCTTTTGTCATTCGCAATAGACAAACACACAAGTTAAAGAACTAAGAAAAAATTCCTACTTAACACCGTTCCTGACAGCGGCCAAAACTTGGTGGGCAAAACGAGTGTTTACCTTTTATAGTCGCAAGTACACAACCATTGTCAAGTTATAGTATTTAAGATTGTCGATCCCATGAGGAACGGGAAATAGGAAGTGTTTGATTCAAGTTCGGTTCTCAAATTATGCGTGACAATTAGGGATTTATTCAAGATAATATGAAAATATGATGAAGTGATGAGAGAGTGGATTTGGATTGTGTGTGAAAGGAATCACAATTAAAGAGACGAGAATTCAATAAGAGAGATGAAGGAATCTAGAATTGAATCCACTAGCTAACTCAAATTATAATCTACTTAAAAATTCTCTTTTACCACATCTCATATTAGATTTATTAAGCATAAGATATCAAACCACTTAAGGAAAGCATAACTTATTAAATTATCACCTAATTAAAATTCAAACTCATGAAGAGAGTAATAACAAGATAATAATCCTAGAATTCATAAGCATAGCCTATCAAACCACTTAAGGAAAGCATAAACTATCAAATTCTTCTTCTATCGATTAGTTCTCTAGTTGATTAACCTAAACATGATCTTTTAAACATAAGAGAGATGATTCATAAACACAAAAAGATTAGACTAGTTTCATGCAACCTAGATCCCCACAAGAGTTTAGTTCAACATCTTGGGAAATTCAAACAAATAGAAAAAGAAAGAAAATAAAAAGAAAAGAAAAATTCTAAACTAATCTAACTACAAAGCAATTAAATCTAAACTACAAAAGCGATTAAATCTAAACTACAAAGCAATTAAATAACAAGAAAGAAAAAGAAATAATAAAGAGAAATAAAGAGAAACCTGCAACTCATCATCATCAACTCATCCTCCTTTTGGTCCTTGAACAAGAAGAAGAAGATGGGATTGAAGGGCAAAATATTTATTTATTGAGGAAAAATTATTATAATGAAAGGTACTCTAAAACAAGAGCAACCCTTTCTCTCCAAAAGGAGTTTTACAAAATATTTCACACCTCTAAACCCTCGATACTACCCTATTTATACCCCAACTGAGTTGATGTGAACCATTGGATCAAACTTGGCCAAAAGGAAAGAGAAATCAGCCTTTAATTGGATTAGCGTGCAATCAATCGGTTGGCGATCGGTTAGCCAACCGGTTGGCCAACCGGTTGGTCAACCGATTGGTTCCCAACGGATTTTGTCTTTTCTTGATATTTTGCACGAATTCTTCTTGGATCCCTTGGTATTTTGGGCCTTCGTTTGTCTTGATTTGGGCTTAAAATTGGTAGAAATTGAGAATTTGAGTCATTTGAGCTTTTATTCATTAATACTCTATTATTCTCAAAATAAGATAAAACATATTATTAGTAATATATTTATTGATATAAAATAGGTAATGAGGGTATAAAATGTAATTAAAATGTGATTATCAGTATTGAAGTGAACTTCGCCTGAGTGACGTAGCGAACTTCACCAAGTCTCCAAATTGAGAAAAATTGGCGAACTCCAGTTCGACTCTCGCCAACTTAATGAAACCTGAGCCTCGCTTCCAACATGACAACTCCATGTAGAGTTCAAGTTTTGCCTAGAACGCAGAGTACGTACAGATCAAGCATAACAAAGATGGTAAGTTTCAAAGAAAAATTTTATTTTTATTGATCAAAGACTCTACTACATAAAGGCGATATTCAGACTATCCAGTTATATGGATGATGGGTATTTGCTACTATTTTCTACTCCAACCTCAATAACAGTCACAGAGGCAAGGAGAAAATAAAATCAAGAGCTTACCCTATACCCATAACTATGGATACTGAGAAGGAAAGAGAATAGAGGAGCTATCTCAAGACCGTGGTGAGGACATTGGATAAGAAGATCCTTAAATTTATCAAAATACTTTCAGAATGGCTCTCCCGGGACAATCTTAAAGTGAATGTTGTTACTAAGCTTAACCATTTTATGGATAAGAAAAAACTTCTTCAGAAAAATGGTAACAAACTCATCCAAGGTTGAGATAGAATTTGTGGGTAAGCTATACAGCCATTTCTTGGCTTTATCCTTAAGAGCAAATGGAATAAACCTAAGCTTAATCATATCTTCAGATAAGTCCCTTATATTAATCATGAGAGACACTTCCCCAAATTCAGAGATAAAACTATAAGGTCTTCAGTTTCAATTCCTAAGAATTTTGAAAGCATGTTTAGGAAATGTGATCTAAGCTCGAAATTAGTTCCATTGACATCGGGTAGCTTAATTCAAGATGGGATTGCATTGCTAATTGGGTAGCACATATCTTGAAGAACGGGTGAATTAGGATTAGCCATTTCTTCAAAATTGGTTTAAAACGGATTAAACGATTGATGTTATCCCTAATCCAACCTTACATACACCAAAGCAAATTCTTTTTTTAAAATTTTTTTATTTAACTAAATTTTAAGAAAATTAGATGTTATTTTTATTTTTTTAAGGAAAACTAAAAAATCTAAAAGATAATGAGAAGAAGGAGAAAGATAAAAGAAAAAAACTAACTAAAACAAATAAAAACAATCACTTTTGTCAATCACTTGAAATTCTAGGGTTAAGCCTAAACTCAACTAGACTAGCTCCTAACCAAAAACTCCTTTAGTGAAAAGATCAAAGTTTACTCAGTCAGTTAGCCAGATTAGGGTAGTACTAGAGGGAGGTCAATGATCAATTAAGTACCTTGTTCCTTGCAGAGCGCTTTACGTAACCCCTAAACCTTACCTTAGACACCAACTAATTCAAGTAAACTTAAACCGGTTCACTTAAGGATTTCTTGCTCCTTAATGAGCTCGAATCCTTAGGGGCCAATATCTAATTAGTTTTAAGAGGCTTGGGTTTGTGTAGTGAGGAATTTGTGATTTGTGCGCTAAGAAAAGGGTGATGAAATCTCGTACCTTATCTTGATTAGTGGGTTTTTGCTCTTAAGAATATTTTCAAGTGAGTGTCAAATCAAGATGCTCAAATCACTTTGGTGAATGCCTACTATTATATGCAATGCAACACTAGGAATTAAAAGGAACTACAAAAGGATGAAAAAAAATAAAATCTTTTTATTTTTTTAATTAAAGTTAACAATCAAACAAATGTGAGAAAGAGAGCTCTTTTTAAATTTATTATCTTGTTAGTAAATATCCAAGTGGAGGGTGAATTTTTATTATGGTTGACAAAAATAAAAAAAAGTTAAAATCCTAATTGTCTCTAATTGTGAGAAACTAACTAAAGGGTAGAATTGAAAATACTAGAAAGAGGAGTTACCATAAGCAAAAGGGTCCTAGCCTCTTAAGGGCAATTCTTCAATCTTCAATCTCCAAACCTTGATCTTCAAGCTTCAAAGTGGTTCCTTCATAAGAAAATACACAAATTAAAGAATTAAAAAATCTTAATTACAAGCACCTTTCCCGATAACGGCGCCAAAAATTTAATAGGAAATAAATAGAACCTAAGTTGCAAGTGCACAACTATCAAGTTATAGTATAAAAAATTATCGATCCCATGAGGAAGGTATTGTAGGAATTTTGATAGGAAATAAATGGAACCTAAGTTGTTAGTGCGCAACTATCAAGTTATAGTATAAAAAGTTATCGATCCCACGAGGAAGATGTTGTATAAATTAATCAAAATTGATTCACAAGTTGTGTGTGTGACAATTAGGAGTGATAAATATGATTGTGGAGAGATAAAGAGAGTGGGTGTGATTATATGCAAATAAAAACAAAACTAGATTGAGAGGAGAGAAACAAAGATGAAGAAATAGAGGAAAATAAAATTAAGAAATAAATAAAGAAAAATCAAGAATAAAGAGGAAAATCAAGAAAGTAAAAGATGGATGATTCAATTAGAGATATGAGGAATCTAGAATTGAATCCACTAGTCAATTTCACTTATAAAATATAAACTATTCTCTAATTATCACATTTTACTTTAGATTTGTTAAGCATAGACTATCAACCCACTTAAGGAAAGAATAACCTATCAAATTATCATCTAAGTAAAATTAATACTCATGAAAAGAATAACAACTAGATAGTAATTCTAGAATTCATAAGCATAATCTATCAAACCAATCAAGATAAGCATAGATTATCAAATTTTTCTTCTACCAATTAGTTCTCTACTTGATTATCCTAAACATGATCATTTTAAGCACAAGAGACTAATTCACAAATTATAAAAGAAATCAAACTAGTTTCATACAATTTTAGAATTCCTACAAGAATTTGTTTCACACCTTAGAAAATAAAAACAAAGAAAGAAATAAAAGAAAAAGAATGAAAATAAGAACTAACTCCAAAGAGGGTTCTAGCCTCTTTGAGATAGAAATAAAAATAAATAAACACTAACTCCAAAGAGGGTTCTAGCCTCTTTGAGAGAGGAAAATAAAATAAAATAAAATTAACTCCAAAGAGGGTTCTAGGCTCTTTGAGAAAGAAGAAAAATTAAGACTAATTACAAAGAGGGTTCTATCATCTTGAAATTAATGCAAGAAAATAAATCTATATTACAAAATAAATACAAGAAAGTAATGCAAAATTAAAGACATAAAAGTAAATCTACTCTACAAGTATAAAAATAAATCTAAAACAACATGGTCCTAGCCCCTTGAATATCTAAAACAAGAAAAGAAAAATATTATAAGAAAAATAAAAGATAAAAGAGAAAACTTATATTTCAAGAGGGTTCTAGTCTCTTGATGAAGACAAGTCTTCATCTTGATCTTCATCTTCATGATCAAATAAAGAGAAGAAAAGAAAAATATGAAGAGGTGAAAAAATCTTTTATTAATTGCAACAAAGTTACGATTTTGGAAGGTCTTCTCAATTAAGAGTAACCCTCCTCTCCAAATAGAGTTTTTATAAAATTTTTTACATTCAAACCCCTCACTATCTACCCCTATTTATAGCCTACAGCATTGAATAAGAACCCTTGGATGAAACTTGGAGATCAAGGATTTAATATCAGCCATAAAACCAATTACATTTGAACCAATCGGTTGGCCAGGCCAGGTGGTTTGGCAGTGGTTTTGTTGATTTTCTTGACCCGGTTTCTTCATGGATCATTGAGCTTTCTTGGGTCTTCTTTTGTCTTCATATTTGGGCTTCAATAAATGACAGAAAATTAGAGAGTTTGAGTCTTTTAGGTTTTATTCGTTAATTCTTCATTAACCTGTAAATTAAGATAAAACATATTATTAGTGGTATATTTATTGATATAAAATAGATAATGAGGGTATAGAAATATTATAAAAATGCAATTATCAATGATTTATTTTTCTCCCTATGGTTATTGATTGTGTTCATATCGATATTGTGATGCTTAGAATATGCACGTAGGAGAATATGATCTTATAACCCTAGAAAATTAGTGAAAAATTAGTAAACCATGTTTTATATGCTAAATTATGTTTCTAATATGATCCGTAGTTCTTTTAACATGAAAATTGAAAGTTGATATTGTAAATGCCCAATCTATAAAACATTTAAATATTCCAGCATAAGGTGACATGGCCTATTTTAGTGGTTAAAGGAAAACCTGTATAAGTCTGGCATATATACGCATATATATGTAATATACAAATTATACTCTCCAAAATATAATAGGTTGACACCAGAGTCTAGTAGAAGACATGAACATTGGTAACTAGCTACTAAAGAACTTCACTCTACATAAGGTTTACCGCATCCAAAATATATATTACATTGTCCCGGTGTTTTCTTTATACTGCTAGCAAAATGCACACACGAAACCCTTGTAAGCATCTACCTAGCGATCCCTTGTACCTATGAATCCTTATTCTTGTTTGGGTCGCTGCCTGCGAACAAATGCAATCACAAAATAGGTGGTGAATGAAAGGCCTAGTAGGTAACTCAAAAAATTTAGGAATGCATCAATAGATATATCAAATATAGAGAAGTACTGAGATATTCAACTACGAGAACTGAAATCTAAAAAGTACCAAACAATTAACAACCATGCTCTATTTACATGATTCTGAGTTGTCCCGATCACGGGACTATATCACAAGCATGCCTTCAATTATTTGCCCACCGGTGAAGTGTTACTTCACACAGGACTCTGGTTCCACCGAAATAGAGCATGAAAGAAAAGGACAAACAATTATACGAGCATCATTTCTTAGCGAGCTCTTATCAAATATTACTGACAAACATTATTCATCATTTAAAACAGACTGTGTCCAATGACACCAATCGACAAGCACAGAGTAACAATCAATAGAATTTCAGATATGAAAATCCAACAGAATGATACAAAACAAGGGAGTTGTTACCTACCAAATATTTCAAGTCAGATACTCGAGTTTAGCGTCCAAGCCACGAATTTCAGATCCTACACGTTTACATCATAAATATATAAATTAGGTTATGATATCATGGTATATACACTCACATTTATATACTCTAATTTAAATAAGTAGTAGTACTATTCTTATATGTATTTCTTTTTATTTTCCTAAAGCTTAATAGCTATAGGAAGCTCGTACAGTCTAAGATATCATGGTTCTCAACTTCCTTAACTTAATCATATCACATGGTCTTCTTCATTATGTTATCTTTCAATTATAACTCTAAGGTGGGCCTAACTAACTATTTCATTATTCAATAGTTACTAGCATAAAAGAGTTCTTTCATATAACTAAACCTTTTCATGTACATGACCCTCGACAAGCTATTTTACAGCATAGGTTATAAGCTAAATAAGATTAGTTTAGATGATAACAACTTAACTTCCTTTTGAAAAGATACTATTTCCAAATCTAAAATTGTAAGGGAGCTAAGCTCACATAAGAGTGTTTTAATAATCAAAGAACCAGGGAACATGACATTCTCTAATATTCGAATTCACTTATTAGCTTAAAATTTTAGACTTAGCTTATCCTTATACACATGAGTTCTTTCCTTTATTCTCTGACCGTGTTAAATCTAATTCTTAAACTTATGAAAATAAAAGATGCTATTAACCATCTTAAAATAGCTTAATGCATGAATGAATACCAAGCTACATACATATAGAAACGATAGACCCTCATGTAATACCAACAAATTATTCAACACTTAATTTCTCTTGGAATCAAGGAAGAGGCTGACCACGTACCGCGTATGCCGCTTCCTCTTTGTTACTGTTAATTTCTTCACTCAACTCTTGTATACTTATCTTATTATTATTACTTCCTCTTTGTTACTGTTAATTTCTTCACTCAACTCTTGTATACTTATCTTATTATTATTATTTTCTTTACGCTTAGTTACACTCGTAGTCATGAAGGCTACAGAAGGATTCGCTAGCTTAAGCAAGCAGGTGATGACGCAAAGCTTATCTATACGTGTTAGTCCCTTATGTATTTTATAACCTTACATAGCCACATATGCTAGTTAAATGTTTCTTCATATGCTAGTTAAACGTTTCTTGTGGACACGTAAGCAACAAGATATTGTCGCTCTACCATATGACTAATTTATGTGTGTGATTTCATAATTATTAACAATTCATAGTAGTTCCTTACCCACTAAGGAAATTATGTTATAGTGTTATACATAATTGAGCCATACAATATTTGTATTCAAGCCGATAGATTAATTTGTGCATAAATAAGCTACTTGAAAATTCTAGGGTATTACAGATATGATGTTTTGTTAAGTTGGATTTTAACCTTAGATTGTAAAAATATTATTTTTGCAAAATTATGATCTTTAGTATGATGATTGTGCATGATAGATTCGTGAGATTATGTTAAAATATTATAGGAAAATATCTCTAAGAATAGTGGATGAAAGACTCAGGAACCCCTAAGTTGGAAACAATCAATGTCTGTCAAAACCGTAAATCGACGCCCGAACAAAATAATCGCCACTGCGATGCGGTTTGAGACACCATCCGGATAGAAAACCGACGCCTCTCAGATTTATTTTTCTAAAAAATTGATTCTTTGTTGTTTGGGAATCAGATGTTTGGTCCATTATATCAGACGTCTGGATTTAAATCTGACATTTGGTTTGCTTACGCAGACGACTGAAAACGTGCACAACCTTTTTTCTTTAGTTTTATAAGTCGTTTGACTCCGTAACTTTCATGTACGGCCTTATTTGTTGTTAAAACTTTGTGTACACATTTGTTTGTGAGTTTTGAAAGTATTCAAATATTTATTTGATATTTTTGAGTTTTCACTTTCATTTTTATCCGATTGAACCAAAAACTTAATGAAATACGATTTTAAGATAGAATCTTTAGCCCAAACTCTATAAGAAGTTGTTATCAATATGAAAATAATATTTGCAATAATATGGGAAAAATATTATGATGACTCTTGTAATATTGGTTTAGCTGTGAATGAATTATACTCGTATCTTTTTGGATTACACATGCGAACCCACGGGAATTAGGAGTTAATATCAGATGTTTGTCTTGATCAACATAGTAAGCTTAATAGCTGAGATGATGTTGGGTGCAAGAGGTGTAAATTTATTGCTTATGGGTTTGTGGATAAGATACATTGTGAAGAGATAACATCGTCGGATAGTTAAAACTTAATGTTTCAAACTCTTAGAATTTTTATATTCCTTGCTAAGTATTGATTAATGGTATATAAAGTGTGCGTGTGAGGATTTGCAACCTATATAGTTTGTGTTTTCAGAATTCTCACTCAATAGTTAGTCGTACAATATAGAAAAGCTGAGACTAGATGACATCGTGTGTAATCGCCTTAAAATAAATTGGGTTATTAAATAGGAAGAATAAATAATAGTTTGGTTTTTTAAGGTGTGAAACTTGTTTGACCATTTTGATAAGTTTATTGGAGTCATGTTTAGGATTTCCAAGTTGTGATTTTATGTCCAACTTTAATTGACCTAATTATTATTTAATCTCAAATAACGTATAATTAACTAAATTGTGTTAGGAATTTTTAATATGTATTGTGCATGCTTGTATGAGATGTATGAGATGAGCAATGTTGCTAGGATGTATTAGTATATATATTTGTGAAATAGAGATATCCTAAGCCTTGAGCTATGAACTGTGAATTTCCTTTTTGAGAAATACATTGAGTGAGAGTATTCTTGCATAGATTGAGAGTTCATTTTTGTATCATTTCTACTCAGGTATGCATTATCTTTCCGTATTCCTATTCAGTTTTTGGTATTGTCTCTTTTGAGTTATTGTTGAATATATCTTTTCAAGCATTTCTTCATTTGATTTTATTTGTATAGTGAATCGTATTTTTTACTATTCCATCTTTTGGATCCTATCCTTTGGCGGTACTTGCTATTATCCACTCTAACAGATTTACTTTATTATTTTTTATTTTTCCTTATCTTTTTTTAGGAGGTTGGTGTATTTTGGAGTAGAGAGTTGGTTGAGTCAAGAACAATGGTTTTGTAGGCACTTGTTTGTATTTGATTTTAGTTTTGGAAATAAACTATTATAAATTATTTTCTTATAGATACTTTGCTTAACAATTTTTTGTGACATTTTTCTCAAAAAGTTTCAATTAAGATAAGTAGATAAGAGGCTTAAGAATATCATTTGGACATCGTTGTCATCTGGCTAGTGTGTTGCCAACCTAGTCGCATGCCGTTAAAGTCGCGAGCGTGAGACTATCACATAGCTTTTATCAACTCTTATTTGGGAAAGCTCTCATTAGGTGATGTGTGTTTGGAATGCCTATAGGGAACTTGATCTTGGTTTCGTACTTGGTCTAGATTTTTTGTGCAAATAAACTCCTCCTTCAATGCACTAGTGCTCAAAACACAATCCTGGGACACACATTCTCTAAGAGATATCCAATCCCCCCCCCCCCCCCCCAATAATTAACCACATGAACTTTTTATTAATTGATTATACATGATTGTTATGCACTAGGCCCAAACCACTCAATCCATAGAGAATATTCACACATTAGTGTTGTCTCTAACTAGGCTTCCAAAGCTCTTAATCATGCTTGTCAAACACCAAACATAAGCCATTCATGACTTGATACTATTTCGGGTCTTTGAATTATAATTAACGCAGATTATATCTTCAAAGAATTACAAAAGAAACAAGAAAATCTATATTGACTGGTCCTTTTCTGTATGCTGATGGAGCATCGATCTTATACTTCATTGACAGTCCGACTAAATTGTTGGGTCTTCTACTAGTTGAAGATTGCTGAGGCTCTTCCGAAGATGTTGAAGTCTTCAAGTGAGTAGCTATTCCGAGTTGTTAACTTGCCGAAGTTCTTCCATGTTTGTAAAATTGCCAAGTGTCAGATGCCCAAAAATGAGCAATCTTCCCTCCTCTTATAGGCTAAGAGAGAGAGAGAGAGAGAGTGGCCATTAAATGTGATTTAGTGGCCTTTAACTTAGGAAATAATGGAGAGAATCATTTTCATAAAAATAGTTCTTGAAATTATCAATGGCGAGGTTCGCCAATAACGGTCAGAGACGAAGCTCGTTGAGTGGTCAGGGGCAAAGTTCATTCTAACGAACTTTGCTAGAACGTGGGTAGCCCACTTTTCTTAGGGTGTGGATGACGTGACCCACGAGGATTATTGGGGCGAACTTCACTTAAAGCTTCACTTTGACTTAGTCTTGGTAGCGAGCTTCAATGTAACTTGGGCAAGCTTCGCTGAGACTTAGGCGAGCTTTGCTATGATTCAGGTGAGCTTTGTCATGGGCTTGTGTTTGAGCCCATATGAAGTGTTTAGCCCATAGGTGTTCACTTCTTTGGACTTAGACTGAGCATTGGTCTAAGAGAGAGTACATTTTAACCATTTACAGATACACATGGATACTTGATATTGGTTTCTGAATTATCATGCTTTTATACTTGATTAAGTTTTGAGTGGTGGAGGATCATGAGACCCCAATCACTAGATGCAATGCATCCCAAACCAAGAACTTGTTCTTGCTTTATCATACTTATTCTTGATTTGATGTCACGAAGGACAAACCCATATTTAAACACATAGCAATCATTACCACCATACATAATTCTACATTATGGTGTCTAATTATGCATACCCCCTAGTTGTCAAGTCTCATGATAAACGCGTCAACACATCAAAAGTATGGAATAGTTTTCTAGCATCAACATGCATAATGTCCATGGAATTATAGGTCATCACATGGCATAACCTCCAAGCAACATGGATATAAAACAAGAGCAACTAGATTGATAAGAACATGATTAACTACTTTGCATAACATTGAAAAAATAGAATAATCAGCATACTATCCACGATTCAAATTCAAGATAGCAAGAACAAGAATAAACATGTCTCCAATATAATAATATACAGCTACGAAAGCATAGAAACTATAAATCACTTCGAACAAATCCAAAAATGAAAACACAAAGAATCAATTTTTATAGAACTGAGCGTCGACACTATAGTATGCCAGAGTCGATGCTTACCCTTGCCGCATCAAACTCCTCCACTTTAAGTGGGACCCTGGTCAAAGCTGGTCAACACAAAAACCTTGATCTAGCATCGACACCAACCACTGAGTAAAGTAGATGCTGAAACACTATAATAAAAAAGCAGAAATGATCTCCTCTAAGTATCGACGCTTTATTTGATGAGAGTCCACGTTCATCCTAGGAAGCAGTAATTTTTTAACTTTTTTGATCCATAACTTGATCAAAACTCAACCAAATTAAAATTCAGTTTCTACCCATGAATTCTAAACAAAGAGAAACTTTTGGAATAATTTTCAATCCAAACCATTCACTATATCGAAATCCACCAATAGGAAAGCTCGAAGATCTCTTTCACTAAAAATGGGGACAACCCTTCTCATTCTTATTTATCAATCACCAAAATATCAAATCCACACATAGAGAACAAAATTACTCATTAAAACCCCACAAAATTTGTAAGAAAATATGATTGAGCAATTTTACTATTTTCTACAACATTGAGTCTTTCGCCTTAATAGAGATTGAGAAGAAAACTACACATCTAAGATATTTCCTTTCCATGACAAACAACTCGTGAATCAACATTAACCAAAATAGAGATTTTCAAATATCAAAAGATAGAACTAAGCAAGATCTACTTAACCCGTATCCTCAAAATTTGAAATAACAAAGATTGTAAGTATAATCACTTTCCTTGGGGATGAAGAAGCTCACCCCTACCCCCTCTTCTCTTTCAAAATTTCGAGATGAGGTCTTTATATGAGGGTTTTACTAATGGGCTGGGTCTAATGGGTATCCATCCTATTGGATTTCAACTCATTAAGCCTCTAATGACTTATAACCCATTGACATTTATTAATCTCCTTTTTAAAAGCACAAAAACATTTATGAAAATTATTGAAGCCCAAAACTTTAGTAACTCATCAAATCCAAATTAGAAATCCATATGATGATAAAAATGCAAGGTGACACGTGTCATGATCTCATCGTGCGGTGTAATCTAACAGTTCAAAATTAGCCGGATTGGATCGACGGTCTAGGTTTGACCGATCCGCAGTTTGATCCTTACACTAGTTCATGTAACACCCTGACGAGTTAGTTTTAAAAATTAAAATGTTCAGAGGTTTTCTAAAACACCTTAAACTTAAAGGTGGTTAATTGACAATTTTAAAGTTTATGGAGGTCATCTCGAAATTGGCCAAACTCCTTGTAAAAGTTACTGTTAAATATAATTATATTAAGATGAGTATTAATTATCTTTTTCACTGTAGTTAACTTCTAGCTTCATGCTCTCAGTTTATTTATTCATGGGACGTCTGTCCTTATTATCAAGCAACATTTTGTCATAGTTGAAAGAGTTTTATGATAGATTATTTCTTATCCAAAATGTTGGCTTCAGTAGTGGGGTCCGCCCAAATATGTGGGCGGATAGACCCAGATTAGTTTGAGGAACAAATCTCTTATTAATTTTATTAATTGTATATGGATAGAATTCATATCTCTAATTTTGATTAGAGATAATATTCTCCCGGAGAGTTTTCCGTAGAAGATATAGAAAACAAAACATACAATAGCCGTCATCTTCTTCTCTATACAGCGATAGTTGCGGGGTGAAATGCGGGGGTTTCTCATCATGCACCTCCGGCCATTGATCAAGATGGACGTGGTGATCCTTTCAGAAATGATCCGTTTGGTAAACCCTAAACTTATAAGAAGTAGAGGACCCAATAGCAAATTCTCTGATTTAAAGAAAGAGGTAAAACTTAGGAGCTCTTTAGACTATCTTCTTTCTATTGAGAAGACTACTTTCGATACAACTTGTAAGAACTAGAGGACCCATAGCAATTTCACAACTTGTAAGAACTAGAGGACCCAATAGCAGATTTGAGGGACTAAGTTATAATATTAGACCCCGTTTGGCAAGGGGTTAAGAGAGGGTTTAAGAGAAGGGTTAATTAAGAGACTAATATAAAAAAGAAGTTTTTGCATATATATCTACATCTTAAATCTTCCATATGTACTAAAGTAGACCAAAATCTTGATATTTGCAAAATTACATGATAGGTATTAAAATATGTACCTAAAGTTGTAAGTATACAACTATCAAGTTATAGTATAAAAAGTTATCGATCCCACGAGGAAGGTGTTGTAGGAGTTAATCAAAATCGGTTCTTATGTTGTGTGTGTGACAATTAGGAGTGTGATAAATGTGGATGATTGTGGAGAGATTTATTACGTAAACGATCCAAATTAGAATTGGCTATACAAGAAAATTTATGAAAGAATTACAATGGAGAAAAGATGAACATATATATATAAACTAATTTACAACTTTATAATTGCAAAGAAGATGAAGCTCGAGGCCGGTGGAACATCTCCTTAAGCAGTGTCCCCTTGGTGCTCGAAAACTAGCTTTCGGACGTCGCCTCCGGGGATACGAGCTGCACGCAAAGGCGTGACCACTGCTCCTTCTTTGTCGCGAACCGAACTGAAGGAGGCAGGAGGAAGATAGTCAAAGAGCGAAGGGGAGAGATTGCTTCGTGTGTTTTGAAGCTTGAAGGACCGCGGTATTTATAAGTGAAGTGAAGAAAATTTCTTGGAGATGGAGAGTTAACGGGATTCTGTGAGGAGAAAAATTATAAGCGCTTGTCTGAGATAATGCATACAAAGTTTTGTAACCGCCCATTAGTGGCGTGATATAAAATCATGTACGCCTCTCGCGAAATTTCGTGGGCAAAGCTGAACCGAACCCGCCCGGTGCCAAGACCAAAAATTATCTCTCTAGGCAAAGGTAGCTTGTTCTAAGCCCCCGAGATTTGGTGCGACATTCGTTATTAAGCAGTGTGTATACACAAGGATCACTAATCGGGCTAGTCGGATCACGGGATTTGCACCTGGCGAGCAAATTGTAATGTCCAGAGCTTAACTCCTATTATTGGGCTTTCACTTATAAACCCATCCTCATTCTTTGCTCTACCCAATATGGGACTAAACTTCCCATTTGTTTTTGACCCTTTGGGAACTATTTTTCCCATTCACCAAATGCTATTTTTCCAACAAGATTAAGAGAGTGTTTGTGAATATGTGCAAAATAAAAACAAAACAAGATTGAGAGAGGAGAAAGAATGATGAATAAAATGAAGGAAAATAAATCAAACAAATGAAAATCAAGAATAAAGAGGAAAATCAAGAAAGTAAAAGATGGAGGATTCAATTAAAGATATGAGGAATCTAGAATTGAATCCACTAGCTAATCTCACTTATAAAATATGAACCATTCTCTTTTATCACATTCGACTTTAGATTTATTAAGTATAGACTATCAAACCACTTAAGGAAATCATAACCTATCAAATTATCATCTAAGTAAAATTAATACTCATGAAAAAAATAATAACTAAATAGTAATTCTAGAATTCCTTCTACCAATTAGTTCTTTAGTTGACTATCCTAAATATAATTATATTAAGATGAGTATTAATTATCTTTTTCACTGTAGTTAACTTCTAGCTTCATGCTCTCAATTTATTTATTCATGGGACGTCTGTCCTTATTATCAAGCAACATTTTGTCATAGTTGAAAGAGTTTTATGATAGATTATTTCTTATCCAAAATGTTGGCTTAAGTAGTGGGGTCCTTAAATATGTGGGCAGATAGTGAAATTGCCCTAGAGGGGGGTGAATAGGAAAATATGCTAATCTAATCCGAATTAATGCCAAATTAAAACTAATTAACAAATATATATCCTAGCAAGTATGATATACAAAGAATAATATGCAAGGATATGTAATATACACAAAGAGTAAACAAAAGTAAACAAGTGTAAATAAGATAGGAGATAAAACAAATGAGAGCAAGGCAATAAAGATGAACAAGATGAATGCCAAGCAAACTTCAAACACAATAATATGTTCACGAGGTTCGGTCAACCCGACCTCGTCCCGCTCCTCACCTCGAGGAGATCTTCACTATATCAACCGGGTTTTCTACGCTCACCCGAATAATATTTACACCACACTATCTCGGTTTCTAGCTCATAGAAAACTTTACAATCACTCACAATGTACTTACACTAACTACCACCTCAAGTGTTGGTCTCTAGTCCATGTCTCCCTCAAGTGCTCGAATTTACCACCTCTCCCTAGGCTTTACTACCGGCCACTCCTCTTGGGACAACCCGTCTCTCACCACACACTCCTCTCGGTGTACTAGTGTAAGAAAATAAAATCTAAGTTATAAAATAAATGCAAGAATTTAAAGCGAGAAAGTAAAGACATGAAAGTAAATCTACTCTACAAGAATGAAAATAAATCTAAGACAAGAGGGTTCTAGCCTCAAGGTGAATCAAAGAAAATAAAGAAAAATAAAACTAATCCCAAGAGGGTTCTAGCCTCAAGATGAATAGTGTAAGAAAATAAAATCTAAGTTATAAAATAAATGCAAGAATTTAAAGCGAGAAAGTAAAAATATGAAAGTAAATGCAAGAATTTAAAGCGAGAAAGTAAAGACATGAAAGTAAATCTACTCTACAAGAATGAAAATAAATCTAAGACAAGAGGGTTCTAGCCTCAAGATGAATAGTGTAAGAAAATAAAATCTAAGTTATAAAATAAATGCAAGAATTTAAAGCGAGAAAGTAAAGACATGAAAGTAAATCTACTCTACAAGAATGAAAATAAATCTAAGACAAGAGGGTTCTAGCCTCAAGGTGAATCAAAGAAAATAAAGAAAAATAAAAACTAGCCGTTACTAGCCGTTATAGGCTGAAAAGACCAAAATACCCCAAAATCCAAAGATTCGGAAATTTATATATCTGGTTTTGTAAAATCAATTAAAAATAGTAAATCAACTCCACAAATCATAAAATTTTGAGAGAAGTTTTAAACAAGTATATGAACATGTTAGAGAAAGAATTTCTAAAATATCACTTTCCATTTGTGATAAATAATTATTTAAGGACAGATAGTTCAGATTCTGAAAAACTGCTAAAATGTTTGACATTGTAAAATCAATTTGACATAGTAAATCAACTCCAAATATTATGAAATATTTAGGTAAGGTTATAAAGATATAGATAAACATGTTACAGAAATAATTTCTGAAATATCACTTCCCATTTGTGAGAAATAATTATTTGAACACAGATTAGGAGTGTGATAAATGTGGATGATTGTGAGAGATTTATTACGTAAACGATCCAAATTAGAATTGGCTATACAAGAAAATTTATGAAAGAATTACAATGGAGAAAAGATGAACATATATATATAGCGGCGACAACTTTATAATTGCAAAGAAGATGGCTCGAGGCCGGTGGAACCTTGTCTCCTTAAGCAGTGTCCCGGTCTCGAAAAAACTAGCTCGGACGTCTGCCTCCGGGATACAACGAGCTCGCAAGGCGACCGGCCTGCTCCTTCTTTGTGCGAACCGAACCGAAGAGGAAGAGGAGGAAGATAGTCAAAGAGCGAAGGGAGAGATTGCTTCGGTGTGTTTTGAAGCTTGAAGGACCGCGGTATTTATAGCGTGGTGAAGAACGGGCTCGTAAAATTTGCGGAGATGGAGAGGTAGCGTTAAGTAGGTTCGTGGAGAAAATTTATAGCGCCCGCGTCACGAGATAATGCATACAAAGTTTTGTAACCGCCCGCAATTGGCGTGATCGCCAAATCTGTAACCGCCCTACTCATGAGAAATTTTCTCGTGGGCAAGTGAACCGAACCCGACCCGATGCGCCAAGACCAAAAATTATCTCTAGGCAAAAGGTAGCTTGTTCTAAGCCCACGAGATTTGGTGCGACATTCGTGTCCTTGGTCGCTGCACCTGAGTTCGGGCTAATCGGGCTAGTTCAGATCTGGGATTTGCACCCTAGCGGCGGTAGTAGAGCCACAATGTCCCCAATAAGAGCTTAACTCCTATTATTGGGCTTTCACTTATAAACCCATCCTCATTCTTTGCTCTACCCAATATGGGACTAAACTTCCCATTTGTTTTGACCCCTTGGGAACTATTTTTCCCATTCACCAAATGCTATTTTTCCAACAAGATTAAGAGAGTGTTTGTGAATATGTGCAAAATAAAAACAAAACAAGATTGAGAGAGGAGAAAGAATGATGAATAAAATGAAGGAAAATAAAACAAACAAATGAAAATCAAGAATAAAGAGGAAAATCAAGAAAGTAAAAGATGGAGGATTCAATTAAAGATATGAGGAATCTAGAATTGAATCCACTAGCTAATCTCACTTATAAAATATGAACCATTCTCTTTTTATCACATTCGACTTTAGATTTATTAAGTATAGACTATCAAACCACTTAAGGAAATCATAACCTATCAAATTATCATCTAAGTAAAATTAATACTCATGAAAAAATAATAACTAAATAGTAATTCTAGAATTCCTTCTACCAATTAGTTCTTTAGTTGACTATCCTAAACATGATCATTTTAAGCATAAGAGAATGATTCACAAATTATGAAAAAATAAAACCTAGTTTCATGCAATTTCTAGAATTCCCACAAGAATTAGCTCCACATCTTAGAAAGGACAATTTCCTAGAGGGTTCTAGCCTCAAGGTGAATCAAAGAAAAAGAAAATAAATAAAAATAAATCCCTAGAGGGTTCTAGCCTCAAGGTGAATCAAAGAAAAAGAAAATAAATAAAAATAAATCCCTAGAGGGTTCTAGCCTCAAGATGAATAGTGTAAGAAAATAAAATCTAAGTTATAAAATAAATGCAAGAATTTAAAGCGAGAAAGTAAAAATATGAAAGTAAATGCAAGAATTTAAAGCGAGAAAGTAAAGACATGAAAGTAAATCTACTCTACAAGAATGAAAATAAATCTAAGACAAGAGGGTTCTAGCCTCTTGGCTATCTAAACAAGAAAAGAAAGCAAAAAATAAATTTATTAGCAAAGAGAAAACTTACATTCCAAGAGGATTCTAGCCTCTTGATGAAGGCAAATCTTCATCTTGATCTCCATCTTTATCTCATCTTCATCTTTATGATCAAATAAAGAGAAGAAAAGAAAAATATGAAGAGGTGAAATTTTTTTTTTATTAATTGTAATAAAAAGTTATAATTTTAGAAGGTCTTCTCAATTAAGAATAAACCTCCTCTCCAAATAGAATTTCTATAAAAATTTTCACACTCAAACTCCTCACCATCTACCCCTATTTATAGCCTACAGCAATGAAGGAGAACCCTTGGATGAAACTTGGCAATCAAGGAATTAAAATCTAGCCAAAAATCTGATTCTGTCGCTCACCAATCGGTTGACCAATCGGTTGGCCGACCGATTACTGATTGGCCAATCAGTTGGCCGACCAATTGGTTTGCACAGTTTTGATTTTTTTGTGATTTCTTGACCCGATTTCTTCATGGATCCTTGAGCTTTCTTGGGCCTTCTTTTGTCTTCATATTTGGGCTTCAATAAATGGTAGAAAATCAGGGAGTTTGAGTCTTTTGGGCTTTTATTCATTATTTCTTCATTAACCTGCAAATTAAGATAAAAATAATTATTAGTGGTATAATTATTTATATAAAATAGATGATGAGGGTATAAAATTGTAATAAAAATGTGATTATCATTACACCATAATCATCTCACATTGAGCTTTTGTGGGCCACCTAATAATTTTAGTTTTAAATGAGAAAATGTTGCAATATTATTGGAAGTTATTGAAATTTTTAGCGTTGTACAGTTTAAAACTAACATTGTTAGGTAGAAAAACCAATATGAGATATTTGGGGATAATTTTACAAATAAGAATTAAGGATTAATTTACAAATATGAAAGATTGAGGGGTATATATGCAAAAACCCTATAATATAGGGTTATTTTGATATTAGCCCCCAACTCTTTAAAATTTTGATATTAGCCCCCTAATCTTTGAAATTGTCTTATCCCCTCCCACCCTCCCCAAAAATTCAATACTTGATATTAGCTCTCAAAATCCTATTAATATGTTGAAATAAGCTCCCTAGTTAAAATCTAGTTAAAATGGGGGAAATATTTAATTTAATTTAACTTTTTCTATGATTTGCCAGTTATACCCCTCTAGCACAAACCAAATCCATTAACCTCTTTAACTTATATCCATTAAGCTCCCAAAATCCGTTTAATAAAATCCTAACCCAAACCCACTTTCCACTTCATCTTCTCCAGCGTCTTCTCTAACATCTTCCTCAACGGGGATATATCCGATGTAATTTTAGGATTAGAGCTGAAGAGAGCCATTGGGGAAGACGTTGGTGAAGATGAATTGAAAAGTGAGTTTGTGTTAGGGTCTTATTAAATAAATTTGGGGAGTTTAATGAGTATAAATTAATGTGATAAAGTCAATAAACCATGAATACAATAAATTCTCAATTTTAACTTGTTTTGCAATAGAAACCAAAAGTGTGTATCGTGCATGTTTGAAAAGATATAAACTTGAGATATTTTTCAAACACGTTTTGAAACATTTTCCAATAGATTTATAAACTTAAAAAAGATATAAAATCATGTCGTTAAGTCTATAATCCAAAATGGTGATAAATCAAAAATAAATATGTGTGTGTATGAATCTTGAGCTCTAAGTATAAACACACAAGTATAAACCTAAACTAATGTACCCAAACTTGAGATTTACAATAAGCTTGTTTTGATTACGGATGAAGCTTGATCTTGAATCTTGACTTGAATTGTATTGCTTCACTCTACTATTCTTCCCATCCTCCAATGGATATGATCGTGTATGCGAAAGTCCATCCACCTCCAACACCTTGTTTGCCTAGAATAAACATGAAAACACAAACACTAGACAAACAAGATTAGTTATAAATTGTTTATTAAAACATCATCAAAACCAAGGAACTAACAGATAGACCCAGATTAGTTTGAGGAACAAATATCTTATTAATTTTATTAATTGTATATGGATAGAATTCATATCTCTAATTTTGATTAGAGATAATATTCTTCTCGGAGAGTTTTCCATAGAAGATATAGAAAACAAAACATCAATAGCCGAGTCATCTTCTTCTCTATCAAATGATAGTTCTTGGGGTGAAATGCGGGGGTTTCTCATCATGCACCTCCGGCCATTGATCAAGATGGACGTGGTGATCTTTTCGGAAATGATCCGTTTGGTAAACCCTAAATTTATAAGAAGTAGAGGATCCAATAGCAAATTCTCGATTTAAAGAAAGAGACAAAACTTAGGAGCTCTTTAGACTATCTTCTTTCTATTGAGAAGACTACTTTCGATACAACTTGTAAGAACTAGAGGACCCATAGCAATTTTCACAACTTGTAAGAACTAGGGGACCCAATAGCAGATTTGAGGGACTAAGTTATAATATTAGGCCCCGTTTGGCAAGGGGTTAAGAGAGGGTTTAAGAGAAGGGTTAATTAAGAGACTAATATAAAAAAGAAGTTTTTGCATATATATCTACATCTTAAATCTTCCATATGTACTAAAGTAGACCAAAATCTTGATATTTGCAAAATTACGTGATAGGTATTAAAATATGTACCTAAAGTTGCAAGTATACAACTATCAAGTTATAGTATAAAAGTTATCGATCCCGAGGAAGGTGTTGTAGGAGTTAATCAAAATCGGTTCTTATGTTGTGCGTGTGACAATTAGGAGTGTGATAAATGTGGATGATTGTGGAGATTAAGAGAGTGTTTGTGAATATGTGCAAAATAAAACAAAACAAGATTGAGAGAGGAGAAAGAATGATGAATAAAATGAAGGAAAATAAATCAAACAAATGAAAATCAAGAATAAAGAGGAAAATCAAGAAAGTAAGATGGAGGATTCAATTAAATGGAGGAATCTAGAATTGAATCCACTAGCTAATCTCACTTATAAAATATGAATCATTCTCTTTATCACATTCGACTTTAGATTTATTACGTGATAGACTATCAAACCATTTAAGGAAATCATAACCTATCAAATTATCATCTAAGTAAAATTAATACTCATGAAAAGAATAACTAAATAGTAATTCTAGAATTCCTTCTACCAATTAGTTCTTTAGTTGACTATCCTAAACATGATCATTTTAAGCATAAGAGAATGATTCACAAATTATGAAAAAATAAAACCTAGTTTCATGCAATTTCTAATTCCTATAAGAATTAGTTCCACATCTTAGAAAAGGACAATTTCCTAGAAGGTTCTAGCCTCAAGGTGAATCAAAGAAAAGAAAAATAAACATAAATAAATCCCTAGAGGGTTCTAGCCTCAAGGTGAATCAAAGAAAATAAAGAAAAATAAAACTAATCCCAAGAGGGTTCTAGCCTCAAGATGAATAGTGTAAGAAAATAAAATCTTAAAGTTATAAAATAAATGCAAGAATTTAAAGCGAAAGTAAAACATGAAAGTAAATGTAAGAATTTAAAGCGAAAGTAAAGACATGAAAGTAAATCTACTCTACAAGAATGAAAATAAATCTAAGACAAGAGGGTTCTAGCCTCTTGGCTATCTAAACAAGAAAAGAAAGCAAAAAATAAATTTATTAGTAAAGAGAATACTTACATTCCAAGAGGATTCTAGCCTCTTGATGAAGGCAAATCTTCATCTTGATCTCCATCTTTATCTCATCTTCATCTTCATGATCAAATAAAGAGAAGAAAAGAAAAATATGAAGAGGTGAAAAATTCTTTTATTAACTCTAATAAAAGTTATAATTTTGGAAGGTCTTCTTAATTAGAATAAACCTCTCCAAATGAGTTTCTATAAAATGTTTCACATTCAAACCCCTCACCATCTACCCTATTTATAGCCTACAACAATGAAGGAGAACCCTTGATGAAACTGGCAATCAAGGAATTGAAATATAGCCACAATTGAGCTCGGCCACCAATTGGTCACGAATCGACACGATTGCCAATCGGCCACGACCAATTGGTTTGCGCAGCTTTGATTTTTTGTGATTTGTTGACCCGATTCTTCATGGATCCTTGAGCTGGCCTTCCTCTTTTGTCTTCTTATATTTAGGCTTCAATAAATGGTAGAAAATCTGGAAGTTTGAGTCTTTGGCTTTTATTCATTATTTTATTAACTCGCAAATTAAGATAAAATAATTATTAGTGGTATATTTATTTATATAAAATAGATGATGAGAGTATAAAATTGTAATAAAATGTGATTATCATTACAAAGATAATCATCTCACATTGAGCATTTGAGGGGCCCCCTAATAATTTTAGTTTTAAATGAGAAAATGTTGCAATATTATTGGAAGTTATTTATTGAAATTTTTAGCGTTGTACAGTTAAAAACTAACATTGTTAGGTAGAAAACCCCAATATGAGATATTTGGGGATAATTTTACAAATAAGAATTAAGGATTAATTTACAAATATGAAAGATTGAGGGTATATATGCAAAACCCTATAATATAGGGTTATTTTGATATTAGCCCTCAACTCTTTAAAATTTTGATATTAGCCCCAATCTTTGAAATTGTCTTAGCCCTCCTCACCCTCCCAAAAAATTCAATACTTTGATATTTCTCAAAATTTATTAATATGTTGAAATAAGCCTCTAGTTTCTAGTTAAAATGGGGAAATATTTAATTTAATTTAACTTTTCTATGATTTGCGGTTATACCCCTCTAGCACAAACCAAATCCATTAACCTCTTTAACTTATATCCATTAAGCTCCCAAAATCTGTTTAATAAAATCCTAACCCAAACCCACTTTCCACTTCATCTTCTCCAGCGTCTTCTCTAACACCTTCTACAACGGGGATGTATCCGATGTAATTTTAGGATTAGAGCTGAAGAGAGCCGTTGGGGAAGACGTTGGTGAAGATGAATTGAAAAGTGAGTTTGTGTTAGGGTCTTATTAACTAAATTTGGGGAGTTTAATGAGTATAAGTTAAAGTTATTAATAAGTTTGGATTTATGTGAGAGGGCCGAGTATAACCGGTAAATTACCAAAAAAAATTTAAAAGTAAACAGAATATCCCGCATATCAACCAGATTTTAACTAGGGGGCCTTATTTCAACATACTAATAGGATTTGGGGGGCCTGAGATCAATTTCAAAGATTTGGGGGGCTAATATTGAAATGTTGAAGGTTTGGGGGTCTGAGAGCAATGTTAAAATTTTGTCCAAATATTGAAGATTTGGAGGGCAAATATCGAAATAACCCGAAAAATTAAAACCAAGGGATTTGCGGCAAATATTCCGAAACAAATAAATCCACTGCGCTTTACCCAAAAACGCCTCCGTCGTCTACCCCAACGAGATCTACGAAACCCTGAAAGCGATCGGTCATCGAGCAAAGAAAACTTCAAACAAAAAGCCTTCTCTTTTTCCATCGCGATTCGGATCTTAACGGGTTTCGGCTTTCTGATAATGTGATGCTTTTAACAGCTGAACATTAGTCCGGATCCAATCCGTTTCAGCTGTCGGAGCTCCGATTGCATTTGGAGAATCCTTCGATTTGAAATCTGGTCACCTGGAGTTGGATTCGATTTGATCTGAGAGCGGCATTGCGGAATTAGGGTTTGATTAGCGAAGATGGATTTGTCTGCTATAAGTGAGGATCTGGCGGAGATCGAAGGGCAGATCAGTGATCTCTTTCGAGCTTTGTCGTAAGATTTTCGTTTCTTTGAAATTCGGAAATGTGTTTAATTTAGGGCTAGAATTTTAATTTTTGTATTTCTGTTTAATTATTGCCGTGTTACAAATGACTAAGGTTGGATCTTAATGGACTTTAATTTGTAGAATTTGCCGTGAATAGTTAAAATTAGAAAAAAAAACACATCATTTCTTTATCATAGGAATTGACTGTTTAGACCATTCATAATGAGAAAGCTGTAAATTAATTGTTAGAATTTAAATGTATAGAGTGAAATTTGTGTTAGTTTTAATTCTGTGAACAACTGAAAGAGGCAGGGATCCCTCCTTTTTAGGGTGAAGCATTTCGGTTGGACTGAAGTTTTAATTGTTACATCTTTATTTCAGAAATATTGCAATTTTCTTAGAGAAGTGTACTATACTTTTGACAACATCCAATTATTCATCGAAATGAGTTATCTGAACTTTGTGAACAAAAATTTCTACCTTTATTAAATTATTTACAATACTTCCACGGAAATTTGTATGTAGCATTTTATTTTGAGAGAAAAGATTATGGTTACTGACCTACTGTATCTTATTGACTGTCAGGAATTCAGAAATGACTATTAGTAATTCCTTCTCAACTCTATTCTGTAAAAAACATCAAATTCAACATAAATATGCTGACAAAAGTTTGAGTATTAACAGTGATAGGTGATCATTGATTATTCTAGTGCAATTTTTCGTATATTTCCATAATTAAGTCTAGGTTTCTTTATAATTTCTGTTAAATTCTGGGAGGAATTTCATTTTGACGTTAAAAAGTGTGATATGAATTAATTATGAATTTCTCTGTGTAACAATGTGGTCAGGAATCATAATGATAGGCAGGGATTGTCAATATCCTTTAGCCCAAAAATATTTTAAGTACTGCATAAGAAAAGTCCAGGTTTCTAAACACTCCTACATATTACAACATGTTTTCCGTAGTGAGGAATAAGGATAGGGTAGATTTGTTCAAACTTCAAACACATGTAAAGGCGGTTAGAATAGGTATGACAAGTGCTAATTGAATAAAGAGGGTGGTCCTTAACTGAGCTGAATAGAGAAAAGAGATTCATGTAGATGGCCCCTAAGAACTATGACAAAGGTTTTACTTTTGCTGTTGTTATACAAAATGGTTATGTTATACTCTGTGATTGCTGTCTTAGAACCAGAAAACGTTATATATATATATATATATATATATATATATATATATATATATATATATATATATAAGCTTCTAATATAATTAGAGTTAGTTTTTTTTCCTTGAGGAAATGATTATTCAGTTTGAACGTTTGCTATAATGGAAGGCATTATCTATGACCCCACTGTGTTATTAACCATGTCAGATGTTAAATCATGCTTTGTCACAACCTACCTTAACTCCTGTGTCATTGCTAACAGGAATGGGTTTCAGAAATTGGAAAAGGTCAAAGACCCTAATCGCAGAAGTAGGCAGCTGGAGGAACTAACGGATAAAATGCGAATGCAAGAGGTACTTACTCATGCTTTTATTAGTGAAGACATTAGCTTATGTAAATTCCATCAAATAAATATACTTTTACTTAAACTTTGATTTCACTTTCTAACTAGGCATGGCTGATCAATATGTGTATATTTTATCTATTTGAAGGCTTATCAAAATTTTGATAGAGCAGTGAAAGAAGAGGAGGGCAGAACTACTGCTGACACCAACAAAATGCTGAGTGACAAAAGCAGTCAATGGTTTTGTTTTGCATTTTAATCTCTTTAGTCTCTATATAAACAGATATATGAGTATCAGATTCGCATCATCGTCCATGTAACATTAATTTGACTGGAGCATTTTTCTTTTGCAGATTAAAGAGTTGAACTCATATGTTGCTCTAAAGAAGCAGTAAGTTTGTATTTCTCTATCTTTATGGATAAGTTATATTTTCTTGTAAGCACACATTTGATTGATTTTTTTTTTCATGTGATTCTGTGAATGCCTGTGTTTATTTAGATTTCTTGACTTGCTCGGCTGATTCTGCAAATCAATATTTTCCCAGCTGATGGACAGACCTTCATGTGGATTAAATAAATTTTCACTAATAGAAAATATCCAAAATCTACATTCAACTACTTGTATTGCACAAATGCATTGGATTGACGAGCTCCAAATAGCTAAATATTGTAGCAGTTCAATCTGAAGTTCATGTTTAAACTCCAAATAGCTTGACATTGTAGGAGTTCAATCTGAAGTTCATGTACCAATTTAGGAAATTGGCATTCATGAGGAAAAAGATCTCTTCTATGTTGCTATATTGGGGCTTGACTTCCTTTCATTACCCATTTTTTATAAGACCTGACAGTGGGGAAAGATTGTTAACTAAGTTCTTTGACTGTTTTAAGAAGGCCATTATGATCATGATTCAATATTCTAATTATACTTTTAGAGACAAATATTGAGTCATATTTATTAAGATTTTGTTCAAAGAAAATTCATTCATTGAGACAAACATCTGAGACATTTATTCCAATTATAGTTCAGTTCTGAATAACCTTTACCCAAATATCAGTCTTGTGGCAAGTAATTAGTGCATACATTTCAATATAAAGCAGCTTTGCAAGGTTAGGTATGGCATACATGTCAATATAAAGCAACTTTGCAAGGTTAGGTATGGCAATGAAATGAACACCCATGAATTGTTCTAAATCTTCATAAGTTTTTCTGTTGAGTTGTTAGGATGAGATAATTAGGAGAAAGGTTTTTCTTAGCTTTGACCTAGAGCTATAACTATAAACTCCACCTTGCCATTGGGTACTGAAGTCAGATGCATATTTTAAAAGTCGTCTCTCCATTTTGCATGCTAGTTTTCTTTGTGTGGAATATTGTGTTCTCTAGGATGTCTCAAATTGATTTAAAGGATTATGCTTCATATTGGGTGCCTTCTGAGGCTTACATGCATCAAGATAAAGAGGGCGAGGAATGTGGATATCTTTCTCTTGCCAGTTTCTCATCGGATGTAACTGTAAGGCAAGCACCTTTACCCATAGAATTCTTAAGACATGAAGATGCTATGATCAGAGAGACCAATATTTTCACTGATATAAAGACAGCTCGTAGTATTTGTGAATGCACTGCATAAAACCAGATAACCAAGTAGTGAGCTCACACAAGGGATGAATTTTTCAGATCCTGTAGAATGCCAGACTCTGTTAGTAGATTTCCTTCAATTATGGTGAACTTGTACTTCACGTTCGGATTATTATTTTATTCTTAGGTTGTGATTGGGATGCATGGCTGTGATGTACTTTTATGATTACTGGCGTTTGGTAGATTGAGGAAAATATTTTTTATTATTTGTATTTCTTCTCAACCTAATGCGTCATGGTTTGTTCACGTCTTGCCAGGGTATTTTGGGAAGCTGAGTGACAATGTAGAGTATAATAGATAAATTACCAAAAAAATTAAAGTAAACAGAATATCCCGCATATCAACCAGATTTTAACTAGGGGGCCTTATTTCAACATACTAATAGGATTTGGGGGGCCTGAGATCAATTTCAAAGATTTGGGGGGCTAATATTGAAATGTTGAAGATTTGGGGGTCTGAGAGCAATTTTAAAATTTTGGGGGTTGATATCCAAATATTGAAGATATGGAGGGCAAATATCGAAATAACCCGAAAATTTAAAACCAAGGGATTTGCGGTAAATATTCCGAAACAAATAAATCCACTGCGCTTTACCCAAAAACGCCTCCGTCGTCTACCCCAACGAGATCTACGAAACCCTGAAAGCGATCGGTCATCGAGCAAAGAAAACTCCAAACAAAAAGCCTTCTCTTTTTCCATCGCGATTCGGATCTTAACGGGTTTCGGCTTTCTGATAATGTGATGCTTTTAACAGCTGAACATTAGTCCGGATCCAATCCGTTTCAGCTGTCGGAGCTCCGATTGCATTTGGAGAATCCTTCGATTTGAAATCTGGTCACCTGGAGTTGGATTCGATTTGATCTGAGAGCGGCATTGCGGAATTAGGGTTTGATTAGCGAAGATGGATTTGTCTGCTATAAGTGAGGATCTGGCGGAGATCGAAGGGCAGATCAGTGATCTCTTTCGAGCTTTGTCGTAAGATTTTCGTTTCTTTGAAATTCGGAAATGTGTTTAATTTAGGGCTAGAATTTTAATTTTTGTATTTCTGTTTAATTATTGCCGTGTTACAAATGACTAAGGTTGGATCTTAATGGACTTTAATTTGTAGAATTTGCCGTGAATAGTTAAAATTAGAAAGAAAAAAAAAGGCACATCATTTCTTTATCATAGGAATTGACTGTTTAGACCATTCATAATGAGAAAGCTGTAAATTAATTGTTAGAATTTAAATGTATAGAGTGAAATTTGTGTTAGTTTTAATTCTGTGAACAACTGAAAGAGGCAGGGATCCCTCCTTTTTAGGGTGAAGCATTTCGGTTGGACTGAAGTTTTAATTGTTACATCTTTATTTCAGAAATATTGCAATTTTCTTTAAGAAGTGTACTATACTTTTGACAACATCCAATTATTCATCGAAATGAGTTATCTGAACTTTTGTGAACAAAAATTTCTACCTTTATTAAATTATTTACAATACTTCCACGGAAATTTGTATGTAGCATTTTATTTTGAGAGAAAAGATTATGGTTACTGACATACTGTATCTTATTGACTGTCAGGAATTCAGAAATGACTATTAGTAATTCCTTCTCAACTCTATTCTGTAAAAAACATCAAATTCAACATAAATATGCTGATAAAAGTTTGAGTATTAATAGTGATAGGTGATCATTGGTTATTCTAGTGTAATTAAGTTTCTGTATATTTCCATAATTAAGTCTAGGTTTCTTTATAATTTCTGTTAAATTCTGGGAGGAATTGTCATTTTGACGTTAAAAAGTGTGATATGAATTAATTATGAATTTCTCTGTGTAACAATGTGGTCAGGAATCATAATGATAGGCAGGGATTGTCAATATCCTTTAGTCCAAAAATATTTTAAGTACCGCATAAGAAAAGTCCAGGCTTCTAAACACTCCTACATATTACAACATGTTTTCCGTAGTGAGGAATAAGGATAGGGTAGATTTGTTCAAACTTCAAACACATGTAAAGGCGGTTAGAATAGGTATGATAAGTGCTAATTGAATAAAGAGGGTGGTCCTTAACTGAGCTGAATAGAGAAAAGAGATTCATGTAGATGGCCCCTAAGAACTATGATAAAGGTTTTACTTTTGCTGTTGCTGTTATACAAAATGGTTATGTTATACTCTGTGATTGCTGTCTTAGAACCAGAAAAACGTTAAGCTTCTAATATAATTAGAGTTAGTTTTTTTTTCCTTGAGGAAATGATTATTCAGTTTGAACGTTTGCTCTAATGGAAGGCATTATCTATGACCCCACTGTGTTATTAACCATGTCAGATGTTAAATCATGCTTTGTCACAACCTACCTTAACTCCTGTGTCATTGCTAACAGGAATGGGTTTCAGAAATTGGAAAAGGTCAAAGACCCTAATCGCAGAAGTAGGCAGCTGGAGGAACTAACGGATAAAATGCGAGAATGCAAGAGGTACTTACTCATGCTTTTTTAGGAAAATATTAGTGCAACTTTTTGCCTTTTTTTAGACATTAGCTTATGTAAATTCCATCAAATAAATATACTTTTACTTAAACTTTGATTTCACTTTCTAACTAGGCATGGCTGATCAATATGTGTATATTTTATCTATTTGAAGGCTTATCAAAAATTTTGATAGAGCAGTGAAAGAAGAGGAGGGCAGAACTACTGCTGACACCAACAAAATGCTGAGTGACAAAAAGCAGTCAATGGTTTTGTTTTGCATTTTAATCTCTTTAGTCTCTATATAAACAGATATATGAGTATCAGATTCGCATCATCGTCCATGTAACATTAATTTGACTGGAGCGTTTTTCTTTTGCAGATTAAAGAGTTGAACTCATATGTTGCTCTAAAGAAGCAGTAAGTTTGTATTTCTCTATCTTTATGGATAAGTTATATTTTCTTGTAAACACACATTTGATTGATTTTTTTTTCATGTGATTCTGTGAATGCCTGTGTTTATTTAGATTTCTTGACTTGCTCGGCTGATTCTGCAAATCAATAGTTTCCCAGCTGATGGACAGACCTTCATGTGGATTAAATAAATTTTCACTAATAGAAAATATCCAAATTCTACATTCAACTACTTGTATTGCACAAATGCATTGGATTGACGAGCTCCAAATAGCTAAATATTGTAGGAGTTCAATCTGAAGTTCATGTTTAAACTCCAAATAGCTTGACATTGTAGGAGTTCAATCTGAAGTTCATGTACCAATTTAGGAAATCATTGGCATTCATGAGGAAAAAGATCTCTTCTATGTTGCTATATTGGGGCTTGATTTCCTTTCATTACCCATTTTTCTATAAGACCTGACAGTGGGGAAAGATTGTTAACTAAGTTCTTTGATTGTTTTAAGAAGGCCATTATGATCATGATTCAATATTCTAATTATACTTTTAGAGACAAACATTGAGTCATATTTATTAAGATTTTGTTCAAAGAAAATTCATTCATTGAGACAAACATCTGAGACATTTATTCAATTATAGTTCAGTTCTGAATAACCTTTACCCAAATATCAGTCTTGTGGCAAGTAATTAGTGCATACATTTCAATATAAAGCAGCTTTGCAAGGTTAGGTATGGCATACATGTCAATATAAAGCAACTTTGCAAGGTTAGGTATGGCAATGAAATGAACACCCATGAATTGTTCTAAATCTTCATAAGTTTTTCTGTTGAGTTGTTCGGATGAGATAATTAGGAGAAAGGTTTTTCTTAGCTTTGACCTAGAGCTATAACTATAAACTCCACCTTGCCATTGGGTACTGAAGTCAGATGCATATTTTAAAAGTCGTCTCTCCATTTTGCATGCTAGTTTTCTTTGTGTGGAATATTGTGTTCTCTAGGATGTCTCAAATTGATTTAAAGGATTATGCTTCATATTGGGTGCCTTCTGAGGCTTACATGCATCAAGATAAAGAGGGCGAGGAATGTGGAGATTTCTTTCTCTTGCCAGTTTCTCATCGGATGTAACTGTAAGGCAAGCACCTTTACCCATAGAATTCTTAAGACATGAAGATGCTATGATCAGAGAGACCAATATTTTCACTGATATAAAGACAGCTCGTAGTATTTGTGAATGCACTGCATAAAACCAGATAACCAAGTAGTGAGCTCACACAAGCGGGATGAATTTTTCAGATCCTGTAGAATGCCAGACTCTGTTAGTAGATTTCCCTTCAATTATGGTGAACTTGTAGATAACTCTGATTTCTGCTCAGTTTTTTGCTGGTGTGGTTGTCGGGGGGAAAATATTTTCAGCTTTTTCACTGGTCCACTAGTTAGGTCAAGAATAGTTTCGGATGAGGGATGCTGATATTAACGAATTCACCATTGAGCTTACTCAATATTTTTAAAAAATTCTGATGAACTTGGTATGTACGTCCATTGTCACTATTTTTAACTCTTTATTTAAATCTTTCCCTGTGAAGTGGGCCGTCTTGGAGTACAACTCCATGCTAAGAAGACTAAGAAAAAGTGGATGAACTTTTATGAAGGCTGTCAGCTGTATGTCGAGCCTTTAATTTGGTGTCCATTCATGGTTAATATTCTCTGCAGAAGAGGAGGGGCTTATCCAAAACATAATTAGACAACTTGGTTTGTAGGAGAAAGTAACTTATTGTCAATTTAACTTCAAGCAACATATGATCAGTCCTCCAAATTCTCCTAGTTTATAAACAGCAAATTTGCTAATTGATTGGTATTCATCTCTAGGACACAATATGGTCAAAGAGCCTAACAAATGCCTTCCAACTTAATATGTAATCCGCTAGGAAAAACTGTTTTATTTATAATCTGGTAGCCTTTTGTTGTAAGATTTAGTCAAAAGCATAAAAAAAAGGTCGATTATCTAACAATCAATCAAAATTTAAGCATGACTCATTTCTCTTGTTTTATGATTTTTCTTTCAACTCAGATCAATCCTTAACCTTTCTTTAGGATTTGCATCGGTGGTTGTCAGTTTTAAAAGGCTAAACTATCTTGTTGAGGAAGCTCGTCACATATCTTGAATTTCGTTAGTAGCCAATGGATTTCTAACTGATAATCTCTTTAATGATGCAACCAAAACCTGGAAACATGTTTCAGCTAACCAAATGTGCTGTCTGTCTTAAGTAAACTAATCCACAATTTTTAATGGGCTGTTAATTAAATCAAAGCTGCAGTTCAGTTTTCAAGCAATATTTCGTTCCATTATGCATTTTTGTTACTAAGTAGTTAGTGCAACTATAGTCCATCTTTTATTATCCCAATAGGTATATGGTTGTTGTGATGATTTTTCCGATTTATTTGATTGTTATTCTGCTTTATGCAATTGCAGGTATGCCAGTAGTCTTGACACTAAACGAGTTGATCTCTTTGATGGCCCCAGTGGAGAGGACCATGGTGAAAACAATGTTCTGTTGGCTGCAAGTAAGTTACATGCTTATCATATGAGCGCGTTATATCTTGTCACAATGAAGCCCTTCTGCTTCTTTTATATGACATTTTAACCTTGGTCCATGCCACAGAAAAATGCTGAAATATGTGCTTAACTATGACAGCCTAGTGAGTAGTGCATTTGCATGCGTGTGAAATTTTGCTCTTTTGAGACTTGAGAGTAAAAAACAGAAAAGGAGAGAAAAATGCATTCCTGCTCCGTATCAACCAAAAGGAAGAGAGAAATCATAGTTCAAAAATTAAAAAAAGAAAATAAAGCAGTGGCAAAGAAGAAAAGGTTGAATAATAAAATTTTGAAGACTAAAATTAAGTGGGTATGGCTGATATTTGATATTTAGTTTTGTTCAACCCTTGTTATCAATTAAATGGTATTGGGGCTTGACTTCCTTTCATTACCCATTTTTTATAAGACCTGACAGTGGGGAAAGATTGTTAACTAAGTTCTTTGACTGTTTTAAGAAGGCCATTATGATCATGATTCAATATTCTAATTATACTTTTAGAGACAAATATTGAGTCATATTTATTAAGATTTTGTTCAAAGAAAATTCATTCATTGAGACAAACATCTGAGACATTTATTCCAATTATAGTTCAGTTCTGAATAACCTTTACCCAAATATCAGTCTTGTGGCAAGTAATTAGTGCATACATTTCAATATAAAGCAGCTTTGCAAGGTTAGGTATGGCATACATGTCAATATAAAGCAACTTTGCAAGGTTAGGTATGGCAGTGAAATGAACACCCATGAATTGTTCTAAATCTTCATAAGTTTTTCTGTTGAGTTGTTAGGATGAGATAATTAGGAGAAAGGTTTTTCTTAGCTTTGACCTAGAGCTATAACTATAAACTCCACCTTGCCATTGGGTACTGAAGTCAGATGCATATTTTAAAAGTCGTCTCTCCATTTTGCATGCTAGTTTTCTTTGTGTGGAATATTGTGTTCTCTAGGATGTCTCAAATTGATTTAAAGGATTATGCTTCATATTGGGTGCCTTCTGAGGCTTACATGCATCAAGATAAAGAGGGCGAGGAATGTGGATATTTCTTTCTCTTGCCAGTTTCTCATCGGATGTAACTGTAAGGCAAGCACCTTTACCCATAGAATTCTTAAGACATGAAGATGCTATGATCAGAGAGACCAATATTTTCACTGATATAAAGACAGCTCGTAGTATTTGTGAATGCACTGCATAAAACCAGATAACCAAGTAGTGAGCTCACACAAGCGGGATGAATTTTTCAGATCCTGTAGAATGCCAGACTCTGTTAGTAGATTTCCCTTCAATTATGGTGAACTTGTAGATAACTCTGATTTCTGCTCAGTTTTTTGCTGGTGTGGTTGTCGGGGGGAAAATATTTTCAGCTTTTTCACTGGTCCACTAGTTAGGTCAAGAATAGTTTCGGATGAGGGATGCTGATATTAACGAATTCACCATTGAGCTTACTCAGTATTTTTAAAAAATTCTGATGAACTCGGTATGTACGTCCATTGTCACTATTTTTAACTCTTTATTTAAATCATTCCCTGTGAAGTGGGCCATCTTGGAGTACAACTCCATGCTAAGAAGACTAAGAAAAAGTGGATGAACTTTTATGAAGGCTGTCAGCTGTATGTCGAGCCTTTAATTTGGTGTCCATTCATGGTTAATATTCTCTGCAGAAGAGGAGGGGCTTATCCAAAACATAATTAGACAACTTGGTTTGTAGGAGAAAGTAACTTATTGTCAATTTAACTTCAAGCAATATATGATCAGTCCTCCAAATTCTCCTAGTTTATAAACAGCAAATTTGGTAATTGATTGGTATTCATCTCTAGGACACAATATGGTCAAAGAGCCAAACAAATGCCTTCCAACTTAATATGTCATCCGCTAGGAAAAACTGTTTTATTTATACTCTGGTAGCCTTTTTGTTGTAAGATTTAGTCAAAAGCATAAAAAAAAAAGGTCGATTATCTAACAATCAATCAAAATTTAAGCATGACTCATTTCTCTTGTTTTATGATTTTTCTTTCAACTCAGATCAATCCTTAACCTTTCTTTAGGATTTGCATCGGTGGTTGTCAGTTTTAAAAGGCTAAACTATCTTGTTGAGGAAGCTCGTCACATATCTTGAATTTTGTTAGTAGCCACTGGATTTCTAACTGATAATCTCTTTAATGATGCAACCAAAACCTGGAAACATGTTTCAGCTAACCAAATGTGCTGTCTGTCTTAAATAAACTAATCCACAATTTTTAATGGGCTGTTAATTAAATCAAAGCTGCAGTTCAGTTTTCAAGCAATATTTCGTTCCATTATGCATTTTTGTTACTTAGTAGTTAGTGCAGCTATAGTCCATCTTTTATTATCCCAATGGGTATATGGTTGTTGTGATGATTTTTCCGATTTATTTGATTGTTATTCTGCTTTATGCAATTGCAGGTATGCCAGTAGTCTTGACACTAAACGAGTTGATCTCTTTGATGGCCCCAGTGGAGAGGACCATGGTGAAAACAATGTTCTGTTGGCTGCAAGTAAGTTACATGCTTATCATATGAGCGCGTTATATCTTGTCACAATGAAGCCCTTCTGCTTCTTTTATATGACATTTTAACCTTGGTCCATGCCACAGAAAAATGCTGAAATATGTGCTTAACTATGACAGCCTAGTGAGTAGTGCATTTGCATGCGTGTGAAATTTTGCTCTTTTGAGACTTGAGAGTAAAAAACAGAAAAGGAGCATTCCTGCGCCGTATCAACCAAAAGGAAGAGAGAAATCATAGTTCAAAAATTAAAAAAAGAAAATAAAGCAGTGGCAAAGAAGAAAAGGTTGAATAATAAAATTTTGAAGACTAAAATTAAGTGGGTATGGCTGATATTTGATATTTAGTTTTGTTCAACCCTTGTTATCAATTAAATGGTATGGGGGGCTTCACTCTCTTTTATTTGTCCTTTCCTTTAATGAACGCTCAAGATTTTTCATCGGAGTCTGGATGACATTTCGAACTATCATCAAGCTTGATTTCCACTAGTGTCAGAATTAAAGTCGCTGCATTAGTAAATTATTTAATCTATATGAAAGGAGTTACCTTTGTTCTTCAAGGCTATGCTGCTATCGAAAATTAGAATTTACTATACAAATTTTACGTGATAAGTCTTTTATTGCTAATTTAAAAAAATACTTTTGTAGATATGACCAACCAACAATTAATGGACAATGGTAACAGGATGATGGATGAAACAGATCAAGCTATTGAGCGATCAAAGAAGGTTAGCTTCTCAACTACTCCGTGATAATTATTTTTCAGTATTTTGTTTCCTAGACTTGAAATGAATTTCTTTTCAGTCTGTAGCTCCAAAATCTTACCAACTCTGTGTGTGTGTGTGTGTGTGTGTGTATTTATTTGCAACAGTTGTTTGTGTTTCTACAAACATTATGTTTTTGGCATTTGCTTGTGTCAAGGTTAATTATGTAAGTTTCTATTTATTATATCTATGTAAATATGAGAATTGAAAAAACTTGGGTTGGCTACTTCTTTTCCATATTGTCTATGAACATGGTGTCAAGGCACCAGGTTTGTGGTAGGTTCTTAGTCAGATCTCATTAAAAATATATATCTTACCATGTTGTTCTGCCTTTTCATGTCCAAAGCTCACAGTAAGGAGAGTTTTAGGTATTATGTTTGCTTGACATACATTGTTAGCTCACAACCCACAATTCAAACCTTTGGATAAAGTGGTTTACTCTTGTATTATCGTCTACTTTTCCTATCAATCAACCAGTTGCTGGAAAAAGATGGACTGCAGGGCATGCAGTTTCTTAGAACAAGATAATAATTTGTGAGTTTGGTTATTTAAGTTAATATTCTTCGTATCTTCTAGCGATACACTTCTATCACGGACTCCCTTTTCATTATCATCTTAGACCACTAGACCATTTGATATAGATTTAAATTACAAGGTCTAACATGTTTGTAATTTTTGCTATATTTGAAAATCTCAATTTCCTAGGAGTGTAAGAAATTGTTAATATGCTTCTCAGCAATTACGTGCAATCTTGCTCCAAATGTTTAATGATGGGCCTTATATGCAAAATATTTCGTTGGACAAGGCTTCACCACCCATTAATGCTTATGAATAGAAGGTTGGCATGATGTTTATTGGGCTTTATGCTTTTCCATGGAGCTTCTTATCTGTGCTATTGCTATATATTCAAGACTCCAAAGTGGATAGGGCAGCATCAGCTGTGTGCTAGAAATTGTCTAGTATATACTGAAGAATTTCTCTTTATTTTTTTGTCCTAATATTTGATTTTTTTTTTTCTGTTTCTTTTTGTATTTTAGGTAGTTGAAGACACAGTTAATGTTGGAGCTGAGACTGCAGCTGCTCTCAAGGCACAGGTGTGTCATCGATGGTGAATGAGAAATCTTATTTTACCTGTGATTTTAATTTAATTTGACTAGTTCTTATCTATACCGCCAGACTGAACAAATGAGCAGAATTGTTAATGAACTTGACTCAATTCATTTCTCGATCAAGAAAGCAACTAAACTGGTTAAAGAAATTGGCAGACAGGTCAGGCTGTAAGCCTTTTGTTTCATTCTCATTCTCTAACTCCAAGCTTATAATTATCTTTCTTCTCACTTCTAATTTTCTGTTTGTTTGTTAAGGTTGCAACTGACCGTTGTATAATGGGCATGCTCGTCCTGATTGTAATTGGTGTAATAGCAATTATCATTGTGAAGGTTCGGCATCCATATTCTTGATATTTTTTTGCTGTTTTCAGTGTTGTGCTTGTTACCTATCACATTGTTAATATAGTCTTCGCTTCCAAGCTTATGTTGTACTTGTTACTTATCATGACATAAATCATATAGAGTGGACAAGTGGCTAACCTTTCATAATATATGGATGCACCTGCTATTAACCCTTTAAATCATTTAGGCGTGCATCTAGTATTCCTGTTTTCATCATTGCATGTCTTGGAGCGGACCATACAATCCCCAGTTCTTAGGAGTTCTTTTGATTATATATGCTTTAAGGAAGCACTTTATCATTATTACAATGAGCTCAATTGTTGTTACCATAATTTTTTGGTCTAGTGTTTGTGGGGTCAAAGAAGTTTAAATTTCACTTAACCCCTCGGAACTTTGGGAGGGTTTGCATATAACTCGCCTAAACTTTTGTTCCCCTTACCCTGTGAACTTGATCTCAGTTAACCCCTCAAAAGTAACATCGTCAACTTTGATGGGTCACTTGCAAGCACGTCACAGTAAAGAACAAAAATAGCTCTCAGTTTATTAAAATTACCCCTATATCCCTAGTTTTCAAAAAGGTCATTTTGGTTTCACCACTAACAAGTAACGGTGTCAGGGAGGGTGTGTGCGTTGGGAAAAATTCAAAGTTCAGGGGGACTTAAGTGAGACAAACTTTAGGGGGATTAAGTGGAATAAAACAAACTCAGCGGGGTTATGTGCAAAATCACCCAAAGTTCAGGGGGTTTAGTGGAATTTACCCTAGAGGAATCCAGCATAGACTTGGTCAAATTCTATCTCCTGACTAGTCCCACTTGGAATTAAGATTAAGAAATCTGTCCGTTCCCTTTGAAATTATATTTCTATGCAGTGCTACGGCAGTGTTATTTTCTTGTTTCTTGTGGGATTATTTTTGCAATTATACTAATTTATTTCTTCTTTAAATGACAGATTGTTAACCCTCATAACAAGGCAATCCGTGATATACCTGGACTTGCGCCACCAGCTCAATCTAATCGAAAACTCCTGTGGGATTTGAATGAGACATAAATCTTTGCAGCATATGTTCCTTGCCCTAATTTTCAACTATGGAGATTGATCATCTTTATAGTGCTTGATGTTGTTTTGGATGGTGGTGATTCTTTGCGAAACATTGTACTTGTTGTATTACCTTCATTTTTAAAATACAAACACTAAATTTCATTTGTGTAATACCATTTGTAATACATAAACTTTCTGCTTTGAAATACAAAGTTCCCTTGAGTGCATTGCTATTATTCGTGTTTTCTCATTGTATCATTTCTTTTTTTAGGACAGGCTGTGTAACTGGAGTTTGTACATTTCTTGGATACTAGCCTAGTCAGTAGTGTATGTCGTTGCCGCGTAGACATATGCTTGGATATTTATAATGCATATAGAAAAAAAGTTTAAAATGAAAATGAACTCCTGTACAATTCCATAAACTAATGTAGAAAGCTCTCAAGGAGCAAATAAATTCTATTTAATGCATTCTTGTAAGTAATTTTCATTTCCTTCAGTTCTCTTGATATTGAGCATTGACTTATTATTATTCATGAATTTAATAATTATTATCATTTACGTATAACTGGTTAGTTAATTCTTTCTTCTTTTATTGTTTAAACATGGAAATTTCATAAACTATTGTACATAACCCTTCTCTCTCATAAACAATTATAAATGCTTTGATTTTGTCAAGTCGCTACATTCCTACTAATAAGATGCTAATGTTAAAATTACATATTGGTAAAAATGAATATGAATGTTAGCCATATTTATAATTTACATCAGTGATCCAATAATTTTCTTTGTAAATTTTCAATTTTCTCAAATCATGTTGATTTTAGCTTTTCTATTAGTAAATCATTTTCTTTATTCACGACACTTGGGTTTAGTTCAAACACTTGTTCTATTAGTAAATAGCATCACTAATTCTATATTAAAAACACTATCTTTAGTAGTAGTGAGAACTGATTGCTACTTATGCATTCGAGCTCACCATCACTCAAATGTGGTTATAGCTCACACTTGAATACCTTGTATGTCAAACACAAACATATCTACCTATGCACAAAGAATATTCTCATTAAAAATATATATCTTGCCATGTTGTTCTGCCTTTTCATGTCCAAAGCTCACAGTAAGGAGAGTTTTAGGTATTATGTTTGCTTGACATACATTGTTAGCTCACAACCCACAATTCAAACCTTTGGATAAAGTGGTTTACTCTTGTATTATCGTCTACTTTTCCTATCAATCAACCAGTTGCTGGAAAAGATGGACTGCAGGGCATGCAGTTTCTTAGAACAAGATAATAATTTGTGAGTTTGGTTATTTAAGTTAGTATTCTTCATCTTCTAGCGATACACTTCTATCACGGACTCCCTTTTCATTATCATCTTAGACCACTAGACCATTTGATATAGATTTAAATTACAAGGTCTAACATATTTGTCATTTTGCTATATTTGAAAATCTCAATTTCCTAGGAGTGTAAGAAATTGTTAATATGCTTCTCAGCAATTACGTGTAATCTTGCTCCAAATGTTTAATGATGGGCTTTATATGCAAAATATTTCGTTGGACAAGGCTTCACCACCCATTAATGCTTATGAATAGAAGGTTGGCATGATGTTTATTGGGCTTTATGCTTTTCCATGGAGCTTCTTATCTGTGCTATTGCTATATATTCAAGACTCCAAAGTGGATAGGGCAGCATCAGCTGTGTGCTAGAAATTGTCTAGTATATACTGAAGAATTTCTCTTTAGTTTTTTGTCCTAATATTTGATTTTTTTTCTGTTTCTTTTTCTATTTTAGGTAGTTGAAGACACAGTTAATGTTGGAGCTGAGACTGCAGCTGCTCTCAAGGCACAGGTGTGTCATCGATGGTGAATGAGAAATCTTATTTTACCTGTGATTTTAATTTAATTTGACTAGTTCTTATCTATACTGCCAGACTGAACAAATGAGCAGAATTGTTAATGAACTTGACTCAATTCATTTCTCGATCAAGAAAGCAACTAAACTGGTTAAAGAAATTGGCAGACAGGTCAGGCTGTAAGCCTTTTGTTTCATTCTCATTCTCTAACTCCAAGCTTATAATTATCTTTCTTCTCACTTCTAATTTTCTGTTTGTTTGTTAAGGTTGCAACTGACCGTTGTATAATGGGCATGCTCGTCCTGATTGTAATTGGTGTAATAGCAATTATCATTGTGAAGGTTCGGCACCCATATAATTGATATTTTTTTGCTGTTTTCAGTGTTGTGCTTGTTACCTATCACATTGTTAATATAGTCTTCGCTTCCAAGCTTATGTTGTACTTGTTACTTATCATGACATAAATCATATAGAGTGGACAAGTGGCTAACCTTTCATAATATATGGATGTACCTGCTATTAACCCTTTAAATCATTTAGGCGTGCATCTAGTATTCCTGTTTTCATCATTGCATGTCTTGGAGCGGACCATACAATCCCCAGTTCTTAGGAGTTCTTTTGATTATATATGCTTTAAGGAAGCACTTTATCGTTATTACAATGAGCTCAATTGTTGTTACCATAATTTTTTGGTCTAGTGTTTGTGGGGTCAAAGAAGTTTAAATTTCACTTAACCCCTCGGAACTTTGGGAGGGTTTGCATATAACTCGCCTAAACTTTTGTTCCCCTTACCCTGTGAACTTGATCTCAGTTAACCCCTCAAAAGTAACATCGTGAACTTTGATGGGTCACTTGCAAGCACGTCACAGTAAAGAAAAAAAATAGCTCTCAGTTTATTAAAATTACCCCTATATCCCTAGTTTTCAAAAAGGTCATTTTTGTTTCACCACTAACAAGTAACAGTGTCAGGGAGGGTGTGTGCGTTGGGAAAAATTCAAAGTTCAGGGGGACTTAAGTGAGACAAACTTTAGGGGGATTAAGTGGAATAAAAAAACTCAGCGGGGTTATGTGCAAAATCACCCAAAGTTCAGGGGGTTTAGTGGAATTTACCCTAGAGGAATCCAGCATAGACTTGGTCAAATTCTATCTCCTGACTAGTCCCACTTGGAATTAAGATTAAGAAATCTGTCCGTTCCCTTTGAAATTATTTTTCTATGCAGTGCTACGGCAGTGTTATTTTCTTGTTTCTTGTGGGATTATTTTTGCAATTATACTAATTTATTTCTTCTTTAAATGACAGATTGTTAACCCTCATAACAAGGCAATCCGTGATATACCTGGACTTGCGCCACCAGCTCAATCTAATCGAAAACTCCTGTGGGATTTGAATGAGACATAAATCTTTGCAGCATATGTTCCTTGCCCTAATTTTCAACTATGGAGATTGATCATCTTTATAGTGCTTGATGTTGTTTTGGATGGTGGTGATTCTTTGCGAAACATTGTACTTGTTGTATTACCTTCATTTTTAAAATACAAACACTAAATTTCATTTGTGTAATACCATTTGTAATACATAAACTTTCTGCTTTGAAATACAAAGTTCCCTTGAGTGCATTGCTATTATTTGTGTTTTCTCATTGTATCATTTCTTTTTTTTTTTTAGGACAGGCTGTGTAACTGGAGTTTGTACATTTCTTGGATACTAGCCTAGTCAGTAGTGTATGTGCGTTGCACGTAGACATATGCTTGGATATTTATAATGCATATAGAAAAAAAAAGCTTAAAATGAAAATGAACTCCTGTACAATTCCATAAACTAATGTAGAAAGCTCTCAAGGAGCAAATAAATTCTATTTAATGCATTCTTGTAAGTAATTTTCATTTCCTTCAGTTCTCTTGATATTGAGCATTGACTTATTATTATTCATGAATTTAATAATTATTATCATTTACGTATAACTGGTTAGTTAATTCTTTCTTCTTTTATTGTTTAAACATGGAAATTTCATAAACTATTGTACATAACCCTTCTCTCTCATAAACAATTATAAATGCTTTGATTTTGTCAAGTCGCTACATTCCTACTAATAAGATGCTAATGTTAAAATTACATATTGGTAAAAATGAATATGAATGTTAGCCATATTTATAATTTACATCAGTGATCCAATAATTTTCTTTGTAAATTTTCAATTTTCCCAATTTTTAGCTTTTCTATTAGTAAATCATTTTCTTTATTCACGACACTTGGGTTTAGTTCAAACACTTGTTCTATTAGTAAATAGCATCACTAATTCTATATTAAAAACACTATCTTTAGTAGTAGTGAGAACTGATTGCTACTTATGCATTGAGACTCACCATCACTCAAATGTGGTTATAGCTCACACTTGAATACCTTGTATGTCAAACACAAACATATCTACCTATGCACAAAGAATATTCTCATTGAAAATTTAGTACTTCCCAAGTATAATTCAATACATATGAAAGATAATTTTCACTCCTTAACATTAAATTTTCTTTCTTGTAGATTGAACATATAAAGTTTACACAACTTCTGACTCTACAATTTGGTGGCATTGATAAATTTACCAAGTATTTAGCATTCACACTAGCCTTTTGTCGGCATTGATAAATTTACCAAGTATTTAGCATTCACACTAGCCTTTTGTCCCTTGCATACATCACAAAGAGACCATCCTCACATTAATGATTCCTTCAGTAGTCTTAACAAACACAAATAAATAAAAATTATAATAATAAATAATGATGGGTAAATAAATTTTACTGTGTTCGTCGTCGAGTCTGTTAAAACAAAGCACTTCGACCACCATCGGTCAAGGCTCAACTTTAATATGCAAATTTAAACTTACAGACAAAATAGAATCTCGTGAAGTCTCGTAATTTATTTGGGGCTTGGTTTTGTGCTTAGAATTATCCACCGCATTTGGGCGGAAAAACAATAAAACAAAGCCAACCCATCTCTCAATTCCCTCTCCTTAAATAGAAATTCCAAGATTCTAAGATCTTCGAAGTGAAAAGCAGATGAAGCTATCAAGACCTTTATTGATAGCAGTGAACCTTTTTCAGTGCTTCCTCCAAATGCCCCTCTCTCTCCCATGGCAACCTCCTTCACCAATGTTTCTGGATTCTCCTCCTTTTTGTAGAGAGGAAAGTAATATTATGGTAATGGGTGCATTAAGAGGTAGTGGGGGGATTTGATTGGTTATTGATGGAGATTAATGGGTAGAAATAAATGGTACTCGGGGAGGTTATGGGTATATGATTAACTAGAAATTTTGATAGGTAATTAATGGAGAGGCTATGAATGTGAGGAGGTTATTGGTGAGTATTATTATTATTATTTTATGTCTACGACTTTTTACCGATTTTGCGTCATCTAAAGTGCTGATAACATAATGTTAAATAGGCTTATTTGCAAGTCATACATATGAGTGAGTGAGTGAGTGTGTGTGTGTGTATTTATATATGCATGCAATAACATAATGTTAGATAAGTTATGAATGTGAGGGAGTTATTGGTGAGCAATCATAATCATTAAATTTTCATGGGGTTATTGGTGAGCAATCATAATCATTAAATTTTCATGTCTATCTCATTTTCTTTAAACATTATAAAACTAATGAATTAAATGTAAACATTTAAGTAGAATTAACATTGAGCAAAGGTTTGAGATTGGTAGATTTAATGGGTTATGTATGTATGTATTTGTTGTATGGGTATAGTTTATGTATGAATAGATGTATTTTATGTATGCATGTGCGTGTTTTGGAGGACATTTTCGAAAAAATATTTTAAAATCCTATACACTTTTATAATAGTATAAAATATATCTGAGAGATATTTTACTATTCTGCTATAAATGGCATGATTAATTCCTCTAGTACAACTACAGTGCCTATATTTTACCAAGTATTTAGCATTCACACTAGCCTTTTGTCGGCATTGATAAATTTACCAAGTATTTAGCATTCACACTAGCCTTTTGTCGGCATTGATAAATTTACCAAGTATTTAGCATTCACACTAGCCTTTTGTCGGCATTGATAAATTTACCAAGTATTTAGCATTCACACTAGCCTTTTGTCGGCATTGATAAATTTACCAAGTATTTAGCATTCACACTAGCCTTTTGTCCCTTGCATACATCACAAAGAGACCATCCTCACATTAATGATTCCTTCGTAGTCTTAACAAACACAAATAAATAAAAATTATAATAATAAATAATGATGGGTAAAGAAATTTTACTGTGTTCGGCGTCGAGTCTGTTAAAACAAAGCACTTCGACCACCATCGGTCAAGGCTCAACTTTAATATGCAAATTTAAACTTACAGACAAAATAGAATCTCGGCGGAAGTCTCGTAATTTATTTGGGGCACTTGGTTTTGTGCTTAGAATTATCCACCGCCGCTGGACGGAAAAACAATAAAACAAAGCCAACCCATCTCTCAATTCCCCTCTCCTTAAATAGAAATTCCAAGATTCTAAGATCTTCGTGAAGTGAAAAGGCAGATGAAGCTATCAAGACCTTTATTGATAGCAGTGAACCTTTTTCAGTGCTTCCTCCAAATGCCCCTCTCTCTCCCATGGCAACCTCCTTCACCAATGTTTCTGGATTCTCCTCCTTTCTGTAGAGAGGAAAGTAATATTATGGTAATGGGTGCATTAAGAGGTAGTGGGGGGATTTGATTGGTTATTGATGGAGATTAATGGGTAGAAATAAATGGTACTCGGGGAGGTTATGGGTATATGATTAACTAGAAATTTTGATAGGTAATTAATGGAGAGGATATGAATGTGAGGAGGTTATTGGTGAGTATTATTATTATTATTTTATGTCTACGACTTTTACCGATTTTGCGTCATCTAAAGTGCTGATAACATAATGTTAAATAGGCTTATTTGCAAGTCATACATATGAGTGTGTGTGTGTGTGTATTTATATATGCATGCAATAACATAATGTTAGATAAGTTATGAATGTGAGGGGTTATTGGTGAGCAATCATAATCATTAAATTTTCATGTCTATCTCATTTTCTTTAAACATTATTAAACTAATGAGTTAAATGTAAACATTTAAGTAGAATTAACATTGAGCAAAGGTTTGAGATTGGTAGATTTAATGGGTTATGTATGCATGTATTTGTTGTATGGGTATAGTTTATGTATGAATAGATGTATTTTATGTATGCATGTACGTGTTTTGGAGGACATTTTCGAAAAAATATTTTAAAATCCTATACACTTTTATAATAGTATAAAATATATATGAGAGATATTTTACTATTCTGCTATAAATGGCATGATTAATTCCTCTAGTACAACTACAGTGCCTATATTTTGCCAAAATTTGTGAGCTATGCTAAGTGTTGAAAGTTTAAAATATAGGATGAAGGAGAGGCACAGCAATGATGTAAAGTGATATTCGATATTGTCAATTTATACAAGTTACTATATGCAAGAGAAGCAGTTATAACTTTTAACCCTCTGATGCAAGTAGGATGTGGAGGGATTACTAGCCGTTTTGTCGTTTTGTCTTTTGGTTATATTCAATTTTCCCTATAAATAAACGAGCCAGTATAAAGAAAAGTTGTTCGCAATTTATACCTTCCAAATTAAAGGTATTTTTAATAAAATTTTTCATCCAAATCATTATAATTGCTAATTTGCTCTTCAATTAACTTCTTTTTCCAGTTATACTCTCTAACCTATTGTACAAATTTTACAGTTAATCCATAAAAGACTCTCTAGCAGTGCTAATATGAAAAAAAATTAAAACTTGGAGAGAAGGGCGTCGATTGGCCATTTAATAATCTACGAAATAACTAAATTAATTTAATAATATAACCAAACGAGTCCTACTAGATTCTCTGTTTGGAATGAAGGAGGAGGCATATGTCCTAATAAAACTTGAGAGGGATGTGCATGATTTTGAAACTTCAAGCAGTAATTTTCTAATTCATTGGGTTTAGAGGATTTTTGCAGAAGATCAAAAAGTTTGTCGGGGTGCTTTGTGAAATTTACCCAAGAATGAAGCTTAGGGTCGGTTTGGTTGAGGATTTTTTGGGTTGTAATACTCTAGGTGTCAGCCCGCAATAGTATTACAACAAAAACTGTGTTTATTTGGTTAAATGAGGGTGATGTGGCAGCCCGATTAATTCTAGCAAAAGCTCGTTTTTGGGGTACACTGGACAACGACTACGTATTCTTGTAGCAATCACGCGGTTTGCAAAGGAGTATCCAATCAGACCCTTTATTGACTTTGGTGATTCACAATGTGTCCCTTACAAAAAGATTTGTCAAGAGTGTGAAGCTCTGGACTCTTTTATTAATTCTGCGATGCCAACGCGAGACCTCTATTATATCTTATCGTGTCCTGCAATCAGGCGTATTGTCCCCGTACCTATCAAATGAAATGGTTGGTATCTCCCTAAAAAAACTAAAAAGAAAGGGGTTTTAATATAATTTAAAGCTTTCATAATTTGAACCTAGTCCTTGAAATCTTTGTAAATTTTCAATTTTCTCAAATCATGTTGATTTTTAGCTTTTCTATTAGTAAATCATTTTCTTTATTCACGACACTTGGGTTTAGTTCAAACACTTGTTCTATTAGTAAATCATTTTCTTTATTCACGACACTTGGGTTTAGTTCAAACACTTGTTCTATTAGTAAATCATTTTCTTTATTCACGACACTTGGGTTTAGTTCAAACACTTGTTCTATTAGTAAATCATTTTCTTTATTCACGACACTTGGGTTTAGTTCAAACACTTGTTCTATTAGTAAATCATTTTCTTTATTCACGACACTTGGGTTTAGTTCAAACACTTGTTCTATTAGTAAATAGCATCACTAATTCTATATTAAAAACACTATCTTTAGTAGTAGTGAGAACTGATTGCTACTTATGCATTCGGAGCTCACCATCACTCAAATGTGGTTATAGCTCACACTTGAATACCTTGTATGTCAAACACAAACATATCTACCTATGCACAAAGAATATTCTCATTGAAAATTTAGTACTTCCCAAGTATAATTCAATACATATGAAAGATAATTTTCACTCCTTAACATTAAATTTTCTTTCTTGTAGATTGAAAATATAAAGTTTACACAACTTACAGCTCTACAATTTGGGCGGCATTGATAAATTTACCAAGTATTTAGCATTCACACTAGCCTTTTGTCCCTTGCATACATCACAAAGAGACCATCCTCACATTAATGATTCCTTCGTAGTCTTAACAAACACAAATAAATAAAAATTATAATAATAAATAATGATGGGTAAAGAAATTTACCGTGTTCAAGGCCGAAGTCTGTTAAAACAAAGCACTTCACCACCATCGGTCAAGGCTCAACTTTAATATGCAAATTTAAACTTACAGACAAAATAGAATCTCGTCGGAAGTCTCGTAATTTATTTGGGGCACTTGGTTTTGTGCTTAGAATTATCCACCGCCGCTGGACGGAAAAACAATAAAACAAAGCCAACCCATCTCTCAATTCCCCTCTCCTTAAATAGAAATTCCAAGATTCTAAGATCTTCGTGAAGTGAAAAGGCAGATGAAGCTATCAAGACCTTTATTGATAGCAGTGAACCTTTTCAGTGCTTCCTCCAAATGCCCCTCTCTCCCATGGCAACCTCCTTCACCAATGTTTCGATTCTCCTCCTTCTCAGAGAGGAAAGTAATATTATGGTAATGGGTGCATTAAGAGGTAGTGGGGATTTGATTGGTTATTGATGGAGATTAATGGGTAGAAATAAATGGTACTCGGGAGGTTATGGGTATATGATTAACTAGAAATTTTGATAGGTAATTAATGGATAAGTTATGAATGTGAGGAGGTTATTGGTGAGCAATCATAATCATTAAATTTTCATGTCTATCTCATTTTCTTTAAACATTATTAAACTAATGAGTTAAATGTAAACATTTAAGTAGAATTAACATTGAGCAAAGGTTTGAGATTGGTAGATTTAATGGGTTATGTATGCATGTATTTGTTGTATGGGTATAGTTTATGTATGAATAGATGTATTTTATGTATGCATGTACGTGTTTTGGAGGACATTTTCGAAAAAAATATTTTAAAATCCTATACACTTTTATAATAGTATAAAATATATATGAGAGATATTTTACTATTCTGCTATAAATGGCATGATTAATTCCTCTAGTACAACTACAGTGCCTATATTTTGCCAAAATTTGTGAGCTATGCTAAGTGTTGAAAGTTTAAAATATAGGATGAAGGAGAGGCACAGCAATGATGTAAAGTGATATTCGATATTGTCAATTTATACAAGTTACTATATGCAAGAGAAGCAGTTATAACTTTTAACCCTCTGATGCAAGTAGGATGTGGAGGGATTACTAGCCGTTTTGTCGTTTTGTCTTTTGGTTATATTCAATTTTCCCTATAAATAAACGAGCCAGTATAAAGAAAAGTTGTTCGCAATTTATACCTTCCAAATTAAAGGTATTTTTAATAAAATTTTTCATCCAAATCATTATAATTGCTAATTTGCTCTTCAATTAACTTCTTTTTCCAGTTATACTCTCTAACCTATTGTACAAATTTTACAGTTAATCCATAAAAAGACTCTCTAGCAGTGCTAATATGAAAAAAAATTTAAAACTTGGAGAGAAGGGCGTCGATTGGCCATTTAATAATCTACGAAATAACTAAATTAATTTAATAATATAACCAAACGAGTCCTACTAGATTCTCTGTTTGGAATGAAGAGGCATATGTCCTAATAAAACTTAGAGAGGGGATGTGCATGATTTTGAAACTTCAAGCAGTAATTTTCTAATTCATTGGGTTTAGAGGATTTTTTGCAGAAGATCAAAAAGTTTGTCGGGGTGCTTTGTGAAATTTACCCAAGAATGAAGCTTAGGGTCGGTTTGGTTGAGGATTTTTTGGGTTGTAATACTCTAGGTGTCAGCCCGCAATAGTATTACAACAAAAACTGTGTTTATTTGGTTAAATGAGGGTGATGTGGCAGCCCCAGTTAATTCCTAGCAAAAAGCTCCGTTTTTTGGGGTACACCTGGACAACCTGACTCTGTGTTACTGTAGCAATCACGCGGTTTGCAAAGGAGTATCCAATCAGACCCTTTATTGACTTTGGTGATTCACAATGTGTCCCTTACAAAAAGATTTGTCAAGAGTGTGAAGCTCTGGACTCTTTTATTAATTCTGCGATGCCAACGCGAGACCTCTATTATATCTTATCGTGTCCTGCAATCAGGCGTATTGTCCCCGTACCTATCAAATGAAATGGTTGGTATCTCCCTAAAAAAACTAAAAAGAAAGGGGTTTTTAATATAATTTAAAGCTTTCATAATTTGAACCTAGTCCTTGAAATCATGGAAAATTCTATTAGGTTCCTCAAATGTTAAGTTATTGTAAGTAGTCCCTCAAATCATTGAAATTGTTATTAGGTCCCTAAATCTTAAGTTATTTCAAAATTAGCCCTCCAATCAAGAGCAAAATTAGGATCAAATGGATTAATTTAAAGCAACTTATGAGAATTTAGGAATCTAATAGCAATTTCAATGATTTTAAGTGACTAATTTGTCTCCATTTGCTATTTTCACTCTTGGTTTGAGGGGCTAATTTTGTAATAACTTAAGATTTGGAGGACCTGGTAGCAATTTCAATTATTTGAGGGACTAATTTATAAATAACTTAAGATTTGAGGAACTTAATATCAATTTTCATGATTGAAGAGCTAATTTCAAAATATGAAAGATTTATAAGACTAATATCGAAAAACCCCAAAAGGAAAATAGAAAAATCCTTCAACTATGGGAGTTGTCTCAGAAAATCCTCTTCAACTATTCTTATTTGAATAAACTCCTTCAAGTTTTGGGGTGCTATAGACCTCCTCAACTTTGAACGTGTCACTTAATCCCTTAGAACATTTCTCACTTAACCCTGTAACTAATACTGTTGAGTCTAACATATCACGTGATAAGCACATGATTGAAAAAGACTACGATACCCCTCAATCATTAGAAAATAAGCATGGATTTTTGCAGGATGAGAGAGAAAGAGAGGAGAGAGATGAAAAAAACACCATAAATGAGTTAAATGTCCTTTTTATTGATTAGGAAGTTCTTTGTAATTGAAATGAGTTTTTTTTCAAAAGGGTATTTAAGTCATTTCACATGTTCGAGTAACAACGTCATGATATTTTGCTAAGAAAAGTGTAAAGATTAGGTGAGTTTGGTGAGACACCCATAGTTGAGGGGTTTAATTCAAAATTTTAAAAGTTGAGATGGTTTATTCATAACACCCGAAAAATGAGGAGGATTATCTCAGATTAAAATTGTGTGTGTGTGGGGGTTAGGGGGGAGGGGGGTTGGTCGTTCCTAAGATTAACCATAAAAAACCTTTATACATCGACATTGAAGGAAAATGAGATAAATACTTAGTATAGATTTTAAAGTTTATTAATGTATTGATATAATATTCAGAATTGCATCAGTAATATATATTGATGATTGATTGTATTCATACAATATTTTGATCAAACTAATATTGTACATGGATTAAGCTGTTCTAGAGTTGATAATTAGACAACTTTCATGTCTTATAGAGAAGCCTCTTTAGAATTTTTCCGGTATCTGCATAAAATTTATTATTTTTTGTCGATGACCCCAAATTTTAGGGTCATCATCTCCAATATCTCCATAAAAGCGAAGAAAAACTCAATTTCAATGTGACTAGTTGGATGATCAGTTTCCAAATTGTACATTAATCTCTCAATTATGACAAGATCATCCAAACAGTCCTACAAGATTTTTCGTGAAAATTGAATTTTTTGTTATGAATCCAATTGTATCCGAAATAGGAAAGTGACAACATGGATACCCACTTTCCACGTTCATAAGTCCCTGATTTTCCCAAAAAAAAAGAAAAAAAGCTAAACTAATAAATTGAGTTAGTTAAAGAACACTAATATCATTTATGATGTGCATTTTTTATATAAAAGGACACAAAAATTTATGTACGCCTCTCTTTTATTTAATGAATTATGTACACCTATTGAGCTACAGACCAATATAACAAAGACATATTTGTTCTTCAACTGTTCAAGACAGATAATGTACGGAAGCAGTTATCACAAAAGGTACACAATGAGTTCTAGGATTTTTTGCATATATACCCCTTACGTCTTATATATCTGCAATTGTAGCCCCTCAATCTTGATATTTGTAAACTTACCCTTTCATGTCTCTCTAAATAAATGATATTTCTCCTCTCTGTCCCACTAAATTGGAGAGATTTTCCTTTTTAGCTACTTTTAGTTTCTTTTTTCATTTCTCTCTCCTCATCCAAACTCTAGCTCACCTTGCCTTCTGCTCTATTAAAGAGTACTTTTAATTTTGTCCCTAGCAATCTCACCCTACCTCACATTACGTCCTTCCAAACCGGCCTCCTAGTGTTTACAGGCCTTGTTTGTTTTTAAATAGTGAGAGTATTATTTTAAAATAGTCCGGATCCACCTCTTTAGCTCTTGTTTATTTTTTTATTTGGCCCGGACTATTTTTAAGGAGAGACAACTTAATAGCTAAAAAGGAACTAAACTAACCCCCACACTTTTATAGTCCAGGTATTAATCATTTGGGGGGATTGAAAATTATTTTACAAAATAGCCCACTATCTCCGTTTTTTTCTTTCCGCCAATTTTTTTCTGTCATTATTTTTTTCCGAGAAATACTTTTGTTCACTGTTACTTTCCCAGCAGGTGGAGCCTTATAGGATCATTTGGGGCCCTGCCCTGGCGCCCCCCCTCCCTTGGAACTTAGGGTGTGTTTGTTTCAAATCTTAAAAATGCTAGAAAACAAATCTAGTAGTGGAAGAGTATTTCCATGCTTTTCCATGATTTTCTTGGAAAGTGTTTATTTTGTTTGTTTCACACAAAAAAATTGTTGGAAATGTTTTCCATATCAATTCTTAGTTTGGATCAAAAAGGAAAAACAAGGAAAGACAACAAAAGAACCCGTATATATTTACAAGGGTAAATTACACTAAACCCTCTGAACTTTTTGCCTTTTGCACTAAACCCCAAAGAACTTTCAAAATCACACTAAACCCCAATGAACTTTTGCAAAAAAAACCCCATACTAACACCGTTAAGTCTAACTTGGCACGTGCAATGCATGTGACTAAAAAGACCAAAATGCCCTTTGACTTATTAAAAAATTTATAAGATTTTAAGTGAGAGGGTCTTTTTTTAAGGGGGGGGGGGTATTTCAGTCCACACAAAAAGTAAACTAATACTATTTGGGGATTATATGCAAAAGTCTGAAAGTTCGTGGGGAGTTTTCTACAAGTCCCAAAAGTTCGTTGTGGATTAGTGTGATTTTGAAAGTTTGTTGGGGTTTAGTGCAAAAGGTTAAAAGTTCATGGGGGTTTTTAGTGTAAGTTACCCTATTTACAAATACTCCCACTACCTCAATCCCATCACCCACTAATATTTAACTAATATTTTCCTCCCTTTCCACCTTTTTCTCTCCCAATTCCACCCAATATGCTAGGAATCATTTTCCAAGCAAATTTGCTCATTTTCCCCATTTGTAAGAAAAACTTTCTAGTTTTTATTTTTTGAAACAAACACAAGAATAGGAAAAAAAGCTCCCTAAAGTTTTCCACTCTGACACAAACAGTGCCATGGAATTACTTTCTCACTTTTTTTTACGGAAACAAACACGCCCTTAGAAAAAAAAACTAGGGGTATTGAATTATTATAATTATTTAAACTACAAGGACTAAAACGTAAAGCCCTCACTTCTCTCTCTTCACGCGAGCAGATAGCGGGATTGTTTCGATACTACCGATCGTCTCCTCTAGCCAGGACTACGAAAAGCAACGCCTCGTCCACGCTCCAAGCCACTTCCATCAAAATTGGTATTTTGAGCTATTTGTCTCTTAAAGATTCAGTTTTTAAAATGGCTCCTCATTAATGAATTGAGGGTTGTAGGGGTTTTGAAGGTTTTTATTGATCTGGGTAGTACAAAGTTGGGATCTTTTGAGAGCTGTTTCGGTGTTCACTTCATTGGAGTAATAAATAGATTTTATTTTTGTCCTTCTTTTTTGTCTTTAATATTTGATTTTTTTTGAATTTGGCACTTGCTTTTTTATCCTATTATTTGGGGATACCCTTTTCATCTTTTTAATGGGTATTAGGAGATACAGTTGTACAAATTTTACTGAATGAAAGTGGTTTTGAGATAGCTGTAAGAAAAAAAGGCCAGCACACAGTGAAAGGTGATGGGTTCGTAATTTTGTTTGCAAAATTTGTTATGGAGAATTATGATGCATGTTTGCTTGGTGCTTTTAGTTTCGGGCGTATTATTTGATTTTTTCTTGTATTTTCTTATGTATTTAAACTGGTATTTCACATTTAACTTCTTACTACATTCTTTTGTTGATATACATAAATTTCATATTTGACTTCAGTTCCTATTTATCTACCGAAAGTTGTTTTTAGCTCAATAAAGGGGGAAACAGCAAAGACAAATGTTGGATTTGGCTGCATAATTATTGTCCACTAGGTGGTTAGTTTGGTTGTTTTTATTTATGCAAAACAGAATTTATATATTATTGGGTATCATTATATTTTGGACCCCTTGCGAAATTCGGCTCATCGTTTCCCAGGGCGTCTATTTATATCAACAATAAAAAAAAGAGAAAATCGGTGCTCTCCTCACATCCGATTTCACCTTTGTTGCTCACATCCGGTGGAGATTCAACCTGCTTTTGCTGTCTTTACATCTTCCCTTCGATTGTGGTATGAAAATCTCTTTTACTTGTATAGTTTCTAGATCTAGGGTTTATATAGATTTTTTTTTCTTTCATTATGGTTGACATTTTGTTGATTTGTTGATGTATCATGAATTATTATTTCAAGAGGGGTTTAGATCATATATAAAACCGCCTACATTGTTCATCAAATAAAGATCAATAATATTTATCAAATAAATTATGAATTATACATGTGTTATTTCAATTTTTATCATAATTGTTTAATAATATGCATATAAAACTCCGAAAGTTCAAATAATTTTGTGTTATGACGATTTGAGATAATAGTACGTGAGTGAAAGAAGAATATTCATACAAATAGGTGAAACTAGCATACTATATCTAAAATTAAATTTTGTGTAACTGTAACATGAGGAAGTGTGAATGTGTACATGTGTGGTTCCTTACATACTAAATAGATTGGGTTGAGCCTCACTTATTGGCTAGCTGTATTTTTTTAACTTTTCTTATTTGACAACATATAATTTTTTATAGTTCACTATTCGCAGGTTCTCCCAAACAAATTTTAATAAACACTCCTCTACATCAAAATATTTGTTTCCATTTATTCATTCTACCATTATGAACCACTAACTCCTACTTCGATAATAAAACTCCTACTATTGGCTCGTCATCAACCCGAACTTCTGATAATGAAACTCCTACTTCAAGGAAGATGTTAAAATCAAATGATGCATTTATTGGTAGCATGGACAACTTGAACAAGAGCATCAGTGGTTAGATAAATAACACTAATCAACAGCTAGGAGCGGTGGCCCAAAGGATAGGGTATGATCAAGACTTGTCTGAGATGCGTCGAAAAGTTTTTGGCATCATCATGAAGTTCTCGATGTTCATGCCTTAACAAAAGGTCAATGCTGCAAAACAAATAGTCGGCACTCCTGCCCTTGTAGACCTCTTCTTTAGTTTTCCTGATGAAGACAAGGAGGAAAATGTGAGGATGATATTTTGGGGCAAATATGAATTTCCTACTCTTCATGTAGTAATTAGGCATTAGTTGCGTAACTGGTATATGATCTAGTACTATTTTTATGTCTTTTATTTAGGAGAGGATGTTTTTTATGTTCGAGTATTATTTGATACTTCCTTTCATAATTTCATATTTAATTACATATTTTAGTTTTATGTCAGCATGAGTTTCCTATTTTTATCTAGGTTTCTTTGATATTTGTTCTTATGCTTTATAAAAATGCAGATTCATGAATGTTTGCATCAATTTTGTGTGCTCGCAGGATTCAGACGCTTGTCTTTGTCAATTTCTCTCTTTTTTCTCACCACTTTCCTAACCACTATTTAGATTGATAAAAAAAAAATTAAGGTCTTTCTACCATAGAGTTCTATGATTCTTTCCTTTTTGATTGTTTTCATCTGAATTATGATCAATCTATAATATGTCTTCCCACTCTTTTCTAAAAAAATATGTCCCCTCCCCCCCCTCCCCCCCCCCCAAAATCCAAGTTCAGAAGTGCTAGAAATTATTTTAAAATAATATATGATATGGTCAACAATGCTAGTAACAACAATCTAATGGTCAATATCTTTTTTTGCTTCGTGCTGAATACTAGTAAGGAAATATATATTGTAACATTTTTTAATTATTAAAGTGTATTTTGACTTTCTAGATAATGTTACGCCCAAATTTAAAAATTTTTCCCAAACAGATACGTTAGTACGATATTAGTTGATTTGAGGTAAAAATGCCATTCTAGTTATGATATAGTCCGAACGGTCATAATCCCCATAAAAAAACAAACATCAATATGTACTATTTTAAGTCAATGCGAATGTTAATCTGCATCAAAATAAATATTAAATTAGACTAAAATAGTCCCCAGATAATACAATTTCATTATTATAGTCCGGAGAATATAATACTCTCTAGGGGACTAAAGCCAAACTAGGCCTTAATTCCTTAGACTCTCTACATTACACGTGTATTTCTTACCGCGTGATATTCTGTGGAGAGCCCTATAATATAGGATTATCTCCCCTCAATTTTGGTTTTATCTATCATGACGTTGTCCATGAAGTCGGCAACCACTCCCAGTTAAAAACAACAAATAAACAGTGGGACCTCCCTGCAACAAAATATCTGTCTCCCAATAATTTTAGCAAAATATTCACTCAAATCATTTCTATTTCTATTTATAAAAGGGCAGCGGATCGCCGTCGTCAGATGCTGACCTCCCAGTTCGCAAAGGCGCGCCTCGAAAGCGAACCCCAACCTTCCCTCTTCTTCGTTATTCTTTCTCACCCTCCTTCATTTCTATATTTGCAAAATCTCCCCCTTTTTCGTTCTAATGGCGGAATCGGTGGAGCTCCCCGGCCGCCTCGCGATCCTCCCCTTCAGGAACAAGGTTCTCTTGCCCGGCGCCATCATCAGAATCCGCTGCACCTCGCCCAGCAGGTATATTTACCGAATTGCCCTCTGTGATCTTTTGAAACCCTACCCTAATTCGCTCCAAAAATCCTGGTGCTTGTGAGGAATTAGTCGGAGTTTTTGATTGTTGTTTGGGGGTTTGGGGCTTGTTCACCCATAGGAAGTGATAGATTCACTTGTATAATCCCAATTGTGTCTTTGACTCTTTACTGGGTTTTGGGTTTAGTTTCTCAATAGGAAGTTATAGAATTGACTCGAACAATTCTCTCCAAGCCCGGTATTTCGAAAGGAATTACGCAGATGGCTTGATTCTTTTTTGGGATTTTGAGCTTTTAACTCCTCACTGGAGATGTTAGCTTGTAAGAAATTACTTGAGAAGTTTGATTCTTTTTGGGATTTTGGGGTTAGGGCCCCGTATGAAGTGATAGAATTGACTTATAAAACCCCAATCTCTTCGAAACCGGGTATTTGAAAATAAATGCTTAAAACCTTTTAATTCTTTGTAGGGTTTTGGGGTTAGTTCCTCAGAAGGAAGCGATAAAATTTACTTGTAGAATGCCATTGCTCTCCAAAACCCGATATTTGGAAGGAGTTACTCGTACAGTTTGATTGTTTTCGGGATTTTGGGCTTAACTCCTCACTGGGGTTGTTGTAAGCTTGCAAATTTGATCTTTTTTGGGGGTTTATTTAGTTAACTTAGTCAGATGATTCCAAGGGGTATCTGATTTTTTAAGTGATGACTTGCAGCTTGTATCATTTGGAGCATATTGTAGATTTGTAGCATATTGTAGCAACAGTCATTAAATATTATTTCTGTTTAAGGATTGAACTTTTAATTCCTCATTGTCATCAGGGCAAAACTGGAAATTTGATTGTTTTGCTTGTTCAAGTATGTAGTTTGTTAAATTACATAAAAATATTTCATTAAATTTATGAAAAGCTTTATATTCGGATTCTTTTCTATGTAGTCTGTCTTTGTCCTTGTAGAATCCTATGTCTCTTAGAATCTCTTTAGTTTAGAGGAAATGATTGAAAAGTTGGATTTCTTCTTTTAAGAGATGTTTTATGGCTGGTTATGTTGAGAGGAGCTGATTTGAGTTTATGCTCATTATAATGGCGGTAAAGCTCTAACTTGTGATGTTTTTTTTTTCCCAAGAGGCTTGTCACTTTGGTTTCTTTTGAAGGTGTGAGCTCTCTTGGAATATTTTAGTTGATCCTGTTCGTAGCAAGTAATTACCGGTCCATTACTGATAGTTTATGGCCTGTCTTAATATAATTGTCGAAAGATTTTGATTTTCTGATATTTTGAGCTTAAATCTCAGTTGGAGGCACAATACCTTCAGATTTTTGATATTTTGGATAACGCAAAGAAACTTGCAAAAAGATTTCATCTTTTATAAGTTTGAGCAAACCGCAGACTATATATTTTATGCAACATATGTTAGTAAACTACTTTTGTGATGTATTGGACGGTTGTATAATTTTTATGGTCATAGTTTGTAGACAAGGGCACAATTGTCTTACATGACATGGTGTGTCGGAACATGGTAATTGCCGAAAATCTAAACACGAGGGCACAAGTAGGTTTTTATATTTCTAACAAATAAGTGTATTCATATTTGGATCATATAATATAAAATTGAGTTGTTACTCATATGTGACAAAATCTAATTTTAGTAAAATGGTCTATGCGTTAAGAAAGTGTCCTCCATATAATTTTTCTGGATCTTCTAGAGGATTTTCTTAGTTTATATACAGCATTGATTTGCAGAAAAAAAGGTAAGTTTGTTGCTAACTATTTGCAGCGTGAAATTGGTTGAGCAAGAACTGTGGCAGAGGGAGGAAAAAGGTTTGATTGGTGTGCTTCCAGTGAGGGATACCGAGGCTGCCGCTGTGGGTTCCATATTATCTTCAGGTGATCCCCCTTTCTTACTTTATTTTTATTTTTATTTTTATTTTTATTTTTATTCTTATTTTTTATATTTTTATATTTTATAGTTTTATTTTTAGGCTTCAGGACATGTCCTTTTGAAGTTAAAAAAAAAAGAAAAAAAGAAAATCAAGTGCAACTGTTTGTTTTGTAGGTGGTGGGAGTGATTCAGGAGAGAGGAATTTGAGGCCTTCAGTTGATGCATTGGGTGATCCTCAGAAACAAGAGGGAAAGAATCAGCAGGAACTTATTCACTGGCACAACCGGTACTGATGTCTAATCTTTGTGTTCTCACTGGCTTCACATTTAACAGCTTAACAGGAATTCCGACAATACCAAAACTGAAAATCAAAATGAGTGTAAGTAACCAACTTATCCAACATAAAAAGGGTTTCTTTGTTCTTTTGGCTAAGGACCAAAGTCAACTTGTCCTTTGTTTGTCCTGATTGTGCTCAATATCCCCTCTAGTGAGCTGGTTCCTGTTAGTTGATTCTTCTGTTCTTCTAGACACCCTGTTCAGATTAACCTTTTATACTTATCTTATGTGTTTCTATGGTGCATTCTTTTTGGCAACCTCTTGGCAATAGGGATAGAATTCGGAAGAATCTGATAAAAAAGCTTATTTCTGAAAGAAAATTACAGCCTCATAACAAATGGTGCCTGTGCAAATAGTAAAATACGAGGAAACACGATTAGTCTAGACCAGAAAGACACAACATATGATCCGCAATATGAAGGTCCAGAACAACAAAATACTAAACAGAAACCCACATACTCCAGAATGACAAGTAATAGGGACATGAAAAAGGAAAGAAAATGTTAGGCAATCAAGGAATTCCAGTAACCGACTTATATGAGCTAAACATCTCTGCATGAAATAAACTCTGTTAGGAGCCATTCCTATATCCAGAGCTGCCGCCATCGGAAATTAAAGAGCCCACCAAATTTCTAGCCCTATTCCTTCAGTATAGCTACATACATTACGATTCCTTATAAAGCACCTTTGGAAATTCAGCAAATGCAAAAAGATCTAATATGCCAGTCTATTATTGAGGCTGTTTGAAGAAAGAGTGTGTCTGTGCTTGCCCTCAATCATTGCTATTATATATTTTTCATGCATATGAGCATATCCCTATTTTATTTTATGTAATATTTTTCTTCTCCCTGAAGACTGTGAAGCTCCAATGTAAGGTCTGTTCAAAACCTGGGTAGAATTCCTTGCTCAACATCAAAATAACTGAAGTCTGAGGCAATAAGCAATTAAGTGACATTTTCTGAGCAAGGTAACAAGGAGAGGAGTTTATATTGTATTTATCATGCTTTTTAGATCCGTTCAATATGGAAGCTTCTCAGCCTGACCTTGAATTATCCCAATAGTTGGTTTAGTTTGTGCATGAGTTCTCTTCTTATGTTTTGGAAAAACCAAATATGGCATCACACCACGAACAATGCTTTCTCCTTCTCTCTCTTTCTCCACATTATCTCAATTTCACTAAAAGCTAGAAGATAAACATGCTGACCTGGTGTCGAAGTTTTGATATTCAGTTTTGCCAGCTTTCTTTTTCAGGGGAGTTGCTGCCAGAGCATTACATCTCTCAAGAGGAGTAGAAAAGCCAAGTGGGAGAGTAACTTATATAGTTGTTCTTGAAGGGTTATGCCGATTTAGTGTTCAAGAGCTCAGTGCCAGAGGAACATATTATGTGGCACGTATCTCACGGCTTGATATGACAAAGTCTGGTAAAATTTCTTTAAGATCCTTCTCTTGTGGGATTATTCTTATAGCCATATTTATGAGTGCTTTTCACTGAGGCAGATAATCGTGTCTATTTATTGTGGATCTAAGAATGCGATTGGAGACATGGCGAAATTCTTTTTTAAATTGTTTCTTGAGGTGTCTTTTGGGTTAAGCTCCTCATGCTAGAAAAGAGAACTTTGTCACTTGTGGCCATCTTGGAAAACAAGGCTCGACTTAGTTCAGCCTTCTAGCTTTGTAATATTTGTAACTTATTTCAATTATAGAGTGATAGACATATAATACAGCGTGAAGCTTGTTTCTTTGTGAGGATCAGTGGATCACGGAGACATCTGGAGCAGCAGGCTGGATTCTATTAAATAGATATAAATAAGAGCCTTCAAGCCTTCAGTTTTACATTTCCTCCTTACTATTGACTTGTTATGACCTTAAAAGTTTTTTGGTAATTCTTATAGATGTAGAATGATATGAAGATATCTCATGTTGATTATTGTAACAATCCAAACTAAGTGTCTTGGTACTAATATGATTTTCAATGACATCTGCATCTTCAGATTTTTTTAAGTACTTTAAATTCCATGAATCAAGGAGTGGACTCAATTTTAATAGCCTACTGTTTGATTCAAATGGGAAGTATCTGGCTTCAAATCTTAATTTTTTTTGGGGAAGGAGCCTAGACTCTCTCTCTCTCTCTCATTGTTGTTTCTGAAATTTAGTTTGGAAGAACTTGGACTCCAAATATTTTTGAAAGAAGCCATCTCCCTCCCTCCCTCCATGTCTCCCTCCGTCTCCATGTGTTTGTGTAACGTATTCGTGTTTCATTGGATGGCAGCAGTTCAAATCAAATACTTCCTATTAATGTATGTCCAGGTTTATATTTTTGTTAACATATGTCCAGGTTTATATTTTTTACCTTCAGTGATGCCTGTTGGACTTGATCAGTTGTTTGGTGCCGTTTATGCAATTTTAATTGTATCAGACAATTCGGAGAGAGCTATTTAGTTTACTGTGGGTAGTTAGATGCTTATTTATAGCATTATTATTTTAAATAAGAGGTTGAGGTCTGGGAGTGTTAGACGAAAATCTGTGCTCAATGGTCCTAGGAAAGTATCGTGGAGGTCTTTCCCTAATGCAGCTAGACATGTTCTTAGACTGTTGACTTCAAAACTGAAGTAATTAATGGAGCATATTTCAGCCTTATTTATTTCCTGTACATCAGCCTCTTACAAAATTGTAAGCTTCAGTACCTCTTCCTTTATGCTTTTGTCAGAGTTGGACCAGGCTGAACAGGACCCAGATATTATCCTGTTGTCTCGCCAATTTAAAGCTACTGCCATGGAGCTAATTTCTGTCCTTGAGCAGGTAAATTATGAGTTTGTGTTAATGTTTGTGAATTATTCTTTATGTAGGTGTTGCAATCTTAATAAAAAATATATAATAAAAAGAGGTAAATGATATGGACTACTAAAGGTTATTATAAAAAGGGGCCTTTTCTTAAAAATAGTACTTCGATTGTTTTGTGGCTTTTGGCTGTTCTCTTCTGTCTGGGTTTAGGAGGTGCTCATATTTTATAACATGTAATAACTTATTTTAAACATCCTATTTACTGATAGTCCTGTTAAGTTAATAATTTTAGGAACAATTATTAAAATTTAAGATTAGTTATGAATTTATTATTTTTACACATGAAAAATTCTATATACTTTGAGCAACAATACCACAAAATAACTTTAAGCTTATAAAAGTGGAATCATCTTTAGTGTAATATTTTACACTTGGAAACATTTCACCATCTAGATGAAAAAACAACGGATCAATGATTTACATTTTATACTGCTTGGTCTTTCGATATGGATTATTGCATACAGCTGAGAAACATTGAAAATTTCTTCCAAATTCATGAGTTTAACTAAAATTTGGGAAGTTTCTTGCTCAGAGTTTGAGCAGTTGGTTGGTTTCTACCATGTGAGTAGAGGTGGTAAACGATCGAATCGAATCAAATACTAAGGTGTTCGTATTTGTATTTGTTTAAAATTATCAAATTCAATGTGGACTCTAATATTCATATATGGAGTTTTCAATTCAACTCGAATACTTGGTATTTGATAAATATTCATGAATATTCACGAATACTTATTGAATATCAAATTATATTTATTCCGCTAAAGAATTTAAATTTTAAATAGTATTTAATCCATAAATAAAAATTATTCCTTTATAATATATGATGTATATATATTTAAATTAAAATTTTTATTAGAAAACATATTTAAGATTATTTAAGTCTTAAAATTAGTACATAAAACTAAAGTAGAAATGGTAAGTGGGTTAAAAATATGACATCATATGTGCAATAATACAAATAATAAGTGATCAAAATTTAAACGAATATTTGATAGACAAACGAATCGAATATACATCCGGTTAAATTCTATTTGTTAGTAAACTCGAATACTAAAAAATATTTGTTTAGTGGTAAATGAACTACCGAATCGAATATGACCGAATAGTTACTTGAACAATTATCGAACTATTTGTTAATTATTTGGTTCATTTCCACCCCTACATGCGAGTCATGTGACGAAGTACCTTCTTCTGGAGCACCTATACCATCTTATCAAGCTGATGCATGATTGCATGTAGAACGGTAGAAGTCACAATGTTGAAGAATTCTTCAAGATTGTCTTTCGTCCTAAAAACTCTACAGCTTTATAATTGTTTGAACTTTTGGAAGATGTTTTTGTTTCTTTCACTATGGCAAAGAATTTTCTTTTGTTTATTGTTTGTCCTACTCTTTGTTTTTTGGTACCTTGTTTGAATTTTATATTTTGATATTTTTTCAAGCAGTGAAATGTTAGTTTGCCTGTTCCTGATGAAGTTATCACTATTTACTTTGTCCTTTGTCATAATTTGACCTGAGTGACTCATTTTAATTGCACTTATAAATAATGTTTACAGAAGCAGAAAACCGTTGGGAGGACGAAAGTTCTTCTTGATACAGTTCCTGTACACAGACTGGCAGATATTTTTGTTGCTAGTTTCGAAATAAGCTTCGAGGAGCAGCTATCTATGCTAGATTCAGTTGACTTAAAAGTCAGGCTATCAAAGGCAACTGAATTGGTGGATAGACATTTGCAGGTTTGTATTAAGTAGTTTGTTTGGTATGCATATTGTAACTAATCTATGTTATAGGAGGAGGTCTAGGGACGTGTGCCCCTGCCACAGCGCGAGTGAACCCCACTCACGGCTGTGGCTAGCATTGGCCATGTTATAGTAGTGCTATTATTTATTTTCATAGATATAATGTGGATTGTATTTTTTTCCTTTTGAAACAGTCCATTCGTGTGGCTGAGAAAATAACTCAAAAGGTGGAGGGACAACTTTCAAAATCACAGAAAGAATTTCTTCTACGTCAGCAGGTTTAACTCTCCCACATGCTCACCCTTTAGCTCTTATTGCTCAGCTTTTGTTCCAGCTTCTAGAATTTTTAACTAACAGAAAGCTTCTTTCCACCTTATTTCTTCTTAGTAGGAAGTTCATTCTGTAGACTACATCTGTTTTGCTCTTACATGCACTGTATATTTTACGCATTACAACTAGCTAGACTATATATGTTATGTATCTTTGGTCTGAATACAATTAGCATATACAATTTGGTAGGGATATATCTGAAATGCATGCATGTGCATGACACATGCTTTCATTTAGTACACATTTTGTAGCGCTTCTCTAGTATATTATTGTATTCATGTTGTATATTTCAATGGCGAATCCAAGTATTTCAAATTTTTCTAAAAGTCCTATTAAAACCTCTTATGGTTAAATTGTAGCATTGCACTTGCCCAGTTTTGACTCTTTGACTGTAAAAAATTGCATATTTGATGTCCAATGATTCAATTGCCTTGCCTTTCAGCATCTTGTCTGTATATTTCTTTCCGCTCTCTCTTTTTCATGCTAATTCTTGATAGCTTCTAGATGCGGGCTATTAAAGAGGAGCTTGGTGATAACGATGATGATGAGGATGACATAGTTACTCTGGAAAGAAAGATGCAGGCTGCAGGAATGCCTCCAAACATTTGGAAACATGCTCAAAGAGAACTACGGTACGATTGCTGTATTGCAGTACTTGGCACTTGATTTGGATGGTTCTTTCATCTCTTTCAGAACTTTTGGAACTCTTAGTTTCATCAGGCGTGGTTTGTCCAAAATTTATCTTTGAGATGGAAGGGTTAGTTATGCTGTCTTTGTACATTCAAAGGCTTTAGGATCTATGGAAAGGATTCTAAAAACTAAAAAGAAAGAAAAAAAGATGAAACAATGAAATTTTCCATGAGTCTTTGTTTGTGCCGAAATCTTAGATTAGTTGTTGATACAGAGCTTTTTCGGAAGTCCTTCAAACTCACCAAATATATTATTTCATCCTAAGAGCTAAGTTTGTATCATGACGACAAGTATCTTTAGTTAATTGCATACATTGGAGTGTGCCGTGTGGTATGTTTTGAAAGGGGAAAAAAAAATTCTAACATGACAGCTTAAGTCCAGCAGACTATGCAAGCCAAGTGTAGCATTCATACAAAACATGTAAGCATATGCTAATGATCACCAAATTCAATGCATTAAATAGTATCTGGAGAACTAGCAAAGAAGGTGTTCTAGGATGCCCTCTCATAAAATGAGGAGATTATGTTTTAAAAATCTATAAGCTGCGTCTAAATTATCTTGAAAGCTGTAATATGACATGTGAGGTATGAAGTTTTTCTTGCTTGTATATAGGATGTTTATCAGCCTTTTACATTATCATCTTATTTCACTGCATATCTCCCGTAAATGCTATCCTTTTGGGTTGATTGCTTACTCAAATTGACATTATGGTGGCTGCACATTTTTATCGTCAGTATTTCCAAGAATTCTTTGAAAGCAATCTTCTAAACTAGTAACTTTTGTCTGTTAACAGATAGACACACTAAACTACTGACTAAAGTGAGAGACCTTACTAAGAATGTATGTCTACAGGAGACTAAAAAAAATGCAGCCTCAGCAGCCTGGATATAGCAGTTCACGTGTATACTTGGAGCTTCTTGCTGATCTTCCTTGGCAGAAAGTTAGTGAAGAACGAGAACTTGATCTTAAAGCTGCCAAGGAGAGGCTTGACAGTGACCACTATGGTTTGGTCAAAGTAAAACAGCGGATCATCGAATATTTAGCTGTTCGCAAGGTTCACTTCTTTAATCTACCATCATATTTAATTTCGTAAGACTTCCCATCTAGAAAGGAAAACTGTAACTGATTGAATGTTAATCAAATGCAGCTCAAACCAGAAGCCAGAGGTCCAGTTCTATGTTTTGTTGGTCCACCAGGTGTTGGCAAAACATCATTGGCATCATCTATTGCTTCTGCTTTGAACAGAAAATTTATAAGGATTTCACTTGGTGGAGTCAAGGATGAGGCTGATATCAGAGGTCACCGTAGAACATATGTTGGAAGCATGCCAGGACGTCTTATTGACGGGTTGAAGGTCAGAAACTGTACTCTAGACATTGAGTGGAAGGGGAAAATATTAGCTGCTATAAAGCTCTTAAATTCTGCTTCCTGGAAACAGTAAACACATAACATAGATATTAAAACCTAGGAACTAATAGTCAAATTCATTATTTTGAAGTACTATTTGTTAAACTAGATAGTCGTGTGTGCCTTGACATGCGTCAATGTAGAACAGGAAATAAGATTGACCTCTTCATTGATACAGATTCCTTATTGATGCACGGTTTTTCTTCACATCCAGAGTTTGAGAGCAACTGCTTGATTACTCATGTCTGAACTCTTAAACTAGGACCTTTTGGTCCGGGAGCAACTGTCGCATTCTTGTAATTTGTTGGACCCAGCACTTATTCCATAGTCTTGACATTAAGAGTGCAGCTATATTTACATTTCTTGTAGATTTTCGTCCATATACATACCATATGAACATAGATATTTTTTACATATGCAAATAACTTACTTACATGTGGATTTTACATTGATATGCCATAACATGGGAGAAGAACAAAGAATAAAGCGATGAATGAAAACTTCGAGTGCTTATAATTCCAAAACAGGCATAGCACAGTTTAGCTTATTGCAAATCATCCTCTACTTCTGTAAGTGTGGACATGGAAGAAGACAGCATAGTTGTAGGGAGGAACACTTAAAAAGAAAGATGAACATTTTAGAAAGGAGAATTTTTTCAAAAAGACACTTTTTGAAACTTTATTAGCAAAATCGACCTCTTTTTGATATAATTAGCAAAATCGACCTCTTTTTGGCCAAAAAGAGGTTGATTTTGCAAAAATGAAGCTTAAAATCCCGTGTACTTAGTGGTGCCTAATGGCCAAAAAGAGGTTGATTTTGCAAAAATGAAGCTTAAAATCCCGTGTACTTAGTGGTGCCTAATTACACCCTAATGAAGTTTAATTAGTCTCGTGTATTTTTTGAAGTTTAATTAGCATGTGATTAGCCAATACTAATTACACGGGACTACTAGTCCCGTGTATTTAAAACTATATTTTGCAAAATCGATAAAAAGATGTCGATTTTGCTAATTAAATCCACAAAAGGTCGATTTTGCTAATAAATTTTCAAAAACGGTCTTTTTTTAAAAAAATTCCTTTTAGAAACTCCTTCCTTTTTACTGATATATTGTATTCACTGCTATAATGTGCTTAGTGTTGTTAACAAGTATAGCAATGTTGTTTGCATTTGGATTTTGTGGTATGTCTGGTTGATAATGATGTTTTTTTCCTTTACATTTTCCTTATGTAAATTCATGTTTTAACTGCAGAGAGTGGGTGTCAGTAATCCAGTTATGTTGCTAGATGAGATTGATAAGACTGGTTCTGATGCCCGCGGGGATCCAGCATCAGCCCTACTTGAGGTTCTTGACCCAGAGCAGAATAGAAGCTTCAATGATCAGTATCCATATTCCATTTATTAACAGTGATACAATAGTTATATTTTATTGTGCTGGTGAATAATTGAGTTTCCTTCTATTTTCTCTTGACCTTTGATAGATTGAATTTCATCTATTTGTTGTTTGTTATATGTTTGTTAACTTTCTGGTTAAGTGCATCAAAATCAGTTAAGTGAAAATAAAAAAGATATCCATCAAGTGTTGTTTTAATTTAATTTTTAAACAAAATGCTGATGTACTCCCAAGTTGTATAATCAATCTTATATTTGACAATATGATTGCATCTGGATATCATGTTGAAAGTACAACCGTTGGACCTTCAGATCATCATGCCAACCTATGTTGGACTGTTTGTATGGGTCAGTACCTTGCCAGCCAGAGTTATGTCATGTTATGTTTCTGTTGAAACTTACCGAGATGTTCATGCTTTTAGTAAAATTAATTTGGAAAAAAAAGTTATGCACTCTTCCAGACAGCAATAAGCTGGTGCACAAGTTCAAGCCACAAAAATGCTCTTCCATGCCTATATATAAATTTCATTATCGTTGGTTTGCGACTTTGTGGTTTTCGCTGTCCATTTTTTGTCTGTATACCGTCACCATTGTGAGTTTTTCTCATGTTGCTCATTGTATAATACTTTTATGCAATCTTGATGAAGCTTTAACTTGTTTCCGGCGTGTTTCATCAAAACTAGAGAGGCTGCTTGATTTCTTATAAAAGAAATAGAGTAAGGATACATGCATGTTAACTTTTCTCTCCGTGATTTAGCTCATGTGCTGCATTTGAAATGGATTCTGAAGTTGTAAATGCTAGCTTAAGAATCCTTGTTGTTTGTGTGTATTGGTGTAACATGTGATGCTTTCTGATCTAGTGACATGTTTCTATTTTCCCCATTCTGCACATCATTGACTAAGGAAACTTGGCGCAGTTCTCTAAAGTAATATGTATATTGCATAGTAAATGTAAATGGGAAAGTTGGATATTCCTGTGAAGTCAGTATACTCAGTATATACATAACCGCATCTTTCATTCTTTTTGAATTCCTTAATCAATGCCACCAGTTATTTGAATGTTCCATACGACTTGTCAAAAGTAATTTTTGTTGCTACAGCAAATAGGGCTCAGCCTATTCCTCCAGCACTTTTCGATAGAATGGAAGTCATTGAACTGCCTGGGTATACACCTGAAGAGAAGCTAAAAATAGCAATGACACATTTGATACCAAGGGTACTGGATCAGCATGGTTTGAGTTCTGATTTCCTTCAAATTCCAGAGGTATATCTTATTTCCATTGGACAAGTTAGCTTTGCTTTTGTTTGCTTATCGTCTGCAGTTTTCTGTAGAGCTTCCAATCAGTTAGGCAAGAGAGGAGTATGATGCTTATGTGATTCGCCATAGTAGTCTAATTTTTCTTTGTTTCTGATTGCTAAACGTGATTGAAAATATTGCTGAACAAAGTAGAGAAAATGCGCAATTCTAATTATATCCTTTTTATCTTATTGCAATCAAGGCCTTTACACAACCTTGCGAGCAAAATTGTGTGCTAGGACGTCATTAGAGATTATTGGTAGATCCTATGAAAATGTAACAAGTTCTTAATTGTTTGTCTTCCTTCTGTTAGCATTTATCAATATAAATTCTTGGCAGAGAATTTACTGGGGTTTAAGATGTTATTTGATACATGTTATTAGATTCCTGATTATGTTTGGAAATAATGTGGCACTACTGTTGACAGTTAGCCATTGCTAAGTAGTTCAAGGCTCGTTTATGTATCGAAACTGGTAAATATATCTACTTCCAGCAGTGATGCTAGCCATTATGCATAGAAGTTCGGCCAACGGTGAGATATTGCAGAGAATGTGCACAGCTCCTGTAGCTGCAGTTATGACATTTACTTTGAAGGAAAGATCAACCTTGACTGTTTGACCATGAACTTCCACTATCACCATTAGTTCTGTTATCCAGCTCTTTATTTTGATTACAAACAAACCCTTCATTAAATAAAATATAGTTACTTTTTAAAAAATATGCCTAGTGTTTCCTGCCTCCCCTTCACAATGCATAGTTTCAAATATGTTTCATATGATTAATTTAAGACCTAATGTCATCTCAAGCTCAATTATACTTTTATCAGGATAATCACAATTCTCTCCTGTCTAGATTAGTGGAAATGATGATGAAGACTCCTGATTTATATACTTGCGCAAATTATATCTTGCACTATTATGTGATAATGGGTGTGTCTCTTTTAACTTGGATCTCACTGTTGCCATTTCTGGATTGCGTGACAGTGAATATATCATTGTCCGTGTAGATCATTTTATCCTGTAGACTCTGTCCGTCACTTTTGCATTATGTATCATAATAATCAAGATTGCGAGATCATGAACCTATCATGCTTTTAACCACTTTTTTCTAGGGAAACAGCATGCTGAAATCAGCTGAGAACTAGTTCATCCTTTTTATTTTATGTTAATATCCTGTTGATTTCTACATCATAGCTTGCTTTGCAGACTGCTTTGATGTTACCAGTGCAGTCTTGGTTTATGATTGACAAGTTTCAATCAAAGCCCATGTATCTTGATATCATAAATATTTTACTGTGGATTACTTTGTGTTAAATTCATTGTAAATATCTGGATTTCATGGGCATTGTATATGAGGATCAACTGTACTTATGCATTAGTTACCACTTACCAGTTTTTGTTAGTTCACGAGTTGTGATTCAAGACCTTCCAACACTTGATCTCAAATATGGTACAGTAGAAATATATGAATTGATATGTCATTTGTCTCTAAGGTCTTTGTCAGTGGTGGTAAAGGGAGCAATTCAGTTATGGGAGGTTCCAGATTCAGGATCTCTATGAGCTTTATTTCAATCTTTACTATCTATGATAGTTGAAAGTCGCTTGTACCAGAATCCTGGGTAATTACTCAAGGCATTTATGGGTTCTTGAAAGCTTTCGACTGCCAAACATGAACAGAATAATAGTACATTTATAGTGATCTAGCATTAACCCATGAGGAATTAACTTTTCCAAACAATTGTAGCTAGTTATAGATTCTTCTTTTTGGTTTCTTTTTTGATCTATTCTCACCATCAGTGTGATCCTATATACATATTACCTTGTAGGTGTATCAAACTAGAATAGAATATGTTTAATTGTTTTATAAAAATTCTTTTTTGTTACACGTTTGTGTATGTGGAAGCAGAAATTGTTGATTCTTGCCGACAATTTTGTTGCTTTTGGTTTACATGATGTTATTTCTCAGTACAGAATTAATTTGGATGGTGACCCTTCTGTTTATTCATGTTCATAGACTATTGTGAAGATGATAATTGAGAGATATACCAGAGAGGCTGGTGTTCGTAATCTTGAGCGGCACTTGGCTGCTTTGGCTCGTGCAACTGCTGTCAAGGTTGCTGACCAAAAATACACAGTCCAAATTGGCAGAGATGTGCACCCAATAACAACTTCCCTTGTGGACTCAAGACTCGCCGAGCCTGCAGAAGTGGAAATGGAAGTTATTCCTATGGGCATTAACCGTCATGAGATATCAAATGCTTTTGCAAGTACCTCAACTATGATTGTAAATGAGGCTATTCTTGAGAAAGTGCTTGGGGTAATAATTTATTTACGACCATCTCTTGAAACCTAAAATAAATGATTTAGTTCTGGTTTCCAATTATGCTGTTATCGATTTGGTTTTGTAGCCACCTAGATTTGATGATAGAGAAACTGCAGAACGAGTGTCAACTCCAGGGGTATCTGTTGGGCTTGTCTGGACAACCTTTGGAGGGGAGGTTCAATTTGTTGAGGCCACAACGATGGTAGGAAAGGGTGATTTGCATCTTACTGGACAACTTGGTGATGTTATCAAAGAGTCGGCACAAATAGCTCTTACATGGGTATTTTCTCCAGCATTTGCTGTAGTTGATGATCTTTATTGTATGCTATCTTGTATACTTGTCCATATGTGTTTGTAGCAGTGAAGTATTTCTTTGGTTAATTTTTGAATTGTTTTTTGACACTCCTGAAATCTATATTTCATTAATCTATTACTATTATGTAAAAGAAGTTAGCCTTTTGGTCATGTGAGTCACACTTCTAAAATCCAAGAAATGCCCTCACAACTTAGAATACTTCAAAAACCACGGGGAAAAAAGCACCCACAAATTCAGCATTCTTCAGCAACTCCAAGTTCCTGTGTCATGTACGCATCACATTCAGCATAAGAGTATCCATGCATTAACTGACAGGACTAGTGATGGGTTGATTATGGATTAAATAATCAGAACAAAGCAGTTATCAGAGATCCTTTTAGAGATGTGGATGGGAGCTAGCTATTGTTTAATATAGGCTCTGATATTAGACCATTTGCATCATCACATGCTTGATTTGTGGTAGTTTGCACAAAAGTTTGCAATGCATAATATTAACATGTCAATAGGACTACAATATTATAATAACATAGAGCAAACACGCTCTCAAGAGACATGATTAGTAAAGTATGTATAAGAGCAGTATGTAACTATTGCTGAAGTTTAAATTATAATGTAAAGAGGTTTCAAGTAACAAAGGTAGGAAAATAAAAAATTTGTTTGACAGAAAAACCATAATTCTAGTGTTAGAATCTCACGGTGAAGGCACTAGTCCCGAGGGTGTTATATGTCTATTTTACATTATATAGTAATACTTTTTTTTTCCGAGTCACTCTTCATTCAAGAAGCAGTGATAAATGCAATTGACATTTGTCGAATGTAACTCCTAATAAACTGGTGCAATGGTTTGAAATTATTTTTAATCATGTCCTCATTTAGTCATTTAGTTTAGAAGCTCACAGATTTTCATTTTCCACTAGGATCTTTATTCATCTGTGTAGCTTGTTAGCTGTTAAAGCAGGGTTGAAAATGCAGTAGTAGAAGATCTTCCTTCGTAATAAAAATCATTGAAGTCACGATTCATCAGGAGTTGGGGGAAAATAATTTTCATTTATTTAATTATGGTTAGATACCTGCTAGCTGCAAATATGAAGAATTCTCAGCAATCTACCTTGACTTCCCCTATGTCCTCAAAACACATCAAATAAATTATTGCTAGAATACAAAAAATTAAGTATATAATTAACATAATCATTGAGCATTACATCGCATCACCTTCAGTTAGCCTGACTGAAAATCAACCCTGAAATTACTGTTCTCTTCCATTGGCATAGGGAAAGTGCAGAACCGTGGCATGTTCTTTGTATCCCATATTATTCATTAGTTGCAGATAAAATTCTTTTTGACTGGTTATTGGTAACATTTTGAAGTCATTGTTCTTCTCAGGATGTATGCTAGAGTGTAGTTCTTACAGCTTCAGTTCATTTTGTTAATTGAGAGCTATATGTCTTTTAATTATAATGTGAAGACCCAGCACTCAATACAATGTGCACTGTTTCTAATTAAGCCTGCTTCGTAGTTATACACGGCCATCTTTGTGAGATTGTTCATGATTTATGTTTGAGTTCATGTGTACAGTTTTTCGCATTGGAATAAGAATATGGTACCCTAAGTTGCATGGAAACGGTACCGCAATCGGTATGGAAAGGGTACGTATAGGACACGGCAAAACTAAAATGTAGGGTGCGGGACACGGCTATATATATATATATATATATATATATATATATATATATATATATATATATATATATAAAATTAATAATGTACATGAGATCATTTTTTCCGCTTCATGTGTCATTGGAATTAAAATTCCGATCACATTTGTAAGTTTCTTTTATCATATTGATTATCATAAATTGGAAACTACTCATTTTTTTACTAGACATCCAAACAACCCTTTAACTATATAGTTTTGAATTTGGGTATGGACTGAAACAAACCCGACCCATATCTAACTAGTTTCAAGAAACGGATGTGAAGTGTAAGCTATACGTCCAAGAAGTGTTTGACAAGTGTTTTAAATTAACACATATCGTATAATTGAGTACATGTTGTAATAAATGCATGCATATATTCAAGAAGTGTCCATGAAGTTTGGGTACGGGAAAGTGTCGGGTACGTGTCCGGTATGGGTACGACTTCATTATAGAAGTACCCAGGTAACATAGATGGTACCTATTGTCTTATAACTGTTTCTGAGTTTCTGCATGCATTTATTACCTTCTCTTATTCCCACAGGTCAGAGCAAGATCAGCTGAACTCAAACTGACAGCTGGTGGTGAAACCAATTTGCTCAAGAGTCGAGATGTCCATATACATTTTCCTGCTGGTGCTGTTCCAAAGGACGGCCCATCTGCTGGAGTAACTTTGGTAACATCACTAGTATCACTATTTAGTCAAAGAAAAGTTAGATCAGACACTGCGATGACTGGAGAAATGACGCTGAGGGGCCTTGTATTACCTGTCGGCGGTATCAAGGATAAGGTAAGTGATGAATGTGATGATTTGTACATGCTCCATTATCCGATGTCTTTTTTGGTATCCTAGAATTTGCATCTTGTGCTTATCTCTGGTGCTTATCGTGATGGAAAGAGCTGTTCTATTCGTCACTTATTATTTCTTAGGGTAAATTCCACAACACGCACCCCTGCCCCCAAAAAACCACCACCACAAACCAACACACACACCCCCCACGTAGAAAAACAGAACTCTGCGGGTTTTGTACAAAAAAAACCCATCTGCTTGTCTTTTTTGGGTAAGGTCCAGTAAAAAGTAAAAGGGTGGATTAGACTTTATACTCTACCTTGTACGTCGTTTAGGACAATTCTAGAGAATTTTCAGTAGTTCGGGCTGTTTAGCATAATTTTGAAAGTCCAAAAGGGAATTTTGAAAGTTCAAACTTTAGGGGATTTTGTGAAACTTACCCTTATTCTTATGTCAATATGTACTGCTTTGTTGATTTTTTTTCTTCTAGTGTTCAAATTCCAGATGTGTTATCTAATTGTCACTTCTGTAATTTCAGGTTCTTGCAGCTCATCGTTATGGCATAAAAAGAATAATTTTACCAGAAAGAAACTTAAAGGACTTGGTTGAAGTACCATCAGCTATTCTTGCTGGAATGGAGGTAAATCAATTTCTTTTGAGTTGTCATTTGCCTATTCAAATATATCTTTCTATGAGATAGAGATAGTATTTGGAAACAAAGCATAATAAATTTTGAATGCTTAAATGATTGTTATTCTATGCCTCAAGTTGTTACTTAGACAAGCTTTCCTGGATTGCACATTTTCTATTGTTTATATTGGTGTTCTATCTAATATGTATTGGATACTAATACTGTTGTTTTGTTGGATACTCTTTTTCACATATTATACACCTTTATGTCACAAATTTCTGCACTTTAAATGTATCAGGTGCAATACAATCATCAATACCACCCCCGTCCTCCCCCCCAGACCCCACAAAAAAAAGAAAGAATTTTTGTAACAGATGTCTTGAATGCAGTCACATATTCATTGATTTTCACATGTTTGTAAATTTATAGGCTAAGATGTTTATTTTACTCAAATCGACGGGAATAGTGATTCATTATATGTTTTTATATACAGTAACCATCATCGTGAATCTAATTTATGTTCATCCTATTTACTTAACAATTTAACCAACTGTTAAGGAATTTTGCATTTATAATGATCTAGTACACTGATATAACCAGTATGACTGCACTGCATAAAACTGATCCGTATAGTGACACTACAATATCAGGTGGATTTGGGTGCCATGAGTCCTAGGCCAAAACACATCTTACGTACACACACACACACACACACACACACACACATTGAGAGAGTTGAGAATCTTGAGATACTATCCACTTAAGTGGATACAATATTTTGTTTGCCCAACTTTTTAACCTTTGAATGGACTTGATGGGTTGTAATTTGATGAAATGAGTTGGCACTACTTTAATCCATCAAATCAGATAATCCATAAAGTCCATCTAGCATTATAACATGAGAAATGGTGGAAAAAATGTTTTATCCACATAAGTGAATATCAGCTTTAATATGTGTATATATGAGATTGTATGCATTCGTGTGTCCTCGGTACCAAGAACCAAATTTGGGGACCATTTTCATGTGAGCAATTTTAAAAAGTATGGATGAGAAGCGCCACCTCACTAGCAAGGACCAAGTTTGTCCTTTGTACCAAGGATATGTAGAGCATGTTTGGGAACATTGGATTATAATCCCAGTGGATTACAATCTTAGAGTGTTTGGTAAATTTAGTGGATTATTATCCATTTTCAATAGTAGTGTTGGGCAAATGTGTTGATTATAATCCATCATCGTTGTCAACAAAATAACCAAAAAGGACATGGGGTTTGTGGTGAGTTATTAAATGAGGCTTCGGATTTTGTGAAATCGTAAGGGTATAATTGTCTTTTGCTTGGGAAAATGTCATTACTTATAATCCATCAAAAAATAAACTAGGATACCATAGCTTTTTTTTTTTGCTAAACATTGCGAACTGATTTATAAGCCACAAAAGTGCTTAGAAGCAACTTTGACCATTTGCCAAACTAGCTCTTATTCTCTCTGTCTACACATGCGCATGCGCACACAGTAGCACTCATGCGCATTCAAAATACACGTGCAAAGGAAAAATACTAATTGTGATTGGTTTAAAGGTCTGGTGCAAGAAACAAATGTCTACTCTGAAATGATTTGAATTATTGTAGGCTTCTTTATAGTAGTCTAAAAAACCTAAAGTGACTCATAAAACGAAGGTGTGATATGTATCTCTTCGCGTTTTTATTGCAAAAAATCAAAAGTAAATATCAATTTTTTATTAATTAACCAGTATAAAGTTTTCTCACAAAAATTCATTATTTGTTAGAGTATGATTTATTGTAGCGGTAAGTTTTATTCAAGGGTAATTGCGGATAGATCCCCTGTACTATAGCCCAACTCCGGATGGAACCCCTGTAGTTTTTTTTGTGCGTATAGACCCCTGTGAGAACTTTCTTTTATTCTTCGACTCTTTTAAGAGAAAAAAAAAATTCATTCAGGGGTTTATTCGCACTTGGGCAAATAGTACATGTGGTCTATATGCACTAATAGAACTACAGGGGTTGCATCCTTCCTTTTATTTATCCAAAAGAAAAAAGAAAGAAAGAAAGAAAGAACTACAGGGGGGCCTATCCGCAATAGTGCAATAGTAAGGGTCTCTCCTCAATTAATCTTTTATCCAATGATATTCAAATGGAAATTTCATTGGATTCAAATCTATCATTTTAAAGTATTTACTTTCACTCATTTCAAATTTTCAATTCAAAGAGAATTTATTATTCCTCTAAAAATAAAAAGAGAAATTATTGATTTCTTGGTTTTAAACAATTTTTTTGTCATTCAATTTATAAAAGATTTAGTTTTTTAATATAAATATCTTTCTAAAATACTTGTTCTGTTTGTCTTGATGTACAAAGATGTGCTCAACAAGCCATTTTCTTCTTGAAGATACAGTTATGTAAAATTGGTAAAATGGCAGATAATTCTACTGACAGGAGGTGGTGTGACAAATATAAAATTCAACCTGAGTTCTTATGAGTTCTGGAGATTATCAGTTTGTGGTGGATATGATCACTGTAGGCAATTTTAGATGACAGTATATGTATAGTTTTCTTTTTTAGTTTATTTATGATTGCTGTTATGCCTATCATAGAAAGTGTACGTATATAGGGTCTGTACTTCATTTCTTACTTGGTAATGAAAAAAACTAACATTTCCTTGCCAAAAAAACTTATTCATTGGATATTAAAATACTATTTTTCTCTCACTAAAGCCTCAGGTCATTTTCATTTGAAGAACTCAATTCACTGGACCTTCGTGTAAAAACCTTCACCTAAGAATCTCAACGTGTAAGACGTTCATGTAAAGGAGGTTTATTATTATTATTATTTTTGTGTGGTAAAGAAGTCCTCCAATACAAAAGTTTTTTAGGTCTTACATGTTGAGGTTTTTAGCTGAAGTTTTTACATAAAAGTCCAGTGCATTGAGTTCTTCAGTTGAAAATTGGCTCAAGGTCTTACAAACAGATTTTGTTCGCCAGTTGAAAAGCAACACAATTTGGAAATAAACATGTTCCCTAGTTTATGATTCCTTGTGAACAGATTTTGTTTGCGAAGCGGATGGAAGATGTATTGGAGCAAGCATTTGAAGGAGGATGCCCTTTGAGACAGCACTCGAAATTATGACAGTTATAACATCCAATTCCAACGGGCTTCTTGATCTTTGGAGAGCCTATTTATATCACTATATCGACCCAGACTTTGAGCTTTGCAAGTGTATATTATGCGCAGGAAGCAGTAGGCTGTATATTATGCGCAGGAAGCAGTAGGCTCCCCTATTCTATCTCTACGAAAATAAAAAAGGATTAGTGTGTGCTGTATATAACTTGCTCTTTGGCCAATCCTGTCATCTGTGATTCTAAATAAAAGATAAATCTGGTACATACAATTGAAGCTGAGCTTGTACTAGAAAAATTTGCTTAGGGTCAAATGTTATATTGTGTAAAATGAATGTAAAAGCTCTCATTTGTAAAAGTTGAATACAATTTTTGTTACTAATTATGATTATGATGATGGTGAAGATAGTTGTTATTATTTATGTTTTTTTTTATTTATTGTTCATTTTTGTTCAGACGATTGAAGCTGGATACCTTGTCAGTAGCAACAAATGCACTTTATTAATTAGTCGACTTTCCTGCAATAAGTGAGGTTTTCAAGAGTGCTGAATATTCTTCACTAAGATATGGCACTGGCATCATAATTTTGGGGAATTAAAGATAAAAATTTCATCTCATTGGAATATTTAGAATTGGAGAAATAATAACTCAATTAGAATTAAATATTCAATTTGAGTTAAATAGTTGATTCTAATTTAACATACGTTGTTTGAGTTTGAAATGTAAAGTTGAGACTTTAGTTTATAATCAGTCCTGTTTTAGTATTTTATATGCAGAGATTGATTTGATAAATGCGGAGATTGATTTGATAAATTTCTGTTAATTGATTGCATGTGACCTAAAATGAGTAGAGGACGTCAAGGGTCGAGTGCATAAATCAAGAATTTCCTCTATCTTATAAAGCACGAGGCTACATGCCTGTGAACAAGTGACCTAAGGATGGAAGTGAACCCGACTAGTTTAACCCTTTTTCAACATTGATATCTTGAAACTCTATTTTGACTGTTAGATACCCCCCCGCAACGCACCCCAAAAAAAAAAAAAAAAAAAGAAGACTCTAAATCTTGTTCAGGGACATCATTATTAAAAAGTTAATGGAAAATAAATTTCCAAATTTCAGGTTTTCGAGTTTGGGGAAAGTGAGGAACAAAGTTAGGGCTTCAGGATATCAAAATGTTAAAAACATTTCTTTGAGGGAAGGCAATTAAAACCCTTCAGGGTATCAAATTGTCAAAATAGAAAGTCAAGATATGAAAATAAAAAAATAAAAATTTTGGTGAAACTTAAGGGGTATCAGAGTGCAAATAATCCCAACCCCTACATTCTGAAGTCCTGAAGTAGTTGCACATCCGAATGGAACTTTGACTAAACAAAATTAAAACTTCCTGTGGAATAAGACATTGACTGCATCCTAACGTTTCAATCCGTGGTAATCATGAAAGCTTGAAGAATAACTACTTCAGCTCCATACACATAATTAATAAATTCACTCGGCAAAAGTCTCAAACTGCTAATGCAAATGCATTATGTAGAAAAGAACCATGGAGTCACAGGATAAAACATACACAAGTTTTTTACCCCGGAAAGAAAACCACGAATTTATTTATAGCCCTCTTTCCCTAAGATTCCTCTATCTAATGTTTTACAAGAGGGCAGGGACAGACTTCTCTTATTCTAAACTGTAACTCTACAGTAACTAAAATCAACCAGAGAGCGCAGCATTAAGAGCACTATGAACATCCACTCCAATCTGTGCTTCAGCCTTTTCCAAGTCTGTTGCTGCTGAGCTAAGCTTCTGAGTGAAATCAGAGAGACCTTTCTGTACAAGGTTTGGATCTATGTGATCGATAGGAACTGCCTCTACAGCAACAATATCAGCGAAGGAATTTGCATGGATAAACGCAAACCCGCTGCTGACAAAGTATTTTTTTGTGTCGCTGCCTTCATGAACCGAAAGCAACCCAGGCTTGAGCTCTGCAATAGTGGCGACATGGCCTGGCAAAACACCCATTTGTCCTGTTGTTGCTGGGATTATGACCATATCCACCTGAGAAATATCTCAGAGGGAATACACAATAAGTAGGATGAAAAGTTACATTTTTGAGTTAAGAACATCATGACATCCAAAAACAAGAGAGCAATTCATAAAAATCATGCAAGAACTATAAATATTTCCATGATGGGAAAATAGTCAAATTCATCTTATTTTCATTTCTTCACTTTGATTTCTGTGCACATAGCACACATATAAGATTGCAATTGTGGATGGAGAGGAGAGAAACTGTCTATAAATGATTTTGATATAACTTCTTTATTACAATTGATTAAAAAATCCTAGCTCCATTGCTATTTCAGTACAGTTTAATAAATGTCACAAGATGACCATTAGTTGATGCTCTGAAATGAAAATCCCCATTTATCCCTCGATAGTGTTTAATTTATACATTTTCTTGTGAGTGGAGTAAGCTATTAAAATTTTTTTTTAAAAAAAAAGTGTATTTTGCTAATGGAAAACAAAGGAAGTTGAAGCAGCATACACAAAGGAAGTTGAAGCAGCATACTCAAAAGTCTTTTGCCCAGGCTAGTAGATTACAGAAAAATAAATAAAGATGCTAAAACCCAAATAAGAAAAAACATATAAAACAAATGTAAACAGTTAGTCAGAAGTTTAACTCAAAGATGTTAACATTGAAAAGAGAAGAAAATAAAACATCCGAATGGAAACAGATAGGTGCAAAGATCTGTTTCAAACCATCACGTGTGTTCTATTGTAATAGTGGTCGCATCCTAAGCACCCAAAAAGCTCACAGAATCCCCTCATATAATTGAGTCGGTATTATTTGAGTTCCCATGGCTACTAAACTGTCCCAGTTACTAACGCTTCCTCAAGACATGTTATGCACAAGTAGGTTAATTATGGAAACACACACCATGAGAAATATTGAGCATGGAAATTGATTACAAAAGCTATATAAAATTGAGGACAACTGCTTGATAGATTGCTTCAAGAAGGTATAAATTTTTTTGTATGTCCTTTAAATATCGTACACCCCCACCCCTTTTTTTTTCCCCTTTTTCAGTAAACCTTCTTGACCTTCTTGTTTGAAGACCTCCATAACCATCTTCCGGAGACTCACAAACTCTAGCCTTCTAAAATTAATGAAGGCTAGTGATGGAGGATTACATGGTGTAAGGTAGCAATCTAGAAAAGTATCTTAGCACTATGGCAACTCGGGTTAAAGATGTTTTGACTATATAAACAATGATATATATGAGTTTTGACAGTTAATTATTGGTATTAATAGTGTTTTAAACAATGGACTAGGCAGACATCTATGCAACCACTTAACAGTCAACCTTAACGCATTTTATTTAGTTATGTGGCCTCCTAGGTGATCTAGAAAGCAGCTAAAGAGATTACAGGTGCTCCTCTCAGTGCTTAGTATCCCCCATTGTGCTTGTTGCAAACTTTGGTCCTTAGCTCTGTAATCTGAAGCTATGATTGACTGTACACCTAATATTGAATATTGCTCTCGATTCTTTCTAACCTCCGTACCATCCCTTCCATACAATGAAGACTATCTATGTTTGACAGTTGATAACTTTTTTGCCTCACTAAATTAGCATGAACTAATACACATGTGCCCCTTAACTCCTTTTGCTCATCAGTTCTTAAACTCTAGATTTCCCAACTCATCCCCTTTAAGATCATTTTGATTTTTCTTTTACCACCTAAAGTAACACAAATACATATCAATAACTCAACCATCACCCAAAACTAAAAGCTAAACAAACAACATTCAAGAACCCCAACACCAACATACCCAAATGAAGTAAAGCAAATTCCAAGAAAAATGTTATGGTCCATTTAGTCCACATTGACTTAATTGGGAGTCGTCGAGTTTTCTAGGTTTCTTATAAATGGTATCATAGCAAACCAACCATCCAAGTCGCAAGCGAGAGCGCGCGGATGGCGGGACTAGACTACTGCCGAGCCAGCTTGTGTTGGTACGAAGACTGTCCAAGTGTGGTGGTATGTTAGGGTCCATTTACTTCTCCTATGCCTCTAATAGAAAAAGCAACCGCAACAAATGATAGCAAAAATTCCAATAATTCAAGTAAAGAACAAATGAAATATATTCTGATCATCAAGAACTCCTAAAATCCGAAACCCTAAATTGCTCAAAACTAAAGTTGGAAAAAAAAAATTGCGGAATGTGACGGAGCAAAGTAACCTCTTTGGCCGAGATCTCGGATCGGTAAGGGAGAACAAAGTTGATGGTGAGCTTCGAGGGGATCGACGAGGGAGTCGGCGGGCGAGGCTTCATGAAGGAGAGCGGGGTCTTCGGGGGATCGATGTTGGGAGAGACTTTCTTCCACGCCTCGATGAACGCCGCGTCCGCCTCCGATGAGGATGACGAGATATCGGTGGAGAACGGTCGGGCGCGGCGGCGGATGCCGGCGGCGAGGAGGCGCGAGGTTTGGCGATACATTTTTTGGGTTCTGTTTCTAGGATTTTGGACCGGTGTCGGGATTTTGGGAGCTCAGTGACAGCGCTAGTACTAAAATATTGAGGGGATAGGCTTCAAATTGTTCTCAGCCCATTAAGATCTACATTAAAAATTAGGGGTAATTGCATATTAGTCCTTCACGTAATCTTTAATTACCACGCAGTCCCTCAAATCTCAGTATTTGCTTCTTAGTCCCTCTGCTAGGTGATTCTGTTAATTTCTGTTATATCCATGTATGTGTTATCTGTTAATTTCTGTTAGGGATGCTGTTAATTTCTGTAACGCTAGTTAAGTCTTAACCCAACATCTAAAATTACCCAAGTGCCCCTGAGTTTTCTACAAGGGGTTTTCTCTAACTCTAGTTAGGAATATAATCGTTGAAAAAACAACTGGAATGCTAGAAAACACTGCAACCGATAACACATACATGGATATATAAGTCACTCCTTCAAATCAAAACATACATGCATACATACACATACATAAACTATAGTCCCATAAAATCCTTCTCATTAATGCATACATATATGTTTATTCTATTTTATTATCATTCATCGTTAATGCAATAGACATGAGAAGTAATATTATATTAATAATTAAATTAAATATATTATTATAAAATATTTTCATGGTAGTTCTTTATTCAATACATAATGGTCTACTTTAGGTATTAAATGTTATCTTAAATAAATATTTTCAAAACTTCTGTATATGTATATAAATAGTTCTATTATATTATATGATAATTATGAAAATCTAATCAATAAATTAATTCTTAATATTTTAATATGCTAAATATAGTAATTTACATAAAATGTTTGCTTTGTAATTTTACTAATACATATTTACTAATATATATTAATTTTATATTTATTTATAACTTATATTATAATATTTGTATGTGAATTACTTTTTATCTGAGAATACAAATTATTTAATTATAATGAAAATTATATATATATATATATATATATATATATATATATATAAAATATTATCATGGTAGTTCTTTATTCAATACATAATGGTCTACTTTAGGTATTAAATGTTATCTTAAATAAATATTTTCAAAACTTCTGTATATGTATATAAATAGTTCTATTATATTATATGATAATTATGAAAATATAATCAATAAATTAATTCTTAATATTTTAATATGCTAAATATAGTAATTTACATAAAATGTTTGTTTTGTAATTTTACTAATACATATTTACTAATATATATTAATTTTATATTTATTTATAACTTATATTATAATATTTGCATGTGAATTACTTTTTATCTGAGAATACAAATTATTTAATTATAATGAAAATTATATATATATATATATATATATATATATATATATATATATATATATATATATATATATATATATATATATATATATATATATATATATATATATATATATATATATATATATATATATATATATATATATATATATATATATATATATATATATATCCCTAGATGCACCATAAAATATCATGTGTACAAAAACGTACAAGTGTTAAATCCCTAATAAAAAATATTATATATCCTTCTATCCTATTAGAAAATGACATGTGTATAACTAATTCCATCTTCAAGAATTCTTATCAAATTAAAACTATTCATGTTCATAATTAGAAAATTTCACCCATAAAAATTAGAAAACTCTAATAATCAAATATTTGTTAATTCTAATCAAGTCATAACAATTTATAATTAAAACTTAAAAATTGTCATAGAGCCCTACTTAATTTTTTAAAGAGTGAATTCAATAAACTGCTCATATCTTTACTGGATTTAGCACTAAAGCCCCAAAATATTTGAAACTCACGAAAACCCTCAAAATGTTTAATTTTTTGCACTTAACCTCCATAAATGGGGTTATCTTATATTTTTATTGACAAAATTAACCCTCAAGACCATTATATACCCCTCAAATCATTTGTATTGCATGTTAACCCATAAAATAATAAATAATTATTAAAAATATAAAACTTACAAATAGCTTCCTAAAAATCTAAAATCACAAATAATAAGTAGAAAAATTTGAAGGATACAAACAATTTCCTTTGAATTACTAAAATTATAGAAAACTCCGAACAAATTAGGATATCACAAACAAACCCTTGCAAATATAAAATTATATATAGCCCCTAGAAAATCTGAAATTAAAAACAAAACCCTAAATATGTAAATATTACAAAAGACCCAAAATTTCTAAAATTATACATGACCCCAAAAATTTATAAATTATAAAGAACTCCTAGAAAAAATGAAAACTACAAACACCCTGGAAAACTCTAAAATTACAAACGACTCTAAAAATCGAAAAGCTTAAAGAAACACCTGAAAATATGAGAATTACAAAACCCATAAAAATAACAAATGACAAATAACATAATAAAAATCTGAAATTGTAAATAGTCACCTAAAAAAATAATTTGCAAATAGACCCTTTAAATTAAAAAATACAAAGAACCCAAAACCTAAAATTTTAAAAGTTACAAGCAACCACCAAAAATCTAAATTTACAAACACACCTCTTTAAAATTTATAATTTTATAAACAACAACTTAAAAATCTAAATATTACAAACAAACCTCTCAAAAATTTTAAAAATTATAAACATCTATTATTAGGAGTTTTCTCTAGAAGTTATAGGGGATTAAGTGACAAAGCATAAAACTTTTGGAATTTCCTCCAAAATGTATTGGTGGGTATTTTGGTCATTTAACTATTCATAAACTAATAATGTTAATTTTGACGATTTTTGCCAAAAGATATTAGGGTTTATTCAGAGTTTCAAAGATATTGGAGATTTAGTTCCAAACACCAAACCGATTTGGGATTTACTTAAAATTTCCCATATTTTAGTTTTGAATTTTTCTATACATAACTCCCAAATTGTATGCATTTTAAATTTAACTGCAAGTCATGATATTTATAAATTTTTCTCCAAATTATTTTAATTCCTAAAATTTATTCCTCACTTAACTTTAGTAAATACAAAAAATCCACCCTCTTAAATTGTTTAAATTGGGTTATTAGCAATTTATCCTCGTGAATATGGTCCCCATTTGAATGACCTGGATGAGAATGTGTCAACTCACTACCAAGCACAAAAGCTTGTGCTTGGTATCAAGTTTCTCCATATTGCTCATATGAAAATATATATATTTGTAGATTGATGAAATAGAGCATGCATAACTGTGTGGCGTAGTCTATTAAAGTACGAACACTATCATTCTACCACACAAAAATTTTCAAAAAATTCCTAGAGCGTTAAAACAGGTTGATATATACTACAATATAAAGATAAAAAGTATATAAGCAGCAATCTAAAATAAAAATGAAATAAAATGTCAAATATATTCACTTCTAATTTATAGCAAAGTGGATTGATGATAGGGTAACGATGATTACGATAGGATAAAAATATTGAATATCCAAAAGGGTTAAAGGTAATATTGTTTAGTGAAAGTTTTTCTCAAACTCACACCTTTATAGGGAGTATGATTATTTTAAGAGAGAGAAAAAGATTCCTCTCCACGTATATTCTATAATTTTTATTCTCATCCATTTACTAAATTCCCTTGGCATCTTGTCATGATTATTCCTCAAGAAAAATATATATAGAGAGAAAGAAAGGAAGAGGAACGTACTGGGCACATTCCTTAAAAGAAAATAGTTATTAGAGATTTCCAGTGGCACAGAATATTTTAAAATTTTCATTACATTATTTTGATATTAGTCAAAACAAATTATAAATAAATTTTATAAATAGATGAATAGGTAGTATTGTTTTGTGTATTTATAAAAATAGATTAATTGGAACTATGAACATGTGCACATAAGTCATATTTATTAAATTTTTATAGGGTTATTTTGATATTAGTCCCTTAAATCTTTCATATTTTAGACTTAGTCCCTCAAATCATTAAAACCGCTATTAAGCCCTTAATTCTTGAGATAATTTGAAATTGGTCCCTCAAATCAATAAAATTGATATTAAATTAATGACAAAACTAGCAATTAAAGAAATTAGTTTGAAACATTGTATTTATGAGAACTGGGGACCTAACAAAAATTGATGATTTAAGGGCCTAATTTCCCTCTAATTGCTACGTCAATTCTTGATTGGAGAGACCAATTTCAAAACAGCTTAAGAATTAGAGGATCTAATGGCAATCTCAATAGTTTGAGGGATTTATTCAAAATAACTTAAAAATTAATAGCGTAATAGCAATTTCCATGATTAGGAGTAATGTTGAAAAATAAAAATTTACGACATTTGTTTAGCTTAATAGTTCATTATATTCTAACTATATTTAACTTTTTCTTTAATGTTATAGCATTATGTAGAACAAGTAAATAGTTTATTTAATGAAATTTCAAAAGATAAAACAAATGCATACACGTGCAATGCACGTGTATTATACTAGTATCATACTCTTCATATAAAAGCCTCTTTGATCACCTGCGTCCTTCGACCTGCTTCTCCTACTTGAATGGGGCCCACATCCAGATCAAATCCACTCGCGCTCAGCTGCTTCTTTTCATCTCCTGCTTCCTTCATCTCAGACTCTCAATATCAATAGCTCACTAAACGAAGTCAGTGGGGCCCACATGAATGGCCACTTGCTGCTTGCCTTTCCCAGTGTATTTGATTGCCACCTGCTGCTTGCCTTCTTTCCTTCGTTGCCACCTGCTGCTTAGGTGGAGAAAACAGTTCTTCTTCATCTTGTTTTGTTCCTCCGTTAGAAAAAATCAGCCTTCTCTTTTCTTCCTCATCTTCTTATCCCTTTTCTTCTCTTCCCCACCCAACGTCGCCGCCGCTTCTTCGCCGTCACCTCGTCACTGCCGACACCCAGGTTCCTCCCAAAACATATAACTCCAATAATCTCTATTCTCATTTTAAATTTGGGGCTTCGATTTGTAAAATACGGTTTTCCTTGATTTTGAGAAGCTACCCGATGCCAACGCCCCATTTGCTGAGATTTTTTTAACATTTGAATTGGTTTTATTTGGGCAAGATAACATCTTTCGAATTGAGCGCCAGCAATCGTCATTGCGGTGGCCGGTGAAGATGGTGATGTGGGTTAACTATTTTGTGACATGGAAGATGATGGTGAACATTTAGCTTTGTTGGACTTCTTGTTAGAGGAAGAAGGCAGAGCAGTTGCACGATTGATTTTAGAGCTTCAACGAGGATAGAACTCCAATTGCTAGTGTTCACCTTTATTTAAATTTGGGGCTTCGATTTGTAGAATATGGTTTTCCTTGATTTTTAAATTTTTTGGGCTTTGGTTTTGGGGCTTCAACGAGGATATAACTGCATCCCCTTCACCCACTTTCCTCTTAACTCATCCTGAATTTTTTAGATGATATAACTATATCCCTCCACTCAAAGGCAATCCTCCTTCATTGCTACTTCTCTCTCTATTATTAATTGATTATGTTCTTTTCCCAATGAAAATAATTAACTAGCATTTACTTTCAGAATTTCCCACATGCTCAATCTAAAGATGGAATTTGTTCACTTGAAAAAGCCTGAAAGCTCAATTATTATTTGGTTGAGTTTTTTTTTTCTGGGTTCAAAGAAAATAATTATTTAAGTAACATCTATTTCTACAATTGCCCACATGCTCAACGTAAAGATGGAATTTGTTCATGTGAAAAAAACCTGAAAGGTAAAGGCCAAAAAGTGCCTCCGGCATACTGTACTTATAATACACACTTCAAAAAAATTCAAATCCATTTTTTTCCAAATATTCAGAAGTTATGTTTTACTAAGCTTCATTGAGTTGGGTTGGGCAAAAGACATTATGGTTGACTTATGGGTTATTGTCCTTATCCAAAATTTGAACATGTCTTTACACTACTAACAAAATTTGGTGTATGTGTTATTTACCCAAGATCAACTGTGAGGGAAAGGTCATTCTAAGAAAGCTTACATTATTCTATCTAAAGTACTAACATAAATAATTAGTGTGTCCCCCCTACATCTACACGATCAATTCTCTTCCACAATTTGTATCTAATAAATGCTGAAGATACTCCTTAGCTCTAAAGAGTGCTAACAGTAATAGTAACACCCTCTGTTAATCTCTAAAAATTAGCTACTTCTGTAGAATACTTGATTGACCTTCTCATATCAATGAAAAACATATATATATATTCCAATTGTTTACTTTTGGTTCATGATGCATGTTTACCATGATGATGAGTACTCGGTATTAGGTAATGACATTTTAGGAGCATAGTTACCTTCTACCAAATAAAGATTTCTTCCTCTTAGCTCTGAGCTTCCTCGGTTCGCCTCCTCCTTTCTCTCTTAAAGCATCATGAATTGCTATGGTTTTACGTATTTTCGTTTCAAGCTTATTGTGTTCTTATGTTATGTACAACTGTAATTCTAATTCTTCTTTTGGTCATATTTTACTTCAATCTCCTATATATGCTGATAAATCTTTTTTCTTTGGTATTTTGACATTATTTTGCAGTTTTCTATAGGTCGCTACCCTTCATCCTAACACTTCACATTGCTGTCTTGAGGTATATGCTTAAATGTGCTTTTTTGTATGCATATGTTGATAATTTACATTACTTATTGATAATGTAAGGGCAATTTATATCCAATTTCCCTTGGTTGTATGATTGATGGCCAACTGTTAAAGTATATGAAGTGCAATAATTTGACGAACTCCCTTGTTAAGGGCAAGTTGTACTGTAATTCTATAATATTGTCTTAGAAATTTGGTTTCAATAACCATATCATATTAGTCCAGTTAGATAATTTTTTAATTCTGATAGAGACATCAAACAACACGTTTCTCTAACCAAAGGGAAATAATTTGTTGCTTTTTGATGTAGGTAGCGTGCTTCTTTTGTGCTGAAACTATACAACTATAATTGTCAAAATCAAGCCTGTTTCTGATGCTTGCCATTCTTCATTTGAACAGATTAGCTTCTTGCTGACTGCGTTGCATGGGCACAAACTTGCAGGGAATGTACCAGAATGGAATTCGCTTCATTTTGTGCATATAGCTTGCAAGAATACCAAAGTGCTTAACTGTGTGACATTTTGCAAGAATATCAAATGTCAATATGATAGCATTTGGCTCTCTCTTTCTCTGCGGTGGTTGCAGATTTTTGAGCAGAAAATATGTGACGTAATGTGTTATTATTTTTCATACTTCCCATTCTCTTACTTTTCACTTGAGTGGATTTTGTTCCTTCTATATAAAATGGAATAAATAAGAAGAAGTATAATCTCAAAGCCCATATGATAGTTGTTGAAATGTTATAGTAATTTTCTGCGCACTCATTCATTTATTTGATGCACGTGCATTGCACATGCCTCTCTTACTAGTTTATGTAAAAGCACAAACTCTGATCTGGTAGAAGAATTACCTTTGAGAATTTGGTTCATGATAAGAAAAAACAAATTGAGAAGCGAATCATAAAAGAAATGTGATATGAACAAAGTAATATCTTAGATTTTTTCGTTATCAGTGTCAAGTAGACAACTATGTAAGCTTTACATTTCAAGCTATTTTAAGTTGCCGATTTCGATGTCATATGTTTAAACTATAAATCATATCTACCAAAGGCAATATAAAGAAAAATAACAAAAATGAAATTTATACAGAATCATGTAGAACTAGACAAATGATAATATTGCAAAATCTAGCATATACCTTTTCTGCTAACAAATATGACTCGCGTGATGCGGGGGTCGATAAATGATTCCAATTCAATAGTCATAGCATTGCAAGAAAATTTGGCAATTTTCAATTCATAGTATTGTAGATTACAAAAGGCAAAATAAAACAATAAAGAAAATATATTCTATGATATATTGGAGCCTTGGAGTCATCATATGTTCTAAAAAATTGGAAAAAATGAAGGGGAAAAAAGGAATAAAAGGAAAATCAAAATAAAAACCTAAAGAATGACCTTTCACTAACAGACATTAATGCTTGAGATATTCATTTCTAAATTAAATACTATGAGATAATAAAAACATTAAACTTTCTTTACTTCTTATTCCTGGAACACTTATTAATGTTATACACGCATTAAGTTGTATAACTCTACCATCGAGCTGCAATAGCTTTTGCAATATATGCAATCTATTGCTTTCGAATAAGCATTTCTCAACAATATCAAAGCGTAAAATATTTTTTTTTCAGTGAGCAGATATTTCAGCCATTTCTTGGAGAACTCCATTCTAGAAAACAATAAACTTTGTTGTATTATTTATCAACCCAATGATATTTCCTCCAAGGAATCTTTAGCCTTTAGGGCCTCTTGCATGAATGCTAAGCTTTAGCTTTGGTTTTTTCATCGAGTCCTAACAGCATTGGTCCTTCCAAAAGAACAACTGGAATGCTAGAAAACACTGCAATAGACAAAAGATTAAAATCAAGGGAGTTATAGACCATTGTCATTTAGTAAAATTTTAGATAACTGTTAGTATTCTGAATATCACAATGAAGTAATTGCAAAGAAAATCCTACTTATAAACAAAAGTATTTAAAAGTTTTAGATTAAAGAGAAAAATTTTAGATGCAGGAATTAGTGATCAGAACAAGAAAATAAATTAATGGCATTGAACATAAAATTAGACATTAAAGAACTAAGAACAAACTAAAATGAGTAATGACTACAAGTTCATATACACCTTCTCATCAATGAGTTTTGCAAGAAATTGTGCGTTGGCCGTTTCATATGGATCCTGAGGTAGCAGAGGGTATTCTTTCCATGTTTCTTCAAGGTAGTTAAAGATAACCGATAGTAAATGATCCTGTTATTGGCTTGCCTACATACAACAGGAAATGGTTTCCTAATAAATGGGATTATATTCAAGAAGCATTACACTCTTTTCTTGTAATGACTTCTTTACTATAATCATAGGAAAATTCTATTGTCTCACATCAAGATTTACTATGCAACTGTAAGGAGTTGACCAATATCCCAAAATTGTCTCTTTTATTATCATTTACTTGTTCGTGACAGTGCCACAATTAGTACACAATGTTTCCTTTTGATATTTTTAGTTTAATACAACTTTATTTTAGTACATTGTCGGTATTATGATACTGGAAAGCAACATTAGCAAAAATATAGAAACTTATGGTAAAAAAGCATAAACTTTCTTATTGGTAACTCTGCGTACCTCTTTGTCATGCCTCGCGACCTAATTGAAGCTCAACGAGGCCGGCACACACCATTCTGAGGATGACTTCGTCGCAATAATGTGTTACGCCAATAATTATTACTATTCATTTTCATTTATTTATCAAAATAGGCCAATTCACAAAAGATATTTTTTCAGAAAAAGAAACAAATATTAAAAAATAACAAAAACTACCAATAAAACCCATACCTAACCATTTATGTTCCCAACCAATCCTTTGCTCACAATCCAGTTCACATCAACTACCTGGGAAGGGAACAAAAGTAATCCATCAGAGCAGACTCAGCAAGTACTGTCAAGGGATTAGGAATCCAAATGAATGGACTTGTGAATAATAACTCACAATCAAAATAAAACAAATAAAGATATGTCAAAGAGATAATAGTGCTCAAACGAAATGGTAGAGCAATAACAATTAATAAAGGACAATAATATAAATAGGAATGTAGACCATAAAATTCGTAGCAGACTAATAAGTGTAATCTTAATAGCCACAATGTCACTACTAAGTATGTCTACTCAAATCCTGATCATACTGTCACAACTTATACTAAAAGTATAATAAATCACAAGTGAAAATGGTGTGAGAATAATCATCAATATATCAAATAAAGAAGAGGATATCGTCCACTCTACTGCAACATCATTATCGTATCATATCATCGTATTAATCATGAAGTAAATTGTATATTAAACCACAACTACATTGAACAAATATCATTTTAAATTAATCTTTAATTACGTTTGTATTTAGATATGTAATGGCTGAGCCTATCCGCTTCAAGTGGTTACACATAGACATACTCATAACTCATAAATAGGCCCTCATCTAAGAGTCCTCTGGCCAACCAACTCACCTTAAGACGTGATTCACCTCATTGCTTATCCCCTATCCCCATGATTATTTAAATTATTTTCTTTGTACATATAATATTATGCATTAAATCCAATTTTCCAAAGCACCAACCATACAACTAGTTAGGCGTTATATACCATCGTCAACATCACAGTTGGTAGATAACTACCCAGCATGTACATACGTAATCCTAACATAGGAGATCAAGTATCTTGCAGTCTAGGAGCATGTTACTAAACCCGTTTATATGTACAACTGGTTAATAAACAAAATTTTATTCCATCAACTCCAACACCATTCTCTTTGTGATGAAAGCTATGATTTCCTTTGCTCATCTAAAAATATATTCATTAATCTGTATCAATGTGCTGAGTTATTTGAGTGGCAAAATGCTCTATAATCTAGTGTAGGTATTATGAAGGGCTAATCCTATACCAGAATAATTAAATACTCTTCGAGTCACGCTACTTGTGATAATATTATAATTTCTCATTAATTTTAAGTCCTAAGTATCTTCGACATAATTGAACACTTTTAAAATATTAATCATATAATAACTCAAGTTTGGTTGTTAATCAAATGCTCAATTGAACAAAATAAGAGGATTTAACATAAAATCACCATGTATGCCAAAACGTTTATGATGAATAAATGACTCTAACCGAGTTTTAATATAAAATTATCCTCATTTAAATAAAATATGGCTCAACTAGTTATATCAAGTTAAATTCTTGTATGTGAGTACATATACAACTTTTCACGCTACATTTAGTTAGATAGAAGCATTTATAAACTTTTACGATAAATCAACTCATAATTGAGGATTTTTAAGAAATCACAACTCCTAAGGGTTTAATACATATTCGGTGGAGAAGGGTAAGTCAATCCCTAAAGAGGGAAGATGAAGGTCTTCAAGGCAACTAAAACAACTACAATAATATCAGGACAAGAGTGCTCTTAAGATATGTAAATGACTTGAAAATAGACCCTTTACCTGACTATAATTAAAAGCCAAGCAACAAGAAAGACTTTAGAAGAAATACAATAAAATATAACATCAAACAACTAACTTGGCTGAAACCAAACGTCTGAAATAAACTACCATACTTTTAAGTGTAAACCGGATGCCTGCTCTAAAGGTCCAGACGTCTATGAAATCAAATGCAGAAATTGGGTTTCTATCAACCCAAAACTAGATGTCTGAGATATAATCAAGATGGCTGAAACCAAGCCAGACGGCTAGTTGCCTCGACCAGGCGACTGCTCATCATCCAATTGGCGCACCATCGTTCAGTACGGCTGCACCATCGTTCAATGCAGCTGCTATTTGGCTCCATGTGATGTCATTTCTTCGCTGATTCACCAAGTCTTCTCGTCCCTTCTCACGTATATAGGGGTTGGAAATACACCACCCAAAGCAAGTTATAGGTTCAAAGTGACACTTCAAGAACTAGGGTTCAAATAATATTCTAATCTCAATTAGGTTTTAACTGAAAACATCTAATATGTGATCAAGGTCTGATCTTTCTTCAAAGATTGATCATAAAAACCTAATTTTTAATATGATCAATGTCAAAAATGTGGAATTAGATCTGTAACATAAACAACAATAACTTCATGTATTTCCTATGCATGGAGCTTAGATTCTACCAAAACTATCGATAACGGAAGAACAACATAAAAGAATATGTAACATAAACAACAATAACTTCATGTATTTCCTATGCATGGAGCTTAGATTCTACCAAAACTATCGATAACGGGAAGAACACCATAAAAGAAAATGAATTGATAACATTCATTAATTACATCTATATTTTAAGGAAATTAATATGCAAGAAAGGAGTCAAAGAGAGAAGATAGCAAGTCGATACTTGCCCTGGTCGTAATCAGATCCAATGACGAACGAATCCCTAGAGAAAATAATGTAGGATACTCAATCAAACCTTCTCCTTGGTCTCCCATCTTTTTCATCTTCTTCCTCCATGAGATAGCATCCTTTACAGATGAGAAAAATAGAATTTTGAGAGAGAAAGTTGGGTATATACAGATTGAAACGGGTCCGATTTCAGAAATTAAGCAAATAGGTCAGAAACCTATTTTTCAGCCAAGTTTGTCAAACCAGATGGCTAGTCATGGGGGCACTAGGTAGCTGCCCCTATAATCTAGGTGGCTGCCCTTGTGGTCCAAGTAGAATCTAACCACGATGGCTAAAAACGCCTGATTTTTTTAATAAACTCTGATTAGATTGAAATTTGGACATAATGTCTAAAATGATGAGAGGAACATTTTTCTAAACTATAAGAAATTTAAATTTCTAATAAAAATGGATCAAATGGTCAAAATACTATAGATTTGACACCAAAACCGATATCGAACTCTCATCCGACTTCCTTCATCAAATGCATAAAGAATGAGAAATAATTCGTGAGTGATATCATGATGAAAGTAATAGTATGAGACACTAAAAAAAATATAAGTCATTATTTAACTGATTCAACAATGAGAAAAATACCAAAATGGTACACATACGGATACTGGTGTTACACTGTTAATATGCATGTTATATATCAAAAGCAAAATCATAGTTTGCAACTTATAAATTTAAATTGTACTCTGATGATTTAAGGTAAAACTATATATGATTAGTCCAAACTAATTGTAGTCATTATCCTCTAAAAATTTAATACACACTCTTTTAGAATTGTTCCTAATTAATTATCTGCACTTAATTCAAAGTCTTTCCTGAATGAAATATAAATAGAAGCTTTTGGAACATATCAACTACTTTTTCTTTAGTACACAATGCATAACTTTTATTGATTTATTTTTAAAATAGCTCTGTATCAAACTTTCTTGTCCTTCTCTCTAGAAAGTAAAAATCTATAAATATACTAACTTGAGCAAGAACATTTTTGAACATAAAAGATTTACTCTATAACTATCGTCACTAAATCTAATACTATTATAAAAGTGTGTTGGTATGTTAAAACATTTCTTCCCAAAATGCCCTCCAAACCACATACATGAATCCATAAAATACATACATGCATTCATAAAACACATATATGCATAAATAAACCATACTCCTTCAAATCAAACATACATACATACATAAACTATACTCTTTCAAATTCTTCTCATAATCTCCAATCTTATTAAATCACATTAATTAAAGGTTTTATAGTATAGTATAACTATTCTTTATTATAGTTATATTTTATAAACTATAGTATAACTATTATATATTATAATTAGATATATCTATTTTGTATTATACTTTAGATATTAATAAACTTTATAATCATATTTTGCAACTATACTCTTTCAAATTCTTCTCATAATCTCCAATCTTATTAAATCACATTAATTAAAGGTTTTCTAGTATAGTATAACTATTCTTTATTATAGTTATATTTTATAAACTATAGTATAACTATTATTATAGTTAGATATATCTATTTTGTATTATACTTTAGATATTAATAAACTTTATAATCATATTTTGCAACATGATGTTTGGGTATATATTGATTGTTACATAATGATATTCAAACCGTGAACCAAATAGTGGTAAATACTAATTCATGATAGACTTTAATTATTCATGTTATGTATGCTCAAATAACATGAATAATTGCACGTTGTTATTAATAGTACTATAAATATTATTTACTATGTTTATTGTAATTAAATTCATTATAATCCCCATAACCCCCACTCAATAATAATACCTATCAATCCATTTGAATTCCTATCATAACCCCCCAACCCGCAATTGAATCAATTAATTATGTTGTTATAACCCCATTAACAATAATAATATATATTAAAGAAAACAAACTCCTTTAACAAATAACCCATCATTCAACACCAAAAAAAGAATCCACTCCTCTTTCTTTCTAGAGCACCTCTTTCACCAACCACAATTGTCGCCAAATCCGGAATGCTACTACACATGATTTTTGTATGCTTCTCAAAGCGTATGAGATCATTTGGTGAGCGAATCTTCTCTTTGTTTATTTTGAGGAAACCTTACAGATATTTTTATTTAGTTTTGAATATATTCAGAGAAGGGGAAGCAAGTTTCCATCACGAAGATAGGAAATACTTTTAATAATAAGATTAACACTAAGAGGACGTTGAGAAAGCACTAGAGCTTGAGTCAGAAGGCCATGAGAGATGAAAATAGTTTTGGAGAAGAGGGAGATTGAAGGTGAGAAAAAGGTAAGAAAAGTTTATGATTTAAAAGTTCGAAAGTTTCGTATGTTCGTATTTTTTCTTTTAAAAATTATTTTGCTACATATAGTGGTATTTTTCAACTTGAGCAGTTTAATTTTGAGGAATTATAATAATCACTCTTTATTTAGTATATAATTCTATCTTCTGCTTATTAATTTATTTTGTTTACCAAGGGACATGCTATATGCTTCAATAGACATTGTGTGCACACCAATCGAATGGGTCCTTTTGAGCTCATTAAGCATCTACGGATCATGAAAAAGGCCTAAAACAGGACGAGAAGCAACCGCTACTGCAAAGTCAAAGTAACTGAGTTACCAAATCTCGCATACTTACATGTATAGTATTGTCTGTAAAATAAGAACAAATCATATATGATTCAACAATAAGGTCATTTATGTTGTGCACTGCTCATTTTAGAATTTTCTCACTTTCCTTAAAAACTGAAATCAAGATATTTAATCAAGCCCATCATACTTTATTCTCTCCTTTCACTCATAATTTTTCCAACAAGATAGATTTAGTTTTTTCTCTTAAATAGAATTAGAGTTCTTTTTCTTTATTTTTGACTTTTTGATGAATGATATATAGTTTTCAAAATAAGTTATTACTTTTGATTGCCCGTGCCAATTGTTTTATTGTCAAAGGAATGCTTTTAACGATTTGTAATTTAAGCATTTGAACATTAAAACCCTTGAAATATGATTCTTTTGGACCGAAAAAATGAATTCTTGTGGAATTCAAACATTACGAGTCATAGATTTAAACATTTTTCTTTATTTTGAACGGTATATATAGATAAAAAGATGTTTTCTAACTAATTTGAACATGAGATGTTTGCTTTTAAGTCTTTTGCAGAAATCAAGCTCTCTCTTATGCATGCAAATACATATACAAAAGAGAGAATCTTCAATTTTCTAAAGAACCAAATTCAAGTTGGTGGCAATTTGCGATTTTTTAAATGTCTTCATAATTTGAGAATTGTGCGGAAATACCCAAAATGCTTTGGAAAATCGCTTTGCAGAAAAGTACATAGAACTTTAAAATTTATAGAAATACCAAAGAGCTTCCATACATTTCATATTTTAAAGAAAAGTTCACCGAACTTACAAAAAGCTCATTTTTTAGAAACTGCAGGTTTTAAAAACTATAACTTAAATACAGATATTAGTCTAAATCAGTATAACTATATTTTATTAAAAGTATATTTACCCTTCATAGCTGCATAATTACTATAGCAAATTTGCATATAAACCCCTAAAATCTGTAAAATTGCTAAATAGAATTATGTTCTTTGAGTTTTACAAATAGAATTACATCTTTTAGGTATTCCAAATATTTTCAGAAAAGACCCAGTTATTTTCATATAGTTATTATTATTTGCACCATTATTATTCAGTATTATACTATTATAAATGTAAATTGGGGTGTTAAAATATTTATACCTCAAATACCCCAATCTACTCAAAATACCCTTATTGCCTCCAATCACCATCAAATTTCATTCAATTCATTCTATTTGCATTATTATTATTATTATTATTATTATTGCAATAAAGATAAGAAGTAATATTAATAATTAAATATAATATTATTAATTTTATTATATTTTTTATGAAAAATAGTATAAGGTATTAAAATGTTATATCATAAATATATAATACTATTATATAGGATAATAAAATTATAAGTAATATTTATAAATTATTCTTATAAATCTAACATTTAATATTTCTCATAATCTATAGCTAAAATTTATATTGTATTCACATAAAAAGTTTAAAACATAAAATGAGTGCATACACGCAAAGCACGCACTATACTAGTAGTTCAATAAAACACATCAGGCCGTCCATGGAAAATAGTGGATATGAAAAATGAATTTAATATTTGTGTTATAGTTTCTATAAATTTAATGGAGGTTAAATTGAATCTATTTAAGTTGCCACTTTAAAAGTAGAGCCTACCATTTTTTTTGAGAACATCCTACCATATTTTTCAATATCCGTTAATGTCTCTCTAGGAAAACCTAGTTTTCTGTATCTGTCCTGAGAAGTGTTATATTGTTTTAGCAAAAAAAAAAGAATCATTATAAATATTCTGTTATATTGATTTGGTAGTCAATGTTTTGTACTAAATATCAGTTTATATTCAGAAAATATCATGTTTATAATAAAAATAAATTAATTCTCAAAAACATAGCAATCCAAATATTATTGTTCTAACCAATTTCTCAATTTTCCAAGTCAATTCTTGTTGTTTATTAATTCAATCATGAGTTTTGATAATTATTTCGTGTGAAATCAATTAATTACTCACGAATTTCAGTACCATTTGTAACTGGTTCCAAACCACACAGTAGAATGTCAAATGATTTACTTGTTTATCCTCCATTTACTAGACATTTTATAAGACAAAAATATACCTTTAGTAAACATTTTTCGATAAATGCATGAACAATCAAATCATCTTGCACAAAAGCTAATCAAAGATACTGATTTTAACCTACAAAAGCATCAAAATGAACCCCAACTTCACGTACTATCCCCAAAAAGAACTAAAAAAATGGAGTACATGAATTCAAGTTTCATGGCTAAAAAAAGTAAATGAATTCAAGGACCATACCAGGTGATTCCTACATCGCCAATCAAATATTTTGCCGCTTCTTTTGATCAAGGACCTTAGCTAGAATCCAACCAACCAAAAAAATCAAATCTTGGAAATTGTATATTATTCCATCAAATTCAATAGAGTCTTATAAAAAAGTCCTTCTAGTTAACACATGTTAGATTTGAGAGAAAAATTCCATCAAAGGTAACGGTTGGAGGCAAAGTGACTGTTTTACCCATCTATTATGCATCTATTATGTTTGCAAATGGCTAGATTACCAAATTGTTATTAAAAATGGGTGGTAGTTACTTGATTGGTATTGTTTTTAACTTGGGCGACAATAAGGTATTAAAAATAGCATGATTTGACAAATAGGCCCAAAAACAAATCCCTGATCAGTTTTCTCCAGCAAAGCCTCATGTGATCAAACACATGAGTTATACGTGGCATAATTATGACAAGATGGCATCAACAATTAAGCTCAATAAATCCGTTAGAAAGGGGAGATTTTCAATTTGGGGTTTTCTAAAGAGGAATTTTTAATTTCTCCTTCCTCTTTCAAAGTGGGGGTTCTCCATTGCTAGAGAACATGTCTTCTTCAACCTCTAGTTCACGCTCTCAGTCAGCATCAAGCTTTAGTGGGGAGAGAAGTAGGCAAGGGCTTGATAGGCTCAATTGTATACAAAGATGGGATGACGCAACAAAGCAATATGGGATCAAGTTTTGTACATGTAGTTTTGAGGGTGAGTATTACACTTTCATGACTAATGAAAATTCTGGAAGGAGATTCTATAGATGCCCTAATCATTTTGTAAGTGTCCTTGAATTTATGAATTTTCTTTGGTCAAGCGGCTGTGATTTATGGTTCATGATTTAACTTATTTTTTATTTTACTTTATTTGCATAATGACAGAATGGTGGTTGTAGATTTTGGGAGTGGTTTGACAACTCCATCTATAGTGTGGGAACTCAGTTATTTCCACTTATGAGAGAAGAACTCACCGGTTTGAATAGAAGTTTGAATTTAAAGGATGAGTTGATTGAAAAGTGTGAGAATGAGCTTAGGGGATGTCATGAAGTAATTATTAAACACAAATAAGAGTTTAAGTTGAATAAGCATGAACATGAAGCTTGTTGTTGCTTGAATGAGGTTGTGAAAATGAAAAGAGAGGGGGAAAAAAAATAATTTGGAGGGTGAGCATGCAGAAGAAAAGAGGAAGAAGATGTTTATTTTTATTGTAGGATTTTTTGTACTCTCTGCTTTTGTCTATGTTCTTCAGAATTGCTTGTAATTTGTCATCTAAAATTGTTGAGTTGAGTCTACTCAGTGTTCTTATGGTTTGGTTGTACTTTGATAAAAATTTAATAAAAGTATTGTGGCTATTGAATAATCATATTTGGTGCAATTTGTTGCAATTGTATGTTAAACGTATTGTGGTTGTTATGTGAATATTGGCAAGTGCATTCGATCATCACATTTTATTACATTTTTATACCCTTATTATACCTTTTATTTTGAATAAAATATCTGCTAGTAAAGTATTTTCATCTTAATTTGAAGGTAACAAAGTACTATGAATAAGAGTTCAAAAGAACTAATTTTTATTATTTTTCAACCTTTTATTGAAGCCCAAGATCAAGCCAAGAGGAGGCCCATAAAGCACAAAAGATCAAGAAAAAATCGGGTCAACAAGTTAATAAAAGAATCAAATTCTATTAGGAACCAATCGATCAACCAATTGATTAGCTAATCTATTAGCTAATCAATTAGCCAACCGATTAGATCTTAATGGAATCAATTAGAGGCTGAGATTTATTTCTTAGAGCTCAAGGCAAATCTAATGACTCTTGTTGATTGCTGTAGGCTATAAACAGGATAGAGAGTGAGGGGTTTGGTGATAAAAATTTTATAAAAAGTCCATTTTGGAGAGGAGGGCTACTCTTAATTGAGAAGACGTTTCAAAAATTGTGAACTTTTTGCTTGGATTACATAAAAGTTTTTCCTCTTTTTAAATTTTCTTTTCTTCTTCTTCGATGATGAAGATGAAGATTTACCTTCAAGGGACCAACCCATTGCATTATAAGTTTTCAATTTTCCTTTTATTTTCTTATTTTAGAATTTTAGGATTTTATTATTCTTTTTTATTTCATGTTTGGTAGATTAGATTTATTTCATACTTGTAGCGTAATTTTTCTTCATGCTTTATAGAGTAGTTTTTTTGCTCTTTATTGCTTTGATTTTCTATTTTTCTTTTATCGCTTGTAGTTCAGATTTACCTCTTATTATTTTATGCTTTCTAGTATAGATTTTATTTCTTTATTTTTATTTTATAAAATGAGTAACTAATTATTGTAGAAAATCTAGAATTGTGTGAAACTAGTTTAATTTCTTTTATAGTTTATGAATTGCTCTCTTTATGCCTAAATTGATCATGATTAGGATAAACAACTAGAGAACTAATTGATAGAACAAGAGTGTGATAATCTATGCTTATCTTGAGTGGTTTGACAGGTTATACTTATTCCCTTCTAGGATTATTAGCTAATTGCATGTTCTTTTCATGAATGTAAATTTTACTTGGATGATAATTTGATATATTATGCTTTCTTTAAGTGGTTTGATAATCTATGCTTAATAAATCTAAAGTAAAATATGATCAAAGTAGTTCATAAATTATAATTAAAATTAACTAGTGGATTCAATTCTAGATTCCTAACTTCTCAACTTATTTTTCCTCAATCTCTATTGATTTGATTTGTCTCTCACTCTTGATTTCTCTCTTCTTGATTTTATTTTGTTAAGTTTTCTTTTCTTCCTACTTCCTTCTCTTTTCTTGTTTCCAATTCTTCTTATTTTTAGTTTCCTCTTTGTTTTTAGTAGTTTCCTCGTTTTCTCTCTCTCCTCTTGTTTTAACTTTTTATTTTTGTGACAATTCCCTCTTTACATCTCTACACATTCTATTTCACTCCTTTTTGTCCATACTTTTTTTGGACCAAATTTAGAATTTCCAAACACACACCTTTCTTGTGGGTTCGATATCTTAAATACTATACTTGATAGTTGAAGTCTTAAAACTTGCATGTTTTACGCTAATCAAGTTTTGGTGCCATTGTTGGGAAGTGTGCTTGTAATTAAAATTTTTTCTATCTTGGTTCTTTGATTTGTGTGTTTCCTTATGAAGGACTAAACTAGAAGAAGAAGATTGAAGATTGAATAAGAAAATTTATTTGAAAATGTGAGTCCTCTTTCTAGTATTTTTAATTCCACTCTCTACGTTAGGCTTTTCACTTTAGAGAGAATTAGGAACTAATAATAAAAAAATTTCTCTTATCAACCCTAATAAAATCCACCCTCCACTTGAACAACTACTAACAAGACAATAATTTAAACAAGAGCTCTCATTCTCACATTTGTTTGATTGTTGACCCTAATTTAAAAATAATTTCTATTTACATCCTTTTATAGTTGCTTTTAATTTTTACGGTTGCATTGCATATAGTTAATAGGAATTCACCAAAGTGATTTGAGCATTTTGATTTGAGCATTCACTCAAAAATACTCTTAACGATAAAAACTCCCTAATCAAAATAAGGTGAAGGATTTCATTAACCTTTCCTTAGCCCATAAATTGCTAATTCTTTACTACACAAACTCAAGCCTTCTAAAACTCATTACACGTTGGCCCCTAAGGAGTCAAGCTCATTAAGAAACAAATAATCCTTAAGTGAACCGGTTTAAGTTTACTTGAATTCGTTGGTGTCTAAGGCAAGGTTCAGGGGTTGCGTAAAGCTCTCCATAAGGAAAGAAGTACTTAATTGGTCATTGGCCTCTCTCTAGTACTATCCTTACCTGGCTAACTGACCAAGTAAACTTTAATCTTTTCACTCAATGAGTTTTTAGTTAGGAGCTAGTCTAGTTGAGTTTAGGTTTAACCCTAGAATCAAGGGTGATTGTTTCAAGTGGTTGCTCTTGATTTGTTTAATTAGAATTTTCTTTTATCCTTCTTCTCTTCTCTCACTAATCTTTTAGGTCTTTTAGTTTCTCCTTTAAAAAATTTAAAAAATTAATTAACTTTTGTTTGTCTTAGATCTATTTTCTAATTTCCTTTTTAGTTATAAAAAATTTAAAAAGAATTTATTTTGGTGTATGCAAGTTTAGATTAGGGATAATACCAATCGCTTAATCCGTGTCAAACTAAATTTTGAAACTGAAGAAATAAAAAATCATAATCCACCCGTTCTTCAAGACATGTGTTATCCCACTAGGAATGCAATCTCGTCATGCATTAGGCTTCTTGCTATTGATGGAGCTAATTTTGAGCTTAGAGCTCACTTCATAACCATGCTTCCAAAGTTCTTAGAAAATGAATCCAAAGATGCGTATATTTTTATATCTGAGTTTGAGGAAGTTTGTCTTCTAATTCAGATTAGGGAGTTATCTATGGATGCAATTAAGCTCAGATTTATTCCATTTGCTCTTAAGGACAAAACCAACAAATGGCTGTATAGCTTACCCATAATCTCAACCTGGGATGAATTTATTACCATTTTTTTAAAAAAAATCTTTACAATTCATAAAATAGTAAAGCTTAGAAATAGCATTTAGAATTCCAAGATAGTCTCAGGGCAGCAATTCTGAAAGTATTTCGATAGGTTTAAGGATCTTTTTATCCAGTATTCTCACAGTGGTCTAGAAATGTGGCAATTATGCCAAATCATCTATGAAGGATTGAATTATTATTCAAATGCTTCCTTAAAATCTATGTATTAAGGGGATCTTATAAAGAAAAACACTGATGAAGCTTGGGAATTTTTAGAGAGTTTGTCTAAAAAACCCTTGCAGTGGGAAGACTGTGATGAAAGAGTTTCATCAGTTTCCCAACCAAATCTAGTGGTCTTTTCTAGAGTCAAATATAGCATCTAAAGCAAAGATGACTACAATCCTGCACAGGTTAGAAGCCCTTGAAACCAAAGAACGAGCCCCAGCTCAAATCAATCAAGTTTCTTCCCCAGGATGTCATAACTATCTTTTTGTAGTCCATGTTTTAGTGGAATGTTCTCTCTTAGGAAATAGTCAACCACTAGAGTAGATGAACGCTGCATTTCAGGGTCCTAGAAATGATCTATTTTCTCAAGCTTACAATTTTGGTTAGAGAAATTATCCAAAATTTACATGGAATCAGGAAATTTCTTCGAAAATTAAAAATTTACTCCCACTTCAACCCCACAATTTTCTAGAGGAGACACAGTTCCATTCAACACATCAAATAATTTTTAATAATTCAATTTACCTTATCCAAACCAGTCTCCTCATCATCAAGCAGTAAATTCTATTCCTACAAGTTTTGATCATGAGAAATATTTTAGTATCTTAGAAAAAGGTTTAGAGGCCATAATCAAAGCTTCTACACAGACCACCAACATGTTGACTCAGTCATCTAACACTTTGAATTCCTTCATGCAGACAACTAGTCAAATGCTTAATTCCAACACTCAACCTATAGTTAAATTAGAAATCCAACTTGGTCAACTAGCTAGTGTCTTGAGTGAAATAGAGGAAGAAAAATTTTCAAGTCAACTTGTTGCAAACCCTAAGGACATTAGATCAAGTTCAAATCAACCAGCTCAAGTGAATGTAGTTTAATCCTTGCAATCAAGGAAATAGATAGATAATTAAATTAGAATGCCTCCAGATCAAAACCCCTTCTTCCTCTTCTCATGGCCAAAACACTCCTTCTGATAAATCAACTCCTTCTGATGACCAAGAAGCTGAACTCGAAACTGACCCTAATCTAGATAGGTATAAGCCCGTTAATCCTTTTTTAAATAGACTCAGACCTAGAAAAAACTCTCCCCAGGTAGAAAAAAGTCCTAAAAACTTTTAAACAGGTCAAAGTCAATATTTTTCTCTTAGATGCAATCAAACAAATCACCTCTTATGCAAAATTTTTAAATGATTTGTACACTAAGAAAAGAACCACTAATGTTATCAAGAAAACCTTTTTAGCTGCTAACATTAGTGACATGCTGTCAAAGCCCATGCCTCTGAAATATAAGGACCTTGATTGTCTTACTATTTCATGTGTCATATAAAATACTTTCATTGATAAGGCATTTCTAGACTTATGAGCTAGTATGAATCCTCTTCCTTATTCGGTTTATCAATAGCTAAGGCTAGGTGAATTAAAACCAACCAGATGCACCTTAAAGTTGGCTCATAGATTCGTGAAAATACCCAAGGAGAAATAGAGGATATTATAATCAAGGTTGGGGAGTTCATTTTTCCCGTTTATTTCATAGTGTTGGAAACGGAGCTCATTTCTAATCGTAAAGGTTAAATTCTAGTTATCTTAGATAGAGTATTCTTAGCAACCTCAAATACTTTGATCAATTACAGAATCGATCAAATAAAGTTATCTTTAGGAACATGACTGTTGATCTCAATATTTTCAATCTAGGAAAATAGCCCAGTGATCCATCTCATCAACCCCTAGAGGTGAACTTTATCTAGGGAATTTTGAGTGAACAACAAGAAGAAGAGTGCGAGTTAGAGTTTTGAGAAGATTTTCAATGAGAAAATTAAACTGGTAGAAGAGCTAGATCCACCGGTAGGTCATGTATCTGCATTAAGATAGCAACCTGAATCTTTGGATATAGAACCTCGAGTCCAATTTTGTTCGTCTATAGAGGAACCTCCTAAGTTAGAGCTCAAATCTTTACCCAAAAATCTAGAGTATGCCTATTTAGGGGAGAACGAGACTTTACCGGTCATCGTTGCTTCTAATTTGACACCTGGTCAAAAGGGAGCCCTCTTAGATATTTTGAGAGAAAATAGGGAAGCTATTGGATGGACCATGGCTGATATCAAAATGATTTGTCCAACCATTATTCAACATCAAATTCATTTGATAGATGATGCCAAACCTACTAGGGATCCCTAATATTGGTTGAACCAAGTAATGAAAGAAGTGGTTAGGAAAAACATTCTGAAATATCTTGACAACGAGATCATTTATCCCATTTTGGATAGTTCATGGGTTAGTCTAGTCCAAGTAGTTCCAAAGAAGTCAGGGATCACCGTGATCTAGAATGAGGCTAATGAATTAATTCCCACTCGAATCCAAACCTGATGGCGAGTCTTCATCGATTATAGGAAACTCAACTTAGCCACCCGGAAAGATCACTTTACTCTTCCTTTCATAGACCAAATGCTTAAATGTTTAGCAGGACGCAAGTTCTACTATTTCTTAGATGGTTATTCAGGTTACAATCAAATTCCCATTGCCCCTGAAGATCAGGAGAAAATCACTTTCACATGCATGTATAAAACTTTTGCCTACCATCGCATGCCCTTTGGGTTATGCAATGCTCCCGCCACTTTTTAACGGTGCATGATCAATATTTTTCCAATATGGTTGAGGGATTCTTAGAAATCTTCATGGATGATTTTTTAATATTTGGTGACTCATTTTTGAGTGTTTGCATGACCTCAATTTTGTCTTAACCCGGTGTAAGGAGAAAAATCTAACTCTCAATTGGGAGAAATGTCACTTTATGGTCAAATATGGATTTGTCTTAGAGCATGTAGTTTTCAATAAGGGTATAGAAGTTGATAAAGCTAAGATAGATCTCATTTCTAACCTTCCTCCTCCCAAAAATGTCTAGGATGTCAGATTATTCCTTGGTCATGCTGATTTTTACCGACGGTTCATCAAAGGCTTTTAGCGAAATTGCTAGGCCTTTGACCAATCTTTTAGCCAAGAATACACCCTTTGACTTTTCTCCTGAATGCCTCAGGGCCTTCGATCATTTGAAAAGGATCTCACCATAACTCCTATCATTCATGCACCGGATTGGACCCTACCTTTTGAGTTAATGTATGATGCATCTGATTTTGCAATTAGTTCTGTCTTATGACAATGAATAGATGAAAAACCTCATGTGATATACTATACAAATAGGACACTGAACGATGAATAACAAAATTACTTCGTCATAGAGGAGTTTTAGCTGTTGTTTTTTCCTTAGAAAAATTCAGTCTTATCTCATCGGGTCTTTGACTGAGGTTTACACCGATCACACTGCACTAAAGTATCTTTTAGCAAAAAGAAGCTAAAGCGAGACTCATTAGATAGATACTCTTGCTCCAAGAGTTCGATTTATAAATTATTGATAGGAGAGGAGCAGATAACGTAGTAGCAGATCATTTATCTAGGCTTCCTAATGCACCAATACCAAATGTTCCAATCAATGATTATTTCCCAGATGAACAACTCCTACAAGTTCAATCTGTACCATGGTTTGTAGATATTGTGAACTACTTGGTCATGAAACAGATCCCTTCACATTGGTCTATATAGGATAGATCTTGTTTCCTCTCCTAGGTGATATATTTCTACTGAGATGATCCCTATCTGTTTAAGTATTATCCTGACCAGATCCTTAGAAGGTGTATTCCGAACAAATATACTAGGAGAGTTCTTTTCTTTTGCCATGAGCAAGCTTGTAGGGGCCACTTTGGCCTAAGAAAAATTACCGAGGAAATCCTCCAATGTGGGCCATATTGGCTCAATCTGCTCAAGATGAATACAAGTTCCGTAAAGCCTGTAACCATTGTCAGCTTTTAGGAAAAATCACTAGAAGAAATATGATGTCCTTACAACCAAATCTAGCTGTTAAGCTTTTTGAACTGTGGGGTATAGATTTCATAAGACTATTTCCAAACTCTTTTAAAAATCTGTACATTCTAGTGGCTATGGAATACATGTCTAACTAGAATAAAGTGGTAGCTTGTAAAACCAATGACAACGAGGTGATTGTCAAATTTCTGAAGGGAAATATCTTTTCCTGGTTTGGAGTGCCTTAAGCAATCATTAGTGATATCGGTATACATTTTTGTAACCGTTCCTTTGAGGCTTTGATAAGAAAATATTCAATCACACATAAATTGTCAACCCCTTATCACCCCCAAACTAGTGGTCAAGTAAATGTCACAAATAGACAGATCAAATAAATCTTAGGAAAAACTGTTAATCAGAATAGAAAAGATTAGTCTATTAAATTGTATGATGTTTTATGGGCCTATTGGACAACTTTCAAAACTTTCTTGGACATGTCACCATACAGGCTTGTTTTCAGAAAGGCATGTCATTTACCGGTTAAACTGGAACATTGAGCAATGTAGGCGATCAAACAACTCAACTTTGATCTAGACTTAGCAGGTAAAACAAAAATGCTCCAAATAAATGAGTTAGAAAAATTCAAAATGATGCATATATAAACTCAAAATTTTACAAAGAGAAAACTAAGATTTTTCATGATAACTCAATAATACGAAAGAATTTTACACCGGGACAAAAATTTCTGCTCTACAACTCAAAACTATAGCTTTTTCTTGAAAAATTAAGATCATGATGAATGAGTTTGTATATTATTAAATAATTTTTCTCTTAGGGGATATCGAGATAGAAAATCCTAAAAATGAGCGTATATTCAAAATCAGCGGTTAACACTTGAAACCATTTTTAGAATTTTCTATACTCAAGAAGAGGAGGTGTTGGTTCATTCATGAACCACACTATTTTCTTTAAAAAAATTGATGAAAAAAAGAAAAAAGAAAACAAAGAAAAAGAAAAAGAAAAAAGGAAACAAAGAAAAAGAAAAAAGGAAAAACATTCTTCATTTTGTTTTTAGCCCACAAGTACATAAATAAATTTTTTCTCCATCTTTCTCTTGGCCCATGAAGAAAGAAAGGCCCATATAAAAATACAAAAAATAAAAAAAATGATGATTTTTTCTTTAGGTGGCAGCCCAGCCCACAACCGAAAAAAAGAGAAAAAGCCTTAACCGGTTGGCTAATCGGTTAGCCAACCGATTAGAGGCAATCTCTCCCTCCCCCCCTTTCGGTTTCTCTTCTCAATTCTCTCAAAGTCAAGGATTTTATTCAAAATTCTTTTCTAAATTGAAGACAAGGTCGATTAGGATCAGATTCAACAAAGAATTGCAACAAACTTGCAATCAAATCTCTCAAATTCAAGGTATAAACACTCTCAAACCCTAGCTTATCAAATTTTTTGATTTTCTATGATTTATAGTGCAATATGTAGATGAAATCATTGTGAATGATAAGAGAACAAAGTCTGGTGCAATTATGGTGAGTTTTGCTTGAAAAAGAATTGAGAAAAATTGATTAATCAGTTTAATTTTGTGATGAATTGATCGATTGACCAATCGATCGACTAATCGATTGACCAATCAACTAGCTAATCGATTAGCCAATTGATTAGCAGAGTGCACAGGCAGAAGCCGCAGCTTTGTACAGTTTTACATTTTAACACTTGAAACTATAAAATTCTTGCAAATTTGAACCCCAATTGCCATGCTTAACACATTCTCTTGTAATTTAGACTATGGCTTCAGAAAAAAGATAGAGAACTGCACAATCCTCTCTCACTTTTGATAACTTACCCATTCACTTTGGGAGAGGATTTAATACTAACAAGCTGTTTGAATTTTAACCAATTGTCAAAATCTTTAAGTGAGCCTGATCAGTTGCATGATGACTAGGAAACCCAACATGGCCAACTCTACTCTAGTTAGAGAATTCTATGCCAATTGGACTAGATCAACCGAGGATATAACTTCATCCATTGTTTAGGGGATGATGATAACAATCACACCCAAGATCATTTAGAAGATCTTAGGACTCCCCAAGCCCCCTAGAGATTGCCCTAATTTCTTCTAGGTTTTAGCTGAGTTGAGTATAGCCTCTGATGACTACAATCAGATGCGAAGTATTTTTGTGGGACAATACCTAGGGGTGCAATTTTGCATTCAAGCATGCTTAAGAAGGAGTTCATCCTTCTTAACCTCTTTCGTAAGTTTGACCTATACTCAAGTGCTTCATATTTGATTATCAGTTCCTGAGACCTTCTCTTATTATACTGGATAGCCACCTGTTAGCATTTCGATGTAGCGGATCTTATCTTTAGACTGATTGGGGGTACGGCTATCAGTATCTTAGTCAGCAGTACAAATAGAAGGTCCAACTGATGTACCCTTTGCCTATCACTCAGATTTGTGAGGCTGCCAGTGTACCGAGGCTTTCTACAGATAGACTGGAGATAGGGCATGCACCATTGACAGCTGAGATAGTGAAGAAGAGTGTTTCTGCTCGAGGCAAGGGGCCTACTACTTCTACTTCTACTTCTTCACATAGGTTAACACCAGCTCAGCAGACACTGTCTTCACCGTCTCTGCCACCTAGTGATGCACCCACTTAGTGCACACCCCATATGCTTGGCGATCATATCTATGCTCTTGAGATGGGGTTCCATCAGTTTTAGATAGGATTGCATAAATTTTAGAGTTGGTATGCAGCTGATCAGGCTCGCTTCATAGCTCACCTTGACCAGTTTCATCAGTATTAGTACTACATAGCCACCACACTTCATGAGATGAGACCCGGATCTGAGGCCTTACCAATTTATCAGCCTCCACCTCTGCCTTCATCATTACAGGATCCACCACCACCACGTCATCAGCCTGTTCCACCACCCGAGGATGAGGAGGATATCGGCAGTACCAATACAGATTAGGAGGATGAGGACGTGGATATCACAGGGACCGATGATCAGGACGATGAGGGTGATGATGATCAGTCAAGTAAAGATGAGCAGTAAGGGATGTTCCTATTTTATATCACCCCTACTTGACTTTTATTTTGGTATGTACTCATATTATATAATGTGATGATTATGTGTTTGAGTTTTATTGCTAGTATTTGCCCTGAGGACTATGCAAAGTCTAGGTGTTGGGGTGGGACTAGTTCTTTTTAGCTTTCTTTATTTCTCTTTCACCTTTTCCTTCTTTCGTTATTAAAAAAAATTCACTTGACAGCTTGATAGAGTTAATTAATAATTTACTTGATAAACTTTTAAATTTTCTAGTTCTTAGTTAGTTTTATACTCAAATTAACCTTTTATGATAACTCTAAATAATTTTCTTAAGAAATAATTTTCATAGTGGTATACTTCACTATGGCCTAACTTAGACTTTTAATTAAAGTAATAAAATTTTTGCATGCTTAACGTATAGTAGAAAATAATTTTTTAAGTTCTCTTGATCTAAATATTTTTCAAGCTACATGTGCGCGTGCGCTCATGCACATATATTAAAAAGAATTTGTAAAAGAAGAGTGCGAAAAATGAGCACCAATAGAAACTCTCTTGAACTTTAAGATGATTCTATCTTACTAAGACTAAGTTGATTGTGTGATTAAGCCCGGGGAGTATTTTTATACTTAATGACCTAAGCCCAACTGGGTTGGGATCCATTGGCCCAAAACTTGTTACATGATCTCTTAAGAATGCTCGATAAAGTAGAACAAAATCACCAAGGAATAAAGATATATATACACACACACACACACACAAAACACACACACACACATTAAAAAGAGAAATATTATATATATATATATATATATATATATATATATATATATATATATATATATATATATATATATATATATATATACACACACACACACACACACACACACACATATATTCTTAAAAATAAATTGATCAAGAGGCTTGAAAATTATTTGAAACAAAGAATTTGCATGTTCTTTTAAAATTTTTAATTGAATGTCTAAATTAGACTTGGTGTTATATAATTATAATGAAAAGATTTCTAAAAATTTACTTTGGAGTTATGCATAAAAATATTTTCTTTAGCATAAACTAAGTCTAATTAGATTGTTTAAAGATATCAAGTGAATTAATTATATGTTGACTTCTTCAAATTGGCAAGTGGACCAAATTTTATGGGTATATTCTCTGCAAATCCTCATGAGATTACAACTTGTCCTCTAAGGTAACCTAGGAGTTTAAAGGCTATGGTACTAAATACAACCACGGTTCTTGCGAATGTGAGTTAAGATTTTTTTCTTTCTTTTTCACTTTATTTCTTTGCTAGAGGAGTAACAAAAGTTTAAGTGTGGGGGTATTTGATCATCACATTTTACTACACTTTTATACCCTCATTATCTCTTTTATTTTGAATAAAATATTTGCTCATAAAGTATTTTTATCTTAATTTATAAGTAATGAAGTGTTAATGAATAAGAGCCCACAAGAACCAATTTCCCTTATTTTTTAACCTTTTATTGAAGCCCAAGATTAAGCCAAGAGGAGGCCCACAAAGCCCAAAAGATAAAGGAAAAGTCAGGTCAACAAGTCAACAAAAGAATCAAATTCTTAATTGAGAAGACTTTTCAAAATTTGTAAACTTTTACTTACAATAAAAATAAAAATTTCCTCCTTGTAAATTTTTTTCTTCTTCTTTGATGATGAAGATGAAAACTTATCTTCAAGGAGCCAACCCTTGTATTGCAAGTTTATTTTTTCCTTTCATTTTCTTATTTTAGAATTGCATATTTTAAGATTTTATTTTCTTATTTTTATTTCATATTTGGTTGATTAGATTTTATTTCATGCTTGTAGTGTAATTTTTCTTCGTGCTTTATAAAGTAGATTTATTTTCTTACTCTTTATTGCTTTGATTTTCAAATTTTTTTCTTTTATTGCTTGTAGTTTAGATTTACCTCTTGTTCTTTTATACTATCTAGTATAGATTTTATTTCCTTATTTTTATTTTATAAAATGAGTAACTAATTTTTGTAGGAAATCTAGGATTATATGAAACTAGTTTAATTTCTTTTATGGTTTATGAATTGCTCTCCTTATGCTTAAATTAATCAAGTTTAGGATAAATAACTAGAGAACTAATTGGTAGAATAGTAGTTTGATAATTTATGCTTATCTTGAGTGGTTTGATAGGTTATGCTTATTCATTCTTAGGATTATTATCTAGTTGCTCGTTTTTCTCATGAATGGAAATTTTGCTTGGATGATAATTTGATAGATTATGCTTTTTAAAGTGGTTTGATATTCTATGCTTAATAAATCTAAAGTAAAATATGATAAAAGAGAACAGTTCATAAATCCTATTAAAATTAACTAGTGGATTCAAGTCATGATTCCTAACTTCTCTACTTATTTTTCCTCAATCTCTCTTGATTTGATTTTTCTCTCTTAATTTTTGTCTTCTTGATTTTATTTTGTTGAATTTTCTTTTCTTCCTACTTCATTCTCTCTTCTTTTTCCAATTTTTCTTATCTTCTTTTAGTTCCCTCTTTGTTTTCCTTTTAGTAGTTTCCTCCTTTTCTCTTTTCTTCTCTTGTTTTAACTTTTTATTTTTGTGACAATTCCTCTCCACATCTCTATACATTCTATTTCACTCCTTTGTGTACATAGTTTTCTAGGACCAAATTTGAATTTCCAAACACACACCTTTCTTGTGAGTTCGATATCTTAAATACTATACTTGATAGTTATAGTCTTGCAATTTGCATGTTTTATGCTAATTAGCATTCAAATAGAACCAGATGCACATAATAACCTATAGATTGTGTATAGATTATGTGTATCTTGACTTGGATATTATGATACATAATATGTACAAACTCTTGAAGTTATTATGTACATAATATGTACATAATCATATTACGTACATAATCTTCAGTTTATGATACATTATTAAATTCCAAACACTTGTACATAACCTTTACACATTATTTAGGTTATGATACATCAAATATAAGGGTTGAAGCTCATGTTATGTCACATATTAACTTGCATTTAATTTACTAGATGTACACAGATTGTAGATAATTCATTATATCACATAATAGGAATTCATAATTCATTATAGCAGATAATAGAAATAATAAACTGAGCTTCTATCAAACAATGTTGGATTTTACACATTAAACATAGATTTTCCACAATGTAGGACAAAAATATAGTATCAATTATAAAAGAAATCCTCATTTGCACAAAATGAGATTCGTCCACCACACATGTTATTGTGTAAACTAAGTGGGAATACTTGGTGTCGTTTGTATAATTGTTGGTTAGCTTTGGATTGCACTTCTGAATACCATCCCACCCTGATCCCCTTGTCACAAACCAAACCCTTTAGGCATCCTGATTTCACTCCCCCAACCTCTACCTCCACCTCTGCTTCCACCTCTCCCTCTTCCTCTTGCCCTCTCTCTTCCTCCACCAGCTCTCTCTCCACTAGCTTCAAGATTGCCACGGGTTGTAGCTCTACTTTATGACATCTCTTCTTTTGATCTCCAAAAGGTAGAGCTACATGGGTTGTAACTCTACTTTTTGGCATCTCTTCTAATGATCTCCTAATTTTAATCTTGCTTCCCTTTGGTCTTCCCCTCTCCATTAGTTCCATGAGATTGTGATCCCTGACTCAAGTGAAGACAATATAACAAACACCATGTAATAACATTAATTAAAAATATAAATCTCTAAATTTAAACTTACTTGTCTTTGTGGTTGCCTTAGTGGTGCAATTGGACAATTCCTAATTGTGTGCTTATTTGATTTGCAATTACTGCATCTAGGGGAATTCCTTGCCTTGAAGCCTTGAATTTATTTCTAGGACCCTCTGAAAAATTCCTTCTTCGAGCTATTTTTGGTCTACCAATGGTTCTCTTGATAATATTTGGAGGAAACACCAATCCTTCACCTTTAGAACACCAAAATCTACACCATTCAATTGGATTTAGCAAGTTTTCATAGAACTACCTATAACAATCAACCTTATACTAGTGTGCTATGTGATCTTCTGATGATTCCCTCATAGACAATATGACACTCATAGCATGAGAACATGGAGTGCTTATTAAATCCCATGATTTACAAGAACATGCCTTAATTCCTACGTCTATTTTATGACTTACACCCTTGATAATTACTTTGAACCCACTGTAATTATCCCCACCATTCCAATGCAGTTTACAAGTTTTTTAATCTACATATGCAAGGTCTAACTTTTTAATCCTAGGAGCAACCCCACAATAAACTTGTTTACTAATTTCCACTTTTCTTTCATTCTATCCATTATCGCTAGCCTTATATCTTCTAGTACAGAGATGATTGGTTATAACGTGCAATAATGATGAAGGAATTAAAGGTCTTTGCCATATGATTATCCACACTGTCACATAGGCTATGATCTAAAAATGTGACTTACAAAAATATATGAGTATCTCTTGACATGAAATCCTCATATACCTCCTCGTAGTATTCTTTTAAAGTGGTTGCCTCTCTTACAAAATCCTCCATATTTGTAGCCTTAACACATTTTTAGAATTGCTTTTAGAGTAACCTAGCACCACGTGCTTTCCTCCAATTATAATAGATATGTCTTGCACATTGCCTGTGCTCCACTTGAGGCTAAACCTCATGAATTGTAAGAACAAACCCCCATAGAAGTTAAGAAAAAACATACATTATATGACAGTAGAAGAAGCAAAAAAGTCGTAGAATTTTCAAGAAACAGACATACCTTTTGTTGACCTGAAAGAACAATCCACCCACTACCCTCTCTAATATCAAGGTCATCTGAAAGAACTCTTAAGAACCATGGCCAAGAGTTATTTGTCTCTCCTACAACAGTCTAAGTAATAGGCCACATGTGATTATTAGCTTCTCTGCATACAAATTGATCTCCACATGCATGTTTCAAAAAATACCCATCAACTCTAAAAAGTGGCCTATAATATTATTTGAAACATGCATGTTTCAAAAAATACCCATCAACTCTAAAAAGTGGCCTATAATATTATTTGAAACCCATCTTCAAGGCAACAAAGCATACATAGAACTTACCAAAAGTTCCTGATTGTGATGATGACTCATCAGTGACTTTCAATATGCATGTTGAACTCACATTGCTTTTGCATAATTCCCTTAAATATGGTCAAGCCATCTACTTCATTCAATTCCCTCAAGTATGTTGAACTCATATTGTCTCTTCAACAAGCCATGTACTCCATTCAATGCCTTGTTTTTTTCTCTCATGCATTGTCTTTTGCTAACAATTATATCATACCTTCTGACCATATCAGGTTTCATGTCTTTGGGTTTATACTTTGGATCTCTTAAAACAATATCAAGGTACTCATGAGCAAGACAATTTTTTGTAATTAGCCTATTATAGAATGTCCTATTGCATGTATGATCTAGCGTCATACCCTTGATTTTCCAAGTATCATCATCCAAAAATCTAGACCACAACTTATTTTCCAATGGCATAATCAATCCTTATATTATCAATTTTCTCATATTTAAGATCATAATGATTTTGTATGGAGTAATTGAGGATTGCTTCTTTTAACACCTTTTTAAAGTAAATCTTAATCATGGACTAAACTGGACCCCTTTCATATCCAAATTTTTATTGAAGTAATTGTACGTCACTTTCTTCTTTTTTTTCATTCTATGAACCCCTCTCTCATCATCACTATTAACTAAGGGATTTTCACCATCACTATCCTTCTAATCTGACTCATATACACTCATATGTTGTTAACGATTCACCATTTGGTATTATCAGGAAATATACCTCTTGAGCTAGAACCCCATGTATTTGATATCACCTATTCTGCATGCGATGCCTCATCAGCTGCATGTGATGCCTCCCTAGCTACATGTGATGCATCTTGCACATTGCTAACTCTAGGGGTTGTTACACCACCCCTTGCAGTTAAAGGAGGACCATGAGTGTCAGATTGCAATCTTGCACCTGAATTGATAGCAATTCTACCTATTGAAGCAGTCCTTCTTTCTTTGTTAGACCTCCTAACCTCATGTAGCTCTTCATCTTCACTATTCAAGTCTTCTCCCACATCACTGTCAACAGCCTCCACTAAATCATCACTCTCATACCTTTGATCTATATTTCCTTGCACGTTCTCATTGTTAGGAATGTTAATATTTTTATCTCCTTTTTGTGAGGTGCTTCTCTCAGGTGTGTGACATTGTCATTAACCCTTCTATAATTTAATTCAAATTCTAATCCAACTACCTTGTCAATAGCCCTTTCACCCTGATTTTATAATCCAAACTCATCTCTAACTCCAAAACATCTATTTTATCATCCTATATTGCCTCAGTAGGATCTCTCATCCTCCACTGAGTTATCACTTTCACTAAATGATGAATTGTCAACTTTCTTTTCAAGAGCTTCTACATTTGAAGTGCCATATTGTTTTGTCAATTGCTCCTATATTTGGGGATGAATATCTACTTTATAATTAGGTTCATACCTAGGCTCATCAACTGAGATTGTAGCTTGTCTTGCCCTTCTTTCTTGTGGTAGCCTTCTTTTAGGTGTGAATTTTTTCCTCCTAACCAAATGAGTCTCTTTCATAGGAGTTTTCTCAACTATTTGTGTTTGATCTTGTTCATTATGAGGTCTTTCTGCTTGAGAAGCTCCATTTAATGTTTGACTTGCATCCTCCAGCAAGATTACATCAGCAGTATCAGCTAAAACTACTTCATCAACACTATGGTCTACATAAATTTTAGTTGTCTTATGTTCACGTACATGACATGAATCAACATCTCTTGTACTCCCTTGTATGAATTCAAAGATGTCAAACCTCCATTACCCAATCCTATTCCATGTACACCATAGGATAGATTCTCAACATTGTTATAGCAATAGCTTGAAATTGATTTTTTCATATTTGCTAACTGAAATCTGTTTCTTCTATAAATTCAATATTAAATTAACCCCCTACACAGTCTTTTGTAAAACCAATTGGCAAATTCCCACCATGTATGATCTTAACCATGATAAAAGTATATATCTACACAGAAAAAAGTAAATAAATATAAATTCTGATTTAAAAAAATTCACACAACAATTCCAGAAAATATCACTGAAATTACATATAGACAAGCAAATCTATAAAGTCAACCCTATTTCATTTGCCCCCAAAATAAAATAACAATGTTCAACATGTTTGAGGGAAAAAAGCCCTAATTTCCATAACTAATCACTGAATTTAACCCCCAAGTTCCACATTCCCTCAATAATGCACTAAATTAACTTTTTATTTCAATTAAACCCTAACAAGCATCTTGATTAACCACCTAATTCATCAATTCAAATTCATGAATTTGGAATTTCATCTTTCAAATTGTCAAGATCCCTAACTGTAGTAGTTGTACCACTCCAATGTGGGGCTTTACAAGACTAGGGTTCAGGAATCCAACTCCTTAGAGATCCTAATCACCATCATCCTCAGGGACACTCTACAATTTTTTGGTCAAGGTCAATTCTATCTCATGAACAATGATGGGGAAAGAGGAAAAATTTGGGAAAGGGGGGATTTTGGGCGCTTAGTAAGTTTTGGGGTAGTTATTGTGACCCCCTAATCTTAGCCACATATGCATTAAGAAAAGAATTTTGTATTTAGTTATGCTACGTAAATCGTACGTGTTTGGTCATGTAAGGCTTTGCTGGAGAAAATTGGTCAAAGATTAGTTTTTGGGCTTATTTGTCCAATTGTACTGTTTTCAATACTTTATTGTCGCCTAAATTAAAAACAATACCAATCTAATAATTACCACTCATTTCTAATACCAATTTGGTAAGTTAACCATTCCCAAACTTTTTTTCTTAATGAGTTTAAACCTGATACCCACTTTCAAAAACTCGAATCCACCTGTGTTCTTCTTCTGCAATGGTTAGAAAAGAGCTCTAGTCAAAGTTAAGCTTCACAAAGGTTTGATACATAAGTTTGGTAATTGTAGATGTTGGGTTAGGAGTTAACCTACTACTTATTTAGTTTTTTAACCCAAAAACTAGCAGATGGACCATATTCCAGGACCCTACAGGATTTAAGGGACTAATATGCAATTTTCAAAATTTGAGGGTGTTGATTTACAATCAAAATCTCTCATTATGTTAAACAAAGGAGTACAATAGTTATATAATTCCCATTGGATACTGGTATAAGACCCAATATGGGTTTAGACCCAAATATCCACATAAATAAGAGATTTATTTTAACACTCCCCCTCAAGCTTGAGTGTAGATATCTATCATGCCCAGCTTGTTGCACAAATAAGAAAAAAAACTTTCAACGATATAGCCTTAGTGAAGATATCTGCCAATTGTTCAGCTGAAGGTGTAAAAGGAGTGCATATCAAACCGTTCATCATAGAATCCCTCACAAAATGACAATCCACCTTCACATGTTTAGTCCTTTGATGAAAGACTAGATTTTTTACGATATAGATAGCTACCTGGTTATCACACTTCATGGAAATTGGATCTAGTTGTAAGAAATCCAACTCATTCATCAAATTGTTTAACCACATCATTTCACAAGTAGTATGAGCCATCGCTCTATACTCAACCTGCACACTAGAACGAGAAACCACATCTTGCTTTTTACTCCTCCAAGTCACAAGATTATCTCCTACAAATGTAAAACAACTGGTTGTAGACTTCCTTTCACCTCGGTCTCTGATAGGTAAATAAATGTGTACCTAAAGTTGCAAGTATACAACCATCAAGTTATAGTATAAAAAGTTATCGATCCCACGAGGAAGGTGTTGTAATGAGTTAATCTAAATTGATTCTTATATTGTGTGTGTGACAATTAGGAGTGAAAACATGATGAAAGTGGATGTGGAGAGATTAGAAAGTGTTATGATTGAGTGCAAAATAAAAAATGAGAATGAAAGTGAGTGTGAAGAGATTAAGAATGTGGAAGTGATAAAATATAAATAAAAGAAAAATGAGATTGAAAGTGGGAGGGTAAAGAGTGGATGTGAATATGTGCAAAATAAAACAAAATGAGTTTGAGAGAGGAAAATAAAGAGTGGTGAATAAAATAAGGAATCAGAATAAATCCACTTAGCTAATCTCAATCTTATGTGAATAAGTTGGATATGAAGCTAGTTTCAAATAATTTCTAGAATTCCCAATAAAATAAAATAAGTTTGAGAGAGGAGAAGAAATGATGAATAAAGTTCAAGAATAAAGAGGAAGTTCAAGAAGGTAAAATATGGAGGATTAATTGAAGATACGAGGAATCTAGAATAGATCCACTTAGCTAATCTCAATCTTATATGAATAAGTTGGATATAAAAGCTAGTTTCAAATAATTTATAGAGTTTCTACAAATATTAGCTCCACATTTAGAAAAAGGTAATTCCTTAGAGGGTTCTAGCCTCAAGGTGAATTAAAAAATAATAAAATCTATAAAATAAATACAAGAAAGTAAAGACATGAAAGTAAATACATGAAAGTAAAGACATGAATGTAAATCTACTCTACAAAGCATTAAATAAGCAAGAAAAGAAAAGATAAACCCACATATTCATTTCTTCATCTTCATCCTCTTTTTATCTTTGGACAAAGAGAAGAAAGGAATTATGAAGGGTGAAAATATTTTTATTAATTGCAATAAAAGTTACAATTTGGAAGGTCTTCTCAATTAAGAGTAACCCTCCTCTCCAAAGGGAGTTTATAAAATATTTCACACTTCAAGCCCTCAATCTACCCTTCTATTTATAGATAATAAGAATCTCTCACAACTCTTAGATTTTTCTTGGCCCCCAAGTAATCCTCATAACCATAGGATTTGCCTTAGGCCCCAAACAACCCTCAAAGCCATAGGATCTCTCAAAATAATCTAGACCATTGATTCCATACTTGAGAGATGGGCTTTGTGGGTTTTATTTCTTTTGTATTTGATTCATTTAAGACTCTTGGACTTCTCTTAAATGCTCTTGGGCTTCTTAGAATTTAGCTTGGCCTTCAAATAATTGAATATATATCAATTAAATTTGGATTTCTATCATAACCCACTACTGCTGATGAAATTTTTAGAATTTGGTAATTTGAATGGCTCCGTCTCGTCGAGATAAGCAATTTTCATAATAGTATGTTGAATTTTGCTTTTCGGATTGGGAGATATTACCTTTTCTTTGCGGTTGACCATCCTGAGCACGAATTTGACATTATTTTTTCCATATTTGATTTGATTCTCAATTGCAGGCCAAGTTATTTATAATTCTGACTAAAAAGTGATGAGTGCTGAGATTTTACTTCTAAACTTAGTCGTGGGATTTGGATTTAGACATTCTAGGCTTCATTAGAGATCTTTTGGGCTTGAAATAATCTTTATTTGAGCTCTTATTCAATAATTCTATATTACCTGCAAATTAAGATTAAAAAATATTATTAGGAGACATATTTATTTAAATAAAATAGATAATGAGGGTATAAAATTGCAATAAAATGTGATGATCAAATACCCCCACACCTAAACTTTTGCTAGTCCTCTAGTAAAGAAAGAAATTAAAAGAGAAAGAAAAAAAATCCTAACTCACTTTCGCAGGAATCACGATTGTATTTAGCACATACAACAAGTCTTTAAACCCCTAGGTTATCCTAGTGGACGAGTTGTAGTCTCATGAGGGTTTGCAGTGAATATACTCACAAAATTTGGTCAACTTGCCAAATTAAATAAGTTTATGAATAATTAATGTACTTGATATATTTAAACATTCTAATTAAAGCTAGTTTAAAATATTTTTATATATAACTCCAAGGTAAATCTCTTAGAAAATCTTTTCTTATATGTATACGCACAAAACTAAGTCTAACTTAGAAATTTAATTTAAAAGTTTTGAAAAGAACATGCTAACTCTTTATTTTAAATAATTTTCAAATCACTTAATCAATTAATTTTTAAGAACATATATACAAATATAACTATATATATAAAAATATTGTTAGTAATTTTTAACTCTTTATTCTTTAGTGATTTTATTCTTCTTGATCGGGCTTTCTAAGTGACCTTTTAACGAGTTTTGGGTCAATAAGTCCCAACCCAATTGGGTTTAGGTCATTAAGCATGAAAATACTCATTGAGCTTAATTACTCACCAACTTAGGCTTAGTAAGATAGAACCACCTTGGATTTTAAGAGAATTTTAATTAGTGCCCATTTTGGCACTCTTCTTTTATAAAGTTAGTTTTTTAATATATATATGTGTATATGTATATATATGTCTAAAAATTTAGATCAAGATAACTTGAAAATTTGTTTTCAACTCTAAGATAAGCATGCAAAAATTTCATCACTTTAATTAAAAGTCTAAGTAAAGACTTAAGTGAAGTATACTACTTTGAAAATTATTTTTAAAGAAATTTATTTAGAGTTATCATAAAAGGTAAACTTGAGTATAAAACTAACTAAGGATTAGAAAATTTAAATTTTATCAAATAGATCAATTATTAATCAACTCTATTAAGTTGGCAAGTGACTCTATTTTTATGAAAAAATGACATCAAAAGAAAAAATGGTAAGAAAAAGAGGAAAAATGACTAAGATAAAGAGGAAAAATGAATAATCTCCACCCCCACACCTAAATTTTGCATGTCCTCAATGCAAACTCTATAATGCACAAAGTAGAGCAGATAAGAATTGAAGTACTTACATTTGTTCGGTCGACCTAGAACAATAATAAAAAATCTACAATTACCTTTGGTATGAGGAGGATGAAGTCAAATTTTTTTCCATTTTTCATTTTTCATATATCTCTTTTTTTTAAAAGAATAAGAAACTCTCAAATGAGAGAAGAGTAAATGCTTTTATCATTATTCTAAGACAGAAAATAAAAATGTAGAGTGAAAGATTAAACAAGAAAAACTCATACTCTACATCAAATCCTACCTTATTGAAAATTCTACCAAGGATTTTAAAAAATCCAAAATGATAAAATTAATGATGTGCTTAAATTCTGAATATTCTAGGGTTCTCAATAGTATTTGCAGCAATAAAAGGTAGGTATCGATGGTGTTATGCATTTTAAATTTCGATTGAACTTAGATTCCTTATCGATCACAACTGGTTGTTCTTTAAAAATTTGGTCAAGATTCATGGTTGAAGTATGATAATTTAGTTGTTATTTATTTTCCAAGAATCTAAGTTCATCAGTAAAGAGTTCTTCAAAGATTGGGTTGAAGAAACATGTATTTAACACAGTTTCTTCGCTAAGATCGTCGATTTCTCTAAAATCTTCACTCCACACTAAAGATTTCCTCAAAACTAAGGTCCGACTCATTTTCTTCTTTGGGATAATAAATGTCTTGAAGAAAAGGTGGATTAGGATTTTCCATTGGTTTAGTCTCCAAAAAATTAGTCTAACACAAATTAAATGATCAAGATATCCCTAATCCAACCTTGTAAACACCAAAACATAAATTCTTTTTGTATATACATTTTTCTTTTTTAAAACTAAAAGGGAATAAGGATAAAAATTCTAAGAAAATAAAAGTTAGTTTTTTAAGAGGGAGAAAAAAACTAAAAGATTAAAAAGATGATGAGAAAAAGGAGAAAGATAAAGGAAAACCCTAACTAAAACAAATCAATACAATCACTTGTGTCAATCACTTTAAGTTCTAGGGTTAAGCCTAAACTCAACTAAACCAGCTCCTAACCAAAAACTTCTTTAGTGAAATGATCGAAGTTTACTCTGTTAGTTAGCCAGGTAAGGATAGCACTAGAGGGAGATCAAAGATCAATTAAGTACCTCGTTCCTTACGGAGCGCTTTACGCAACCCCTAAACCTTGCCTTAGACACCAACTGATTCAAATAAACTTGAACCGGTTCACTTCAGGATTTCTTATTCCTTAATGAGCTCGAATCCTTAGGGGCCAACGTCTAATGAGTTTTAAATGCTTGGGTTTGTGTAGTGAGAAATTAATGATTTGTGGGCTAAGGAAAGGGTGATGAAATCCCTCACCTTATCTTGATTAGTGGGTTTTTTCCCTTAAGAATATTTTCAAGTAAGTGCCAAATCAAGATGCTCAAATCACTTTGGTGAATTCCTATTATTATATGCAATGCAACCCTAGAAATTAAAAGCAACTACAAAGGATGCAAAAATAAAATCTTTTTATTTTTTAATTAAGGTTAACAATAAAATAAATGTAAGAAAGAGCTCTGTTTGAATTTATTATCTTGTTAGTAAATATCTAAATGGAGGGTGAATTTTATTATGGTCGACAAAAATAAAATATATATTTTTTAAAATCCTAATTGTGAGAAACTAACTAAATGGTGGAATTAAAAATACTAGAAAGAGGAGTTACCCACGCAAAAGCATCCTAGCCTTCTTGAAGGCAATTCCTCAATGTTCAATCCTTGATCTTCAAGCTTCAAAGTAGTTCCTTCACACTTAAACACACAAATCAAAGAACCAAAATAAAAAATTCTAATAACAAGCACCTTCCCCGGCAACGGCGCCAAAAATTTGATAGGTAAATAAATGTGTACTTAAAGTTGTAAGTAGACAACCATCAAGTTATAGTATAAAAAGTTATCGATCCCACGAGGAAGGTATTGTAATGAGTTAATCTAAATTGGTTCTTATGTTGTGTGTGTGACAATTAGGAGTGAAACATGATGAAAGTGGATGTGGAGAGATTAGAAAGTGTTATGATTGAGTGCAAATAAAAACAAAATGAGAATGAAAGTGAGTGTGAAGAGATTAAGAGTGTGGAAGTGATAAAATATAAATAAAAGCAAAATGAGATTGAAAGTGGGAGGGTAAAGAGTGGATGTGAATGTGTGCAAAATAAAACAAAATGAGTTTGAGGGAGGAAAAATAAAGAGTGGTGAATAAAATGAGGAATCTAGAATAAATCCACTTAGCTAATCTCAATCTTATGTGAATAAGTTGGATATGGAGCTAGTTTCAAATAATTTCTAGAATTCCCAATAGAACAAAATAAGTTTGAGAGAGGAGAAGGAATGATAAATAAAGTGAAGGAAAATAAAGAAAGTCGTAACTAAAATAAAACAAACAAATAAAAAGCAAGAACAAAGAGGAAGTTTAAGAAGGTAAAATATGAAGGATTAATTAAAGATATGAGGAATCTAGAACAGATCCACTTAGCTAATCTCAATCTTATGTGAATAAGTTGGATATAAAAGCTAGTTTTAAATAATTTCTAGAGTTTCCACAAATATTAGCTCCACATTTAGAAAAGGATAATTCCCTAGAGGGTTCTAGCCTCAAGGTGAATTAAAAAATAAAATCTATAAAATAAATGTAAGAAAGTAAAGACATGAAAGTAAATACATGAAAGTAAAGACATGAATGTAAATCTACTCTACAAAGCATTAAATAAGCAAGAAAAGAAAATAAGAAAAGAAAAAGATAAACCCACATGTTCATTTCTTCATCTTCATTCTCTTTTCATCCTTGGACAAAGAGAAGAAAGGAATTATGAAGGGGTGAAAATATTTCTTTTATTGATTGCAATAAAAAATTACAATTTGGAAGGTTTTCTCAATTAAGAGTAACACTCCTCTCTAAAATGAGTTTACAAAATATTTCACACTTCAAGCTCTCAGTCTACCCCTCTATTTATAGATAATAAGAATCTCTCACAACCCTTGAATTTGTCTTGGCCCCCAAGTAACCCTCACAACCATAGGATTTGCCTTAGGCCCCAAGCAACCCTCAAAACCATAAGATCTCTCAAAATAATCTAGACTATTAATTTCATACTTGAGAGATGGGCTTTGTAGGCTTTATTTTTTTTATATTTAATTCATTTAAGACTCTTGGGCTTCTCTTAAATGCTCTTGGGCTTCTTAGAATTTAGTTTGGCCTTCAAATAATTAAATATATATCAATTAAATTCAGATTTCTATTATAATCCACTGTTGCTAATAAAATTTTTAGAATCTGGTAATTTTAATGGCTCCGTCTCATCGAGATAGGCGATTTTTATATATAATATGTTGAATTCTGTTTTCCGAATTGGGAGATATCGCCTTTTCTTTGTGATTGACCACCCTGAGCACGAATTTGACTTTATTTTTTCCATATTTAATTTGATTCTCAATTACAGGCTAAGTTTTTAATAATTCTAACCAAGAAAGTGATGAGTGCTGAGATTTTGCTTCTAAACTTAGTCATGGAATTTGGATTTAGACATTCTGGGCTTCATTAGAGATCTTTTGAGCTTGAAATAATCTTTATTTGAGCTCTTATTCAATAATTCTATATTACCTGCAAATTAAGATAAAAATATTATTAGCAGACATATTTATTTAAATAAAATAGATAATGATGGTATAAAAGTACAATAAAATGTGATGATCAGTCTCCTACATAGCCTGCATCAAAATAAGCTGCAATACGTACATGCCCATGCTTCTTGTATAACAAACATTTGTCTAGAGAGTTCTTTATGTAGGCCAAGATTCTCATTGCAGCTCTCCAGTGAACTTTCTTGAGCTTGTGCATGAACTAATTGACAAGTCCGTCCTCAAATAGCTTATCACCCTTTAACCAAAGATATACATCAACAACCATGGGAGTACTAGTAGAAACTAGCTTCTTCTAGAAGGTCTAAAGCATACTTTCTTTGAGAAAGAAGCAACCCATGTTTTCCATAAGCAACTTCAATTCCAAGAAAATATCAAGGTCTCCCCATATCCTTGATTATGAACTGACGCTTAAGATACTCTTTGGTTTCTTGTAAACCAGCCACATCGCTCCGATTATCAGAATGTCATCAACATAAATAACTAAAATAACTATCCCAAAAGGTATGACGAATGAATATAGAATGATCAGACGGATGCCTTTTGAAGCCAACATCAAACCAAGACCTTGGACTTTTCTTGAGTCTATATTCACTTTCTTCAATTTGCACATAGTATTCTCCCCCTGAGCAATGAATCCTGGACGTTGCTCTATATAAACTTCTTCTTACAGATCACCATACAAAAAAATATTCTTCACATCTAGCTGGAACATCGGCCACTCCAAGTTGATAGCAATAGAGAAAAGGATTCAAATAGAGGTAAGTCGAGCTACATGAGAGAAAGTCTCGAAATAGTCAACTCCATAAGTTTGAGTGAAACATTCGCAATAAGCCTGGCTTTGTATCTATCCACTATACCATCTGGCCGATACTTCATCATAAGACCCATCTACAACCAACAACATCAGACCCTGGAGGAGAAATAACCAAATCCCATGTCCCTCGAGATATAAGGGCATCCATCTCCTCAGCCATGCATCCTTTGGGGCAAGGAACTAAGATAGCATCCTGATAAGTCCTGGATATAGATATAGAAGACAAAGACAAAGCAAATTGGTAAAAGTATGGAGTAAGACGATCATATGAAACAAAATGAGAAATAGGGTGAATAGTAGTGGACCATTTACCTTTACATAAGGCAACAGGGACATCCAGATCAGAAGGAGGATTAGGTGTAGCGGATTGTTGCTGATGGGTAGGACCTTCAACTGTGGATGAATGATTGATCTAAAATGAAACATGTGTTGAATTCCTTGGCCTTCTAACACCTTCAAGGGTTTGGGAGTTGTAGAAACTTCCTCCACTCCAGAACTAGGCACAGGCTAAGGAAGATGAATAGATGCAGTTGGTATCTTCTTGTGTGATGGAGGAAAGAAGGGGATAGTCATAAAGAAGGTAGCATCAGCTAATATACTTTAGATTTACTAGATCAAAACACTATAGCCCTATTGAGTCTGAGAATAACCAACAAAAACACACTTCGTGACCTAGGATAACTTATCTAGACCTAAATGTATATCTTGAATGAAATAAGTACAACCAAATATGCATGGAACCATAGAAAATACTTGTTTGCTAGGATAAAGACAAGTGAAAGGAATCTTTTCATGGAGAATAGATGATGGCATCCTATTTATTAAATGACATGCACAAAGAACCGCATCAGACCATAGATGTTTTGGAACATTCATCTGTATCATTAATATTCTAGCATATACAAAATATGTCTATGCTTCTGTTTGGCTACTCCATTTTGCTTCGAGGTGTGCAAATAGGAAGTCTAATGAAGGATACCATGTAAAGCACAAAAATGAGAGACTTCCTTTTTCATATATTCAAGAGCATTATCAGTTCACGAAATATGAATAGAAGTCCAAAACCGGTTCTTTATTTCATTGAAGAAGAGTTTTATAACATCTAAAACCTGATTTCTATTTTTACAAATATAACCAAGTCATTCTAGAAAAAGCATCCATGAAAATAATAAAATAACTAAATCCACTAATAGAAGAAAAACAACAAGGACCCCAAATATCAGAATATACTAATTCAAAAGGAAAACTACTCCGATTATTGACTTTACTAGGATAGGAAGCACGATGATGCTTTCCTAACTCATAGGACTCACACTCTAAAGAAGACACAACAGACTCAATAGGCATAATTGATTTCAACTACTGCAAGGAGGGATGACCAAGCCGATAGTGCCACATTGAAAGAGTGCCTAAAGAGGCTGCCACCAAACCCAAAATGAGAAACACCATCATCCAAGTAATATAGGCCCCCTCTTTCATGACCCAAACCAATCCTCATCCTAGCCTGAAGGTCTTGAAATAAACAATAAGAAGGGAAAAAAAGGTTACAGAGCAGTTATTATGCTTGGTAAGTTAACTAATAGACAATAAGCTCATGGAAAATTTAGGTACATAAAGAGCATTAGTCAATGATAAAGGTGAGATAGTATGAACTATCCCATCACTAAGCACTAGAGAGTAGGTACCATCGACAATGTGAACAGGGGGACTGTTGTTTCTGAAAAGGTTAAGGAATAAATTGTGCTTTTATACCTGTCATATGAGAGGACATTCCTAAATCTAGCACCCAATGCTTATCAGGTGAAGCAATGTATGCATTCATACCTGAAAGAGATGCATGAGTGGCTGTGTGAGTAGCTTGAGAAGCCTGAAACTGTAAAAACTTGTCGTACTCTGCCTGAGATACCTAACTGTCACAATCTCAAGAGCAGACAAAGACAAAGAAGTAGATACAGTTGTGAGAGTAGTATTAGTGCAACCATATGTGCCCAGTCAGGTTTCCCAAACTTTTTCCAACACTTTTCAGAAAAATGATTATTTCTCCCACAATGAGTGCAGTGACGAGACCCTCTATCATAACTAACATGTCATCCACCAGGGCATCCACGTCCTCCCCCTAAATCGCGTCCGCGTCCATGACCATGATGACCACGACTAGAAATCATAGCAGAATGCTCTGTCTGAGATGCAAATGATGATGATTTAGATCCAGTAGAAACTCGTAGCATTCCAGAGAATGTACAGGTCAATGATGGTACACTATCGCCACCAAGAATCTGGCCTCGAACATGGGAAAGTAAAGAAGGGTCCAATCATGAAAGAAATTTTACAACTATCAAATCCTTTCGGTACTCTTTTAGAGTCTTTAAGTCAATAACGAAGGGCTGATGAACATCCAACTCATTGAGAATCCCTGCAATGTAGAATAATACTCACTTCTTATATAGCTTAATTACACTAGAGATGTTCTTCTCATTAGCATACATCTCTTTCAAGGTGTCCCATATCTCCTTAGCGATCTTCAAAAACATAGCCCCAGAACTAACCTTCTTATCCATGCTGTTAAGCAACCATGTCATAATACAATAATCACCAGCTAACCAATTAGAATAACCAGGGTCCTTCGCATCAGCAAGACCATCAGTTAGGTGCTTCATCTTCTTCTAAACACCAATGAACAACTAAAAAGATTGGGCTCATAACAAATAGTTAGTACCATTTAATCATAGTAGTGGCAGCCAAAGTTTTCGGTACTAGATTCTCCACCATTAGAGAAACAATGGTAGATGGGTGTTCGGTCGTATCCTCGGAGGAAGTCATCACAGCTAGGTAATAAGATAGAGATCTAGGGAACAAAAAATAGATTGATAGATAGATAGTAGATTAGCTAAACAATAATAAGCAAGACAAAAGAACTCACATAAAAAAAATAGAAGTATCAGTAGATACACATAGCTACAACAGTGAATAGACCAACCAGCAATGTCATGGAGGGATGCGGCATCAATAAGTCAAGGTGACAGTCATCAGAGAAGGGCTTAGATTAGCCATAGATCTACAACGATGTCAGAGGAGACTCAAATCAGCCCTAGAGAAGCAACGATGTCAAAAAAGGACTCGAGCAAGTCTAGGGTAGTCGGTGGTGATGTAGATGTGGGTGTAGATGTCAAAGGAGGGATCCGTTAGCAATGGAGAAGGGAGACAAAGCTTCAGACAAAGGCAATGGCGGAAGACTGAGTAGAGGGTGAAGAAGATGACAGAAGAAGGAGTTAAGAGTCAAGGTGGTGGGAGAAGAGATCAGAGGCAGTAGTTATTAGGGTTATGGTTAGGGCCGCTCTGATACCATGTTTATTTACGATCAAAATCTCTCATTACGTTAAACAAAGGAGTACAAGAGTTTTATAATTCCCATTGGATACGGGTATAAGACCCAATATGGGTTTAGACCAAAATATCCACATAAATAAGAGATTTATTTTAACAGAGGGAGTAATATGCAATTATTGAATATTTAATGCACTAATATCTAAAAACACCCTTCTCTCTTATAAATCAAATCAAAGAAAATCCAAATTCATGAACAAACCCATGTCATAATTAGCTGGCCAAGTTCCATAAATCTGAAAGCACGACACGGATATAGACTTCGCTTATATCTCTTATTTGACCCGGGTCCGAAACGAAAGACGTCTTCAGGCCAGTCTGGCGAGCCGGGTCCGAGATGAAAGGTGTCTTCTACTCGGGCTTGTTCGCGGTGAAAGTCGGTTTTGTATTCATCGTTCGTTGAACTTGTTTACAGCTTCGTTGGCCTACAACAAAATTCAAACCAAAAGAAATGCCTTTTTATTTCAGGCGTACAATGAAAACAAAAATTGCAACTTTTCCCTTTTGAACGAACGCTCGGATCTCTATTATTCGGGATCCTCGCTTGTGTGGGTTCTTCGCCTGTGCTGGGGATCTTTGTCCGTGGATGACCGCGCAATTCCTATCCAGGTGGAAACCCGGGTTCTAGAACTACAGACGTGAAGGGGCTCGTTTCACGAAGGAAACGAAGCGCCTAAGGGGATCACACTCACGAAGGAGAGGATCGCCTTCGGGGATCACACTCACGAAGGAGAGGACCGCCGGAGCGGATGAGATCTACTAGGAGAAATCACAACACTATTCTGTACCCGACCCGGGTTTGCTTACCTCCCTGTTGAAGATCTGACGTAGATCGAACTTGTGATTGCCGGTGCTCGGAACGATGCAGCGACGGTTCGCAGTTCTCGCGAGAATGCTTCAAAGATCAGAAAATCCAACCTCTAGAACCGAGCCCCCCCCCTATGCTATTTATAGGCAACTAAACAAAAAAAGGGGGGCTTGAAATGTGGCCAGACACCGTTTGGTGTCTCGCCTGGCCGAAACCAAATGGTATCTCGACTCGACCGAGACACCAAATGGTGTCTCGCCTGGCCGAAACCAAATGGTATCTCGACTCGACCGAGACACCAAATGGTGTCTCGGCCTTGACCGAGACACCTTTTGTTGTCTCGGTTTTGACCGAGGCGCCGTTTGGTTGGTTTCCGCGACGTTTTGTCTCGATCTTGTCGTTGCCGTCTTAAGTCCGTGTCCGATTCATTTCTTTGCTGACTCGGAATTCGATTGGTTCAATCGCGTTGACAGGCTAAGTGATGACTGATTCTTGTCTTGTCGTCATTTGAATCCAGTCTTGTTGACGTTCGAATCCAATCGATCTGGCTTCGTCGAATCTTATTGATTTTGAAGCTTTGTTGTTGGATTTATTCCACATTTATGCAACCTCGTTGGCTTGTATGCGTCGCCGGCTCACTTCATGTGTTCGTCGGCTCGTGTGATGCATTTTGTGGCATAGTCAATCGCCAGCGTTTGTCGGATGGGTCGTCGGTTGTTAACCCACCGTCACGAGTCTCGTTCGGGTACTGATAAGTAATTTTTAACGCCTACAGATACCCCCTCCAAAGTGTCTCAGTCTCGATTCCTTGGCGAGTCTGGGATGCTTTGGATATGATGAGCCCTTCACCTTTCAATCGGCGTGATAGGACTTGTGAATGACCTTGGCGTTTGATCTCTCCACTCCTTTCAGTCTTTCCAGTGCTTTGTAGGATTGCTGAAGGTATTACGGTACTGCATTTTTTGTCTGACCGTTGTCGAGATTTTGACCAGAAGTCGATAGATGAATTTCTTTTGAGATTAGCTCCTGTATTTGATTCCTCCAATCCTCTCGGGTTCTCCAGTGCTTTGTAGGATACCCGGGAGCGTTACGGTGCTGCATTTATTGCTTGACCGTTGTTGGAATTTTGAACTGTAGTTGGTTAAGTTCCCTTGCTGTTGACTCGTGTTGGTGAATTGTCGTCCAATTCGACCATCGAGATTCCTCCATTGATTAGGGAATTTTTCACTGCTACGCGTTGATTGACGTCAAAATTCATGGAATTTAGCCTTCAATTGGTGAATGCAACGCGTTGACCGGCATGCAATTTTATGGGGATTCGAACCGTTGATCAGTGAATCCTTCAACGGTGACGCGTTGATTAGCGACGATATTATGTTGCCCCTTGTTGGGGTAGAATTATCCACAATGGGAGGAATTCTTCTTGAGATTTATTCTGAACTCCATATTGCTGACCGGTGGGTCCTCCAGTGGCGACGCGTGAATCGGCGTCGGTACAGTGGAAGGAATTCCTTCGAGGTAAGACGCGTTGTCCGGCGTAAATATAAGCCTCGTCAGGATTTGTCAATTTTATCCCTCTTTGGGGTTTCACAGTGGGAGGAAATTGAGGGCTATCGAGTTATCCTTAAGAATATGGTAATATTCTCCAGGAACTTCTCATTAAAACTTAGGGAATAGTTTATACTCATATTCCTAGTTGGAGTAGGATTAGGCGACGCGTTGATTGGCGTCGATATAATTTTACGCTTTATGGGCGTTCATCGAGTTATCCCTAAGAATATTTTTATGAAAATATCCTCCGGGAACTTCTTGACAAATTCGGAAACAGTTTATACTCGTAGTCCTATTTGGAGTAGGATTAGGCCACATGGGAGAATATTTGGAAAATTGAGTCAGCTAATTCTCTTCTAAATATTTGTGAGAGAGGATGGTGGAATTATTGGGCTAATTTGTTTCTTTTTTAGATATCCAATTGGGCTCTAATTAGAATTCCTACTTGTTGTCAAATAGGACTCCTTATTCAAAGAGGATTGAGTCCATATGAGATTGTTATAAATACCCATAAACCCTCTTTCTTCTTGACCTAGGCCGGCCCCCCCCTCTCTGTGTTTCCTCTTGTTTTCTTGCCTCGTGTCGTCTTCTTTCTTCTCCAAGTAACGAGGTATGTACAGGGGTTTCATATATATTTTCTTTTCTTTCTTCTCTCTTCTTCTCTTCTTCCTTTTTTTCTCTTTTTTTTTGTTGTTGCATGTATGCACGGGGGGAAGGAGAACTCGGCACAGTGTCGGTGTCGAATTAGGTGGCGTGGACGGAGCGATGCGGTGGCGGCGATGCCGGCGCCACTTCGGTCGCTACGAACTGGGCCATGGCGTTGGTTGCGAGAGCCCACAGCTAGGCTTCGGTGCGACAAGCGCCTAGCGCTGAGTGCTCGATCAGCGACCGCGCCTGTAGGTCAGCTTTCGGTTCCGAGAGCACAATTTCTTGACTGGCGGCCCCGGGCACCCTTGGTCGGGTGCGGTTGGTCGGGTGCGGTCGTTCGTTGTCTTTGTTGACGTGTCCGTTGATGCTCCGGTCATGATTAATCGACCATGGCCTGACCAAACGGGACTTTTTGATGCTATATTTGCCAATTTTCATCTGCGTATTTGACTTTTTGTTGTATTTTTTGCAGCTTCCGATGTCGTCGGGAAGATCACGCGCTCCGAGGGGTCAACCATCTACTCCGTCTCACGATGACGTGCCACCATCATTTGCTGGTGAGATTTTCATGTTTTAGTTGTACATTCACGACTTGCATTTGCATATCATACGGCCTTGATTCCTCCTTCGTGGGGATCGACGCCTATATAGCCTTGATTCCTCCTTCGTGAGGATCGACGCTCGTGTAGCCTTGATTTCTCCTTCGTGAAGATCGACGCTTATGTTTTGGCAAACGACGGGGACGATTCTGTAACACACTACGGTCAAACGGATGGAATACTTCGTCATTTTATGTGACGGGTATATTATCCCAGAACTGTGAGTGAGTTCGGTATCGATTTTCCCGTTATAAGGCCGTGACTCTATCTCACTAATTCGTGAAATGAATTCAACGCCTCATATATATTTTTTTTGTTGGGTTCTGACTCCTTCTGATTTCATCTTTTCAGTTGAGTATCCCTCCGGTGCGCTTCCTTCCTATGCGGTTGACGGACGTCGCGGTGATCATTACTCCGTCTCTGATGACCCTACTATTCTTATTTCGCCCCAGTTTAGACCAGATACGCCCGTGGAGGTGACCCAGTTGGTACTTGGAGGAGGTCTCCGTGTGTTGAGGTCGCTGATGACTGACGCGCCACTTGAGAAGATTACCGGTCCTTCTCAGCCTTTGGGGAAGACAGACTATTTGTTCGGCGACTCCTTTGGGGACCCAGACACCGCTTTCATTGAGAGTGAGCAATGGCTTCACAAGGATGACGGCGGGTTCTTATATCTCCCTTGGATTCCTCATCATCGATGTTTGACTGAGTTACGACAGCAAGGTGTAGCACGAAAGATATCGTCGCGCCTGACAGAGGAGTGCGATAGCATTCATTGCGGGTTTATTACCCATCAGTCAATTCCCGGTTCACTCAGAAGCCGGGTTATCGGACTGCATCCTGGCATATTGGGATTGGACTCCCCGCCTCGTGATGAGCATTTCATCACTGGTCGAACTTTGAAGAACCGCCTTGCCCAATTAGGACGAGAGATGCCGGCATCAGGTCATAGATTCTTCGGCTGGGTTCATTCTGCAGATAAGCTTTGGTGGACCCGTTTGACTAGTCACGTTCTTGGCCGATGGGGCGAGGAGCTTCGTGCTTATGGTTTATATGCCGCCATTCGTGCCACCATGTATGGACTTCCAATCAGTACAAACCACTTCTTCGCTTTATCCGAGCTCTATGATCCTGATTCGAACACGTTCTTGACCAGGCACGGTGAACTTGAATTAGCCTTGCACGAGATGCATCGAGTCTCGGGTTTACCTATTGGGAGGATGCTATACCAGGAGTATTTCCCTTCCAGCCGAGAATTGGATCGATTGAAAGATAACATGCCTGACCGTTATGACACTCTATGGGATCTCACCTGCCATTATCATATTGCTTTGGCACAGATAGAACCGTTAGCCAAGAGAAAGTCAATCATAAGCCTGAAGCAGTTTGCTAGTTATTTGTTCAAGCATCTAGAGGATGATTCCGGTGAGAAGATTTGTGAATTGGCCCCCTCTACTCCTTCAGAAGTAAATGAGTTAATCAAAAAGTCCAGCGCTAGATCTTATACCCCGAGCAGTACCGAGTACGGTTTTCCAGCAGGGACTAAATTTTTGACCTTCTTATGGCATGCAGTAAAACCCATCCAGCCGATGACTCTCTTAGCCGGCTTCCTTGCTATCTGGCTGAAAAAGTGTGTGATGCCGTGTCAGCCTAGCGACGCTTTGCCGTTAGAGGTACTCTATCCTGTAGTTCAGCTTGCTCATAAGAAGGAGCTGTCTCTTCTTCCAGTGATGGTGGCTAATATTCATCGGGGGCTTCGTCAAATAGCCACTGCCTTTACCCAGAGGAAAAGCAAACCGTCAGATGAGATCCCTCATGTTAAGGTTGAGCTCCCGTACGCCTATTTGATGGCCTGGTTTGTTCTTCATTGCCCTGATATGATGACAGCGCCAAAGCTTGTAGATCCGTCTGTCCCTTTTCTTCAATCCCTAGAGGAATGCAAATGGCAAGGGCGCGGATTCTTGGCAGTACGGAAGCAGCTGCAAATCCATAAGGGTTGGGTCTTCTCTAGATATTTTCCCCGGTTTTCTGGTCAGTATGGGGAGTCCTTGATTGATGAGGAGAGACACAAGATGAACCGGACTTTACTTGATGTTGGCTGCTTTAATTGGCTAACAAACATCCGGCCAGGTTACCTTATCTTCCGAGTAAGGAACGAGTGCTACATTGAGCCCTATTTTCCTTCTCGTTTCGCTCGTCAGTTCGGTTATGACCAACTTTACGTTGGGAACCCTGTAGGCATTAAAAATTGCTTATCAGTACCCGAATAAGACTCGTAAACGGTGGGTTGACAACTAACATCCGTCCGATAACGCGACTCGAAAACGTTGGCGAGTGATTACGCCGCAAAACGCATAAAGCGAGTCGATGAACGCATGAAGCGAGTTGGCAAGGCGTACGAGCCAACGAAACGACGTGTCGTGGAAGAAACCCGGCGACGAAGTTCGACGAGGCGAGTTGACTAAACTCAAACGCCGACGAGACGGAATCAACTATACTTAGTCCGTCAATGCAAACGAGCCGTTTGAGCTCTGAAAGTTGATCGGATACGGACTCAAACACAATGGCGACCTCACCAGAGGAGAACTAAATCCGGAAGACCGAAAAAGTCGACGAGAAAACGGCGGAAAAGACGAGACCTCGGCCAACTTGGCCGAGATGCCTCGCCAACTTGTCGAGGTACTCTACCAAGTGGTCGAGGTGGCTCGCCAACATGGTCGAGGTGGCTCGCCATGTTGGTCGAGCCACCCCCTTTTGATCCTATAAATAGGGGTTTCTGCTTAGGGATCGGGGAGAGCTAGATTTTGGGATTTTCTCGAGCTTCGTATTTAGCCGGTATTCACCGACTTTGGGGATTCTCGGACATTCTTGAAGAGTTCTCGCGAGATCTACGAGCCGCCGACGCACAGCCCGAAAGCACCGGCGAAGCACGAAGTTCACCGACGCCGATCTTCAATCGCAGGTGTTTAACTCGGTCGGCTACGTAATAGTGCTGTGATTTCTCCTAGTAGATCTCACCCGCTCCGGCGATCCTCTCCTTCGTGAGTGTGATCCCCGAAGGCGATCCTCTCCTTCGTGAGTGTGATCCCCTTAGGCGCTTTGTTTCCTTCGTGAAACGAGCCCCTTCACGCCTCAGAGTTCCGTAACCCTGCTTTTACTCGATCTAAATTGCGCGATGGTCCACGGACGAATAAAAAGTCCCCGGCACAGGCGAAGAACCCACAAAAGCGAGGATCCCGAATAATAGAGATCCGAGCGTTTGTTCATACAGGAAGAAGTTATAATTTTCGCTTTCATTGTACTCCTTAAAATAAAAGGCATTTCTTTGAATTTTATTGTAGGCCAACGGCCGTAGCAAGTTCAACGATAATGAATAACAAAATGACTTTCCCCACAACAAGCCGGGCGACCACTAGAGCCAACGGCTTCAACAAAGAAGCCGACGGTCGCAACCGCGATTCAGATCCGGTCATCGAGGAGGTCGAATACGACCACCGCCAGAGATTCGGCGGTATCTCCTCCTCGCCCGATCCAACTCCTCCCCGCAAGTCTAAGATGGTCTCCGCCGCAAGGAAGACCCAATCGGCCTCAGATGCGGAGGCGAGAAAATCCACCACCACCGCCGTCAAGACTGCAGACAACGGTGGTTCCTCGGCCGGCAAAGCGGTCGAATCTTCAGAACCCCTATCTTTGTAGGGGGTCGATTTCACCAATGGCGTCGTGACTCTCTCCAAGAGAGCCCGCCGAGGCGACGCCACCGGGCGAAAACAGTTAGCCTAGGCAAAAGAATCAATGGACGGGGTCCGCTATGAGGCGGATCTAAGGTCTAAGTTGACTCAGAGACTGAAGTCTGAGATCATAGCCGATTCCTACAAGCCGGCGATAAATGAATGGGTCCGAGTCAAACGGAACCGTTCTACGCCAGAGCGATCCGAGCGCCGCGCCTCGCAAGCAGGCTTTGGTTCAACAAGCCCGCGAGTTGAAGAAGGAGGCGGCCAAGAAGTCGTCAACAAGTCGGCTAGTTTGGAAGCCCAAGTCTGTCAACGCTTCAACTCCGACGAACCTGGCATCCAAGTCCAGCTCTACCAGCAGGCCAACTCCTGCTCCCGTGCTCAAATCAGAAATTGTGAGCACTTCAACAAAAGTCGTATCGACGCCGAAATTACCTCCGGTGTCTATGTCCAAACTTTCGGCGAAGCCAACTCTCGCCACAACCAGCAGGCTTACCATCAAGGATCGCCTGGGTCCGCTAAAGGAATCGCGGGTCACTCCTAATACAGGAGGTTGCACCCGTTCCAACATTCCTGCGACTGGACTAAAAGTCAAAGTCTGAGAGTCCGCTGAGACTTCACGCTCACATAAGTGAAAGTCAAGGCGAGTTACTTTCGGTAGTTTTGGTGAACAAATCTATTCCCGGAAGGAGACACTTTCGTCTGATGATGACGACGTTATACCCGAGGGATCGCGCCAACACACGGCAGGTTGCTCCGGTACACACACCGACGAGCTGTACTACCGTACAGGGGGTACGAGGCAATCTCGAAGGGGCTCCCCTAAACTGACACGGTCATGCTTGTGCTCCAAGCTCATCAAGACAGTGCTCTCGGAGTGCAATTGCCATCGAGAAACCCCAAAAGAGTGTCGGTCTTCTAGAGACTTAGCACCAACACGCCGAGACCTAGGTCAAGGCGATTCCGCAGAAGGATGACATCTTGAGAGGATGAATTGCCAGAGGTCACTAATAATATGACTGGCAAAGAACTGTCGTCATGGACTATCCCCAGCGCATCACAACGATTAACTCGTTTGCGGTCCGGGACTATCCGACGGTCCAGATACGACAAACTTCTGAAAGGAATACCCGTGGAGGATGATGCGTCGGATATTGGCTCCGCAATCGCCTCTGATTATACTATATCTAGCGAAGGGAGCCCCCAAGAAACGCTTATGATCAGTACAGATCAAGTGGCTAAAATGCTAGACGAAGCGTTGGCTAAACAGCGGGAAAACTTCAAGCTAGAGATGGACTTGGCCATGCAGACGATAAGGGAAATGCATGATCAACAGATCCAAGCCCTAACAAAGCATCAAGGTGAATCAAGTCAACGCATCGACGTCGATCAAGATGACAGCGATTCAGACCAGGAGGAAGCACAAGAGGATGATAACCCTCCTGAACCACGCAACGCTGGGCATAATGCAGATGTTGTTACTCATGAGAGTGAGAAGATCAAAAACCTCGAGAGTAAAATCAACTCTTTGATTTCCGCGCAAGAGGTGAAGAAAACCGGCATCCCTTGCCCATATCCTAGGGAGTGGGAATCAATCCCATACCCGGCAAAGTTTAACTTAATAAACTTCACGCCGTTTGACGGGAAAGGTTCACCAACTCAACACCTGATATACTTTAAGTCCCACTTGGGGGTAATATCCGGAAATGAGCCCTTGATGGTTCGGTCATTCGTTGGTACCCTTCGCGGGGCTGCCTTTGATTGGTACCGCCGTCTCAAGCCAGAGAGCATTCACAGCTGGAACGACATGGAGTCTAGCTTCCTCACCAATTTTTTCGACGACAATACCGAAGTATCGATCGGGACATTGTTTGACGAGAAGCAAAAGGACGGAGAAACTATAGATACCTTCGTCAAGCGATTCCGGAACAAGGCAATGAACTGCCGGGATCCGATAATAGAGGAGTTCATCCTCCAGACCTGCCACAACAATTTGTCGATAGACGTGCTTGAAGCAATGGGGACAGCACCATCTATAACATGGAAGGACTTGAAGGTTCGTGGAGAGCAAGCTGAAAGGTTCCTTAAAAGGAAGAAAGCAGAAAGAGGCCAGCCGGTAACAAACACGAACAAACAGAATTTTGTGCCACGCGACAGAGGTAAGGCGCCAAAGAAAGTCTCAGACGCCAATCAAACATTTGAACGCAACCACAAATAAAGCCGCAATGCTGCACCACGTTAATCGCAGCCTCAATGGCGCCAACAAACTCAAAATCAGAAGCCTTCTAGTTCGAGGTTTCCCAAGACTTGCTCGTTCAAAGACGAGGAAGTTCCGGGCATTTTCAAATACCTTCTGGAGAACAATAAGATTCAGTTGCCCCCAATTGTAAACCAAGAGGAGGCAAAGAAGGTTACAGATCCTAAGTACTGCGCTTATCACAGGGCGGTACATCATCCTACAAAATTCTGCTACCATCTCAGGGACAAGATTCAAGCTTTGATCGATGTTGGAGTCATCACTCCAAAACCTTCTAAAGAGAAGAAGGTGGGAGTAAATGCAGTCTCCATAAGCTTCGGATCAGTTCCTTTGGATTGGTTTCAACCGACGCCGGTCATGAAGGTGGGAATGAAAATGGTGAATGAAGATCCTCACGGGCAACGTGAAAAGGGGCTCGTACTGCACACAACAGCAAGCGGAGAAATCTTTTGGATCCACCCTGACTTGCTGGAAGACGATCAGTGGACTACCTCTTCGGCCAAAAAGAAGTCCAAGGGAAAAGGTAAATTTTGCCATGCTACTTCAGCAATCCCAGAGAAGGGCGATGAAGAGGTGGCAACTTTCCAGTTTTCTGAAGAAGAGCATGAAGTCCTTGCCACAAGGAGTGGACACGAATACAGTTACAAGTATCCGGAGATTCCAAATCCAAACGCGAAGACGCTGTCAGAACTGGGGGTGGCCACAACTCCTCTCACTCGTGCGGAGAAAGTACAACAACAGACAATTGTCAAAGAGGCTATGGCAAAAGAGAAGCAGCCACAAGAAGCTCAGCTCCCGAAGCAGTCCCGCTTCAATCGCCCGATTGGAAGGGATAGACCGGAAACGTCGAGCTCTCCATACCGCTTCGATGTCATGACCCAACTGGCAAACATCCCGGCTAGAATAACTCTCTACGAGTTGCTCCGATTGTTGAAAGAGACCCGGGAAGCTTTACAAGAGGCTCTAGCTGATTCTGAAGTGTTCCTCACCCAGATTAAGCCGAGCCCAGAAGAGTCGGCCCAACAATGCAACCTTGCAGCTAAGCACCTCCCCTGCATCACCTTTACAAAGGAGGATATGCAGACAAGGGATTCTAAGCACGATAGACCGCTATACTTCACCGGGTATATTGGCTCTAGCGAAGTTAACCGGATTCAAGTCGATCCGTTCCACAGGAGCATCATGCCCTGCGCCTCATGTATCACCTTGGAATCCTGCCCAGTGGTGGCATCCATGAGCACAATAATTTACGGATTTAACACCGGTCTCTCGCCCACTTGGTAAAATCCGGATTAAGTGCCAAATGGGGACTTAAAGTCCAAGTCACCGCTATGTGATTGACGCAGACTTCCTATAACTTATTGTTGGGTCGACCACGGATCCACGGTAATGTTATAGTCCCATCTACTCTTCATCGATGTCTCAAATATGTAGACACAAAAATGAAGTCAAGACGGTGGTCGCGACAAACGTACCATTTAAGGGGATGGAGAATTATTTCATCGATTCTCTCCTCTACGGTAATGAGTAGAAGCTGAATCATCGGCTCAAGGCACGGACAAATGTGAAGAAGTCGATACCGGGCTTGATTATAGTGGTGGTTTTGTTTTAAATGATATTGTACCCCTTGTAATCAATCTTGACGATGAAGAATCGTCAGATGAACATTGTAATTGGTAAATTGCCGATGAATTAATAAATGACGATTTAGAGTACCCTTTGTCTTTGAACGATGTGATGACAGGTTTATACAACAATCCAGACTTGCACCTACCAACTCGGTCATCTTGCTTTACACAAAAGCAGTTCCAAGACTCTTTTGGGACAACACTCATCATTCCACGAAGATCAAGTAATGAAAAAGACTTGGTTTACGGAAAAGGAGATGCAGTTCCAACGCCGAATCATTTCTTAGAAGAAGATGAAGATGATAATGGGCCTATTTTCCACACGTTCAGATATAGTCCAGAAACACTGGATATCATGAAGAAGTGGGGGTATGACTTGACACGAGGGGAAGGTCTATATTTCGGACGAGGTCCTCGAATCCCTCCTAAAGCGGCATATATCCCAAGAGGAAAGCCGGATAATTACTATGCATTTAGAAGAGGGTTGGGATACGAATCCTCCTCAGAAGATGAATGCTCATGGTTGATTGACAATAATCCACCCGAGAAGGAAGACGGACATTCGTCCGATTCTTCGGCTTGGGATTCCAACACCAGCCTCGGAGAAGCTTTCAAGGCTTTGATGTCAAATATGGCTTCAGTTGATCCCACCACTATTGAGGATGATGAAGATATGCTAATATGGAAAGACCCATGGATCCATCAACTCAAAGAGCAGTTCGGGGATAGATTCGAGCAAAGAGAACCCCCCACTAAGGACGATGTAGTCTAAGTTAATATGGGTGACGAAGAGCATCCTAAGTACATAAACATCAACAATACTCTTTCCTCGAAAGAGAAAGAGGACTTGATCGCCCTAATCAGGGAGTATATCGATGTATTTGCCTGGAGCTACGAGGACATGCCAGGACTCGACCCTAAGGTGGCGACACATCACCTCAACATCAAGGTGGATGTCAAACCTGTCAAGCAATCGCAAAGACGGTTTCGTCCACAAATCTTGCAGGCAATCGTAGACGAAGTGAAGAAACTCATAGAATCGGGATTCATCGAGGAAATTCAACATCCGGATTGGGTGGCGAATATAGTCCCGGTCATGAAGAAGAATGGTTCGATTAGGATGCGTATCGATTCTGAGACACGAATCTTTGCCGAAAGATGACTTTCCTCTTCCAATCACTGATGTCATAGTTGACAATACGTGTGGATTTGAAAGAATGTCATTCATGGATGGTTTCTCGGGTTACAATCAGATCAAGATGCACCCCGATGATGCCAAACACACAGCGTTCAAAAGCCTATCGGAATATATTGCTACATGGTTATGCCGTTTGGCCTCAAAAATGCCGGCGCCACATATCAGCGAGCAATGACTAAGATTTTCCAGGATCATCTCCGGAAAACGGTCGAATGCTACGTCGACGACTTGTTCGTGAAAAGTCGTGACAAAGGAGATCATATCAAAGATCTGAGAACGGTATTTGAGCTCATGCGGACTCATCAACTAAAGATGAACCCTGCCAAATCCTTTCTTGGGATGTCCAGTGGCAAGTTCCTCGGCTTCGTCGTCACCGACAAAGGAATCCATGTCGATCCTGATAAAGTGAAAGCGATTCAAGATCTGCAACCTCCAAGAAATCTGAGAGAACTCAGGGGGTTACAAGGACGATTGGCGTACATCCGGCGGTTCATATCGAACCTATCAGGGAAGTGCCAATCATTTTCAAAGTTGAACAAGAAGGGCGTGTCGTTTATTTGGGACGACGCCTGCCAGAAGGCATTTGAAGAAATCAAATCGTATCTCGCCAAACCTCCTGTTCTTGTTGCACCGCTGTCGGGAAAACCATTTCTGATTTACATCAAGGCAACGGATCACTCGTTAAGCGCTTTACGTGCGGGATGACGGCGGTCCTGGCAGGCGATGTATTACAGCGAATATTAGTGGTCTTTGAGTCTCGATACCCAATGGTCAAGAAGCAGTGCCTTGCATTAGTGTTCGCGATTCAGAAAATGCGATACTATTTAGTCGGACAGACGATTTATGTTATCTCTAACGTAAATTCGGTCTGAATATTTATGACTCAGCCGGCCTCAATGAGTTGGCGTTTGGCGAAATGGGCCTTGCTCTTGTCCTAATATGACTTGCACTTTAAACAACAGAAGTCAGTCAAAGGACAAGCCATTTGCGATCTCTTGGCTGCCAACCCGACGACGGACGCGGCTGAGTTATATGATGACCTACCAGATGAAGTCCACGAAGTCAATACTACATCGCACCAACAATTATGATGGTTGTATTTTGACGGAGCTTCTCGGGCTACTAATGTGGCGAGTGCCCCCGGATGTTCTAAGATCTCTGCTGGAGTAGGAGTTGTCTTAATTTCCCTAGGGAATCATGTCATGCCCCGAGCGTATTCACTCACTAAACCGTGCTCTAATAACGTATCCGAATACAACGCGCTACTTATCGGACTTAATTTCACCAAAGAGCTGGGGGTCGAGTATCTCGAAGCGTACGACGATTCGCAATTGATAGTTAAGCAGATCCATGGTGACTACGAAGTTAGGAACCCTGATCTGGTCCCTTATCATCAGATAGCCGTTGAAATGGCGGACTCATTTGAAGAATTCTTCATTGAATATATCTCGCGCCTCCAAAACGCTTACGCGGATGTACTGGCAGCGTTAGCTATGTCGTTAGCACAACCTTTCGAGACCGAGCAACTAGTCACGGTCAGGACTCATCAGCTTTTTGTACTGATATGTGATGAGGTACAAGAAAGTGAAGGGGTAGTTACCAAAGAGGTACATGCAACCCAAACCAAATTGGAGCCCCGAGATTGGCGCTTTCCTATCATCGATTACATCTTACATGGTATTTTTCCAGAAGACGTGAAGGAAAGAGAGTCAATCCGTCGAAGAGCTCCAAGATTCTTCTATGACACGGAGACCGGATGTTATATGTAGAATGCGGCGGTCTTTACTCCGATGCCTTTCAAACAAAGAGGCAGAAGAGGTCCTTCGGGAAGCACACGAAGGTGAATGTGGTGCGCACCAACCTAGTCCTAAACTCTATGATCACATCAGGAGAATGGGCTATTTTTGGCCAACAATGATTAATGGCATTCGGCGTCATTTCGGAGATGCAGCGTGTCAAGTCCACTCGAACTATATGCATCAGCCTCCAGAGCAGTTGCATCCTTCGACTACATCCTGGCCATTTGAGACATGGGGAATGAATGTTGTAGGTCCCATCTTTCCCCCGTCAGTTAAAGGTGATCGGTTTATTCTAGCGATCACCGACTACTTCTCCAAGTGGGCTGAAGCAATCCCGCTAAAAAAAGTCAAGGCGAGTACCATCATCAAGTTTATCAAACACCATGTCATCTATCGACATGGTGTCCCAAGACGGATCGTGCATGACAATAGTCCCCAATTCATCAGCAATTCCTTCATCAGGTTTTGTGAAAAGTTCAAGATACGAGATGTCTCATCGACAGCCTATAATCCAGCAGCCAATGGATTAGTTGAAGCGTTTAACAAGACGATTATCAAGATTCTGTCAAAGCTTATGAAGAATAACAAGCGAGACTGGGACGATAAACTTGGAGAAGCACTCTGGGCATATCGCACGACCGTACGTACGCCAACTAGAGAGACCCCGTATTCTCTGGTCTACGGGTGTGAAGCGGTTCTCCCATTGGAAGTCCAGATTCCGTCACTCCGCATAGCCCTTGCAACGGAGATGACGATCGAAGAACACCATCAGAAATGCCTCGAAGAGCTCGAGATGTTGGATGAAAAATGCCTGGAAGCTCAACAATGCATTGAATTTTACCAAGCTAGGATGTCGAGAGCTTTCAACAAGAAAGTACGACAACGGAGCTTTAAAGAAGGAGATTTGGTTCTCGCTGCTCGACGACCAATAATCCTCACTTCCAAAAAGAAAGGTAAATTTGAACCTAAATGGGAAGGTCCGTTTGTAATAGAAATGGTTTACTCCAATGGTGCATATCGCCTAATAACACAAAATGGCGACCGACAATTAATGCCGATAAACGGGAAGTTCCTGAAAAAAATACTACCCTTAGTATCTTCAGGATAACCCATTGTTACGAGAAGTTCCTCAGGGAATATTTCACTCGTCTCTTGAGGATAACCCCAAATAAATTTATTTTCCTCTAAACTTCTCTCACCGATCGAATTCATTGACGGTGGGCCCACTAAAAATCTGCCTGGTCCGACCACCAGCAAAATCCCCTCTCGATTCATTCCACGAACGAGAGGTCCACATTCAAATTTTGGTTAGCGATCCCATAAAAGTGAAAGCTATCCGCATTCCTTTAAGACTCTCAGAGCGGAGATCCCGCTCTTAGTTTCTTTCTCAGCGGGAAATAGAATACATTCTTCCTTTCCCACATTTCACCTGGAGATAGAATACATTCTTTCTCTCCAGAGGCAAGAGATAGAATACATTCTCCCTCTCTTGTCCTAGATTCTCGGAGTGGAGATCCCACTCTTAGTTTTATCTTTCAAGATTCTCAAAATGGAGATCCCATTTTTAGTCTCTTTTCGCTGAAAACAGGACAAAAATCCTTCCTTTTCAACGCCTGGAGATAGGAGACAAGATCCTCCTTCCTCTCCATCGGCAAGAGATAGGGTACAAAACCTTCCTCTCTTGTGCATCCCTTACCCGGAGATAGGAGACAAGATCCTCCTTCCTCTCCACCTTCGGGAAATAGAACACATTCTTCCTTTCCCACCTCAATCAATCTTAAGCCGGTTCAGTCATTCTCGGTCAAAGACACCAAGATTCATCTTGGGGCATTTTATCGAAGCCTAAGAAGGGATAAAGCCAGCGCCTCACCGCAGCGTTGCGGTTCGATCATTCTCGGTCAAAAGAAGACACCAAGATTCATCTTGGGGTATTTTATTCGAAGCCTAAGAAGGGATAAAGCCAGCGCCTCACCGCAGCGTTCTTTGGTTTAGTCTTTTTCCAATTGAAGAAGACACCAGATTCATCTTGGGGTATTTTATCCGAAGCCTAAGAAGGGATAAAGCCAGCGCCTACCGCGTTTAGGGTAGTCTATTCCCGTGATAAAAGACAAAGCCTACATATTCAACATCGTAGCATTAAGTCTAAGAGAGTTTCATTCTTTTAGCATAACATTGTGTGTAGAACGGATTTAGATAATCTACATGCTAGCCCAACTCAAGCGGTAGTTGGTAAAGGCTCATCAAACCCGCTGAGGGTCGGGGTTGGCCAATAACCCTAAAGCCATCGCCACACGCTGCTGTCGGGTTTAGTCTTTTTCCGATTGAAGAAGACACGAGTCAGGTCACAGGGTATTTTATCCGAAGCCTAAGAAGGGATGAGTCTCGTGTAACCGCGTTCTTAGGGCAATCTATTCCCGTGATAAAAGACAAAGCCTACATATTCAACATCGTAGCATTAAGTCTAAGAGAGTTTTATTCTTTTAGCACAACGTCCGTCTTGAAATGGATTTGGACAATTATGCGCTAGCTAATTCAAGCGGTAGTTGGTAAAGGCTAATCAAACCCGTTGATGGTGAGGATTTGCCAAAAATTCTATAAGTATTATGGTTAATTATTTGGGGCAGTAAAGAATCATAATAAACAATGAAAGGAATAAATCTTATTCATTTGAAGTAAATATAAAAGGAGCTACAAGCTGTTTTGACATCAAGTCTATGACAAAGGATTTGTTGTTGGTGAGACACTTCATCACTATAAGCACGGTGTAATTCTCCACACCTTCGATCTGAAGGGCGCGCCTCATCGGTATTCAATATCTTCGTGGCTGCCTCTTGATCTCGGCCGGGTTCTCTTCGACAGTTCGAGTTCCCTAGATGCGACGGCGAGAGCTTCTTCCTTGTTGGCCTTAGCCGACTCAAACTACTCATCTTATCTTCCTCGGCATGGAGCTCTCACGGCGATATTATCCTCTCCTTTTCGCTACAATATCACCGATGTGGCTTAGGGAAGAATATGCCTTAGCAATACTGACTCACGTCGGTAGCGATCTCTGTATCACGGACCTCGAGCCCGGTAAAACACGAGCATCGCGCCATGCCTCTAAGCGTCGGTCACGGCGGCTATGTATGAGGAAGCTCCAGGCCCGGTTCTTGTAGTCTCTAAAGCTTTCCTCCAAATGGGCGAGGTCATCAGCAATGGCACGAGCCACTCGGGAATAACCCATATCCGTATCAAGGCCATCCGGGATCAAGCAAAGGCCTCGAATCGATGAAGAGAAAGCCCGCCATGAAGAACTTTTTCGATCAAGTGTTCACCAAAGAAACGGCGTGCTTCAAAGCGAGATAATAAGATGGGATGGATCTTCATCGGCATCGGCCTCTCGCCGAATCATGGAGTCGAGATATAGGCTCTGCATAAAAAAAAGGATTTTAGAATCCTCAATCAAAAATGGGGCGAAGACATATTCGGTTAAAGGACTCTTACCCGTCTCCTTCAGCATGGTTTCAGGGGCTAGCGAGTCTATCAGAGGAGTACTTATCGTTGGAGTACTATCTACGGCAGCTGACTCCTCAGTGTGCTCATCGATCTCAGCAGTCGCCGTGGTAGGCGATCACGAAAGCGGCCGGGAAGAGGAGTGTCTGCCACTACATGAAAGGAATTTCTCAGGACCTTTAAATTATAGTAGTATTAGCCAAAGGGCTGGTCCTATAATTAGCTAAGGAGAGAATTCATACCTTCCTCGGGGATCGTAGCTTCGGGTAAGTCTTCACCAAGAGCATCACCATCCTGTGACAAAGCGCGTAGCAGGTCATCCATAGAAGTGTCGTCGTATAGACCAGATTCCACGAAATCCTCTATTGAGAAGTCTGAAAAGGGAAAGCATTAGAAAAGAACAAATACAACTGAAAATGGGCAAACAATCGTAAGGCGGTTTACCTCCTACAGCGGGGTTACCTTGCCTAGTCTCGATTGGTCCATTTGTCTCCTGCAATTTCTCTAAAAGAGCAAAAAGCGAAGAGACAATTAGTGGGGGGACGAATTCCGAGTCATTCATTTCTCGCATTCGCCATCCAGAAGAGGAATTATCAATGTTAGATGTACCTGGTTCCACCGAATCAGGTCCTACATTGGTATTTCCAGGATCCTCCGCCATAGCCCCATACATTTGTTGAGTGAAGCTAGGCTCGACATGAGTGGAACTAGGTCCAGCAGAATCATAGTGAAGAAAATCAAAGCCCCCTGCATGGGAACGGAGAAATGTCAGTCTCTAAAAGCCGAGAATTTAAAAGATCAGATTACATTATGGAGAGATCTTACTCCGCCACCGATCGGATCATCGCCGGTCGTCCATGTCAAAAGACCAAGGATTCACCCGAGTCCTATGGACTAACCTCTTTCGTTTAACCCCTCGAGAAGGTCGAATTTTCTTCTTCAACAGATTTTCCTGAAAATTCAGCTTGAATGAGAAACTGATAGAGAGGATGAGAAAACGAAGGGAAAAAGGAGAGAGTACCAAGATCCTTCTCATAAACTGCAGCCTCCGCTTGGTCCTCTCCTAAAGTCCCAAAGAATGTAACTCGACCTCCGCAATTTCTACCGCCTCGAGGAGGTGGGCGACGCCCCGAAGTTTGAGCGTGACTGATGTTCGAGTGTCGGCTCGCAACGACGCTTCGGCCACCAGATCTGAGATAGCCCTCATAGGGACTGGCTCATTAGCTACTAATAGCCAACTGCAATGAAGGAATGTCGACTCCACCGACGGTCCGAAATGGAGATCAATCTAGCACCGTACATCCCATGACACTCCATAACCACGCTCGAAGGCCATCCACGAGTCCACCACGAGTTTGGAGCCATCGGTTTGGGTTCCCAACATAAAGTTGGTCGTAACCGAACTGACGAGCGAAACGGCAGGGAAGATAAGACTCAATGAAGCATTCCTCTTTCACTCAGAAAGTGAGATAGCCTGGCCTGATGTTCACTAGCCAGTTAAAACAGCCCATGTCAAGTGAAGTCTGCTATGTCTTCGACACCTCTTCGTCGACCAAGGATTCACCATATTGACCAGAGAATCGAGGAAAATATCTGGAAAAGATCCACCCTCTATGAATCTATATTTGTTTCTTGATCTCTGTATGGCCGCGCCCCTTCCATCTACAATCCTCTACCAACTGTAAGAAAGGAGTAGACGAATCTGTAGAACCCGGGGCCGACATCATGTCCGGACGATGAAAGACCAGCCAAGCCATCAAATAGGTATATGGAAGCTCTACTCGGGCGGAAGGAATACGGGAGGATGGCTCATCTTTCCCCTGAGTAAACTCCCGGACTATATGCCGCAATCCACGGTGAATGTTGGCCACCATTACCGGGAGGAGGGAGAGTTCCTTCTTGTGGGCAAGCTGAACTGCAGGATAAAGAACCTCCAAGGGTAAAGCATCACTAGATTGATATGAAACCACACATTTCTTCAGCCAGATTGCAAGATAGCTGGCTAGAATAGTCGTCGACTGGATAGGCTTCACTGCATGCCACAGAAAAGTTGCAAACTTAGTCCCTGGGGGAAAACCTTCTTTGGTGCAGCTGAGCGTGTAGGAATTAGCCTCGGACCTCTCGATCAGTTCATTGACCTCCGAAGGGGTGAGCGGTGACCGTGCACATATTTCCTCTCCGGGCTTGTCCTCCAAATGCTGGAACAGATACATGGCGAACTGCTTCAGACTCACTTGTGATTTCCTCTTGGCATAAGGTTCAGATTGAGCCAGAGCTATATAATAATGACAAGTGAGATCCCACAAAGTCTCGTAACGGTCGGGTGTGTGTTTCTTCAACCGACTTAGCTCCTGATTGGAAGGGAAGTATTCTTGATACAACATCTTCCCCACGGGTAAATCTGAGATCCGGTACATCTCATGTAGAGCCAGTCCCAACTCGCCGTGTTTAGTGAAAAATGTATTCAACTGATTATAAAGTTCAATAAGGTGAAGAAATGGTTGGCACTGATTGAAGGTTATACATGGTGGCCCGAATCAATAATGCAGCCACAAGCACGGTTCTCCATCCCACCTGCTGAGGACGAATTGGTCGACGACCCCACCAAGGTTACTTGACGAAAGTGAACCCACCAAGAATCTATGACCGATGACGATCTCGCCCCAACTTAGCAAGACGATTCTTCAAAGTTGAGGCAAGAACAAAATCTCATCACGGGCGTGTGTCCAACCCCACAATCCTGTGGTGAAGGCCGATGACACGATTCCCGCTGGAACCCTGAATCGGCCGTTGGGTAATAAACCGCAATGAATATGATCATGTTTCACCGACGCCAGACATACGCGGTCACGCCATGGTGCCTAAAATCACCAATGAGGGTCGACGAGGTATCCGAGGAATATACAAAGGACCTCCGTCCTTGTTCAACCACCGCCACCGCCGATAAAAGTCAGATCCGATCCTTAATCGAAGCCAACGATAATCTATTTTTGCACAGTTCTGGAGCCGTGTCCTTTACAAGTGGCGATCGGTGACCAATAGCCCGAGAATGCGGAATTCCCTCAACTACACCAATCGCTCCGGCGATGTGCCGAAAAGTAATCGAGGCAAGATAAAAATCGCGGATCGCCACACGCGGAATAATAGTCGCTATGGCGTCCATCAACAGCGTAAGTCGGAAAAGCTCCGAGAAATAATCAACTGAAATCGAAAATATTCAGCTAGTAAAAGGCGCTGAATTCATCTTACATAGATTGAGTCACGACCTTATATCGGTATGACGATTTCATCCGTATCGACACCCGAGAACGATAAATATGGTCAGCGTAAACAAAGCGCAATATATCTCGCTCTACGAGCAAGGGTACGGTATGAAATCGCCTCGCTAAAGATATCGATACGGTGATGACCGTGCAAAACCAATCAGGAAGGCCGGTCCCCACAAAGGAGGATTTCGCTCTTCCCAATCGCCACAAAGGAGAACGGCGGGTCTTAACGAGTGTACATGTGAGAGGATGAAACAAAATCTGGCGTCGGTCCCCACAAAGGAGAATTTCGCTCTTCCCAATCGCCAATGGCGAGAGCCAAGGGATACAACGATATATGTACGTGAATATAATAACGCCGGGCACCAATCGGCGAAGGAAGGAGGCGCGGCATTCACGCTGCGCGAAGTTGATCGACTCCTCGGAACATGAGATTTTCGCGACGACATCGGAAACCGCAAAGGAAGACAAATAAAGTCGATATGCAGCTTGAAAATTAACAAAAAGGCATCAAAGAAGACCGGTAGCCATAATCGGTATAACAAACCGTATCGGCGTATTAAGCCTGGGTAGCGACTGGTCATGGCCGCCAGCTGCGACCAGTCATGGTAGCGTTCTGACGCCGACCTTGCGTCGCCCGTCGGTAGTCGATGTTTTCCCCGCCTTGCTGGTTATATACTGTTCATGCACAAAACAAACAAAAAAGGGGAAAAGGAGGGAAGAAAGAGAAGAAAATTGATCGCAAAAGTGACGCGGCACGCATCTTGTTGATCAAGGAGATGAGACGGCGCGAGAGGAGATCAAAACAAGAGAAAAAGAGTAGAGGAGGGCGGCCTAGGTCGAGAGACAAAAGGAGAATTATGGGTATTTATAACAACTCTAATGGGCCCAAATCAATTCTAGTGGGACTCTAATCAGCCTAATTAGGAGTCCTAGTGGAACCTTATCCAGGAGGTCAAAATAGTGCCAAATCAGTCCGCTGATTGGCTCCCCTCCCTCGCTATATTTGGAAAGATTCTAAAGATTTATTGTGAATAACACCTCGAAGGCATTTCGGCGCTAATCAGCGTCGCCTAATCCTACTCAACTAGGAATACAGTATAAAGCTGTTTCCTAATTTGTCGAGAAGTTCAGGAAGAATATTTCCATAAAAATATTCTTAGGGATAACTTCGATCGTCTTGAATAAGCGTCAGCGCCAATCAGCAGCGTCACCTAATCCTACTCAACTAGGAATACAGTATAAGCTGTTTCCTAATTTGTCGAGAAGTTCGAAAGAATATTTCCATAAAAATATTCTTAGGGATAACTTCGATCGTGCGGATTGCATCGACACCAATCAGCGTTGCCTAATCCTACTCAACTAGGAATACAGTATAAACTGTTTCCTAATTTGTCGAGAAGTTCAGGAAGAATATTTTCACGAAAAATATTCTTATTGATAACTTCGATCGTATGGATTGCATCGGCGTAATCAGCATCGCCTAATCCTACTCAACTAGGAATACAGTATAAACTATTTCCTAATTTGTCGAGAAGTTCTCGGAAGAATATTTTCATAAAAATATTCTTAGGGATAACTTCGATCGTATGGATTGCATCGGCCTAATCAGCGTCGCTAATCCTACTCAACTAGGAATACAGTATAAAGCTGTTTCCTAATTTGTCGAGAAGTTCGGAAGAATATTTCCATAAAAATATTCTTAGGGATAACTTCGATCATGCGAATAAGCGTCGGCGTAATCAGCGTCGCTAATCCTACTCAACTAGGAATCACAGTATAAGCTGTTTCCTAATTTGTCGAGAAGTTCGGAAGAATATTTCCATAAAAATATTCTTAGGGATAACTTCGATAGATGCGGATTGCATCGGCGCCAATCAGCAGCGTCGCCTAATCCTACTCAACTAGGAATACAGTATAAACCGCTTCCTAATTTGTCGAGAAGTTCCCGAAAGAATATTTCCATAAAAAATATTCTTAGGGATAACTCGATCGTGCGGATTGCATCGACACCAATCAACGCGTTGCCTAATCCTACTCCAACTAGGAATACGAGTATAAACTGTTTTCTAATTTGTCGAGAAGTTCCCGGAAGAATATTTTCACGAAAAATATTCTTATTGATAACTCGATCGTATGGATTGCATCGACGCCAATCAACGCATCGCCTAATCCTACTCCAACTAGGAATACGAGTATAAACTATTTCCTAATTTGTCGAGAAGTTCTCGGAAGAATATTTTCATAAAAAATATTCTTAGGGATAACTCGATCGTATGGATTGCATCGACGCCAATCAACGCGTCGCCTAATCCTACTCCAACTAGAAATACGAGTATAAACTGTTTCCTAATTTGTCGAGAAGTTCCCGGAAGAATATTTCCATAAAAAATATTCTTAGGGATAACTCGATCATATGAATAGCGCCGACGCCAATCAACGGCCGCCTAATCCTACCCAACTAGGAATAATGAGTATAAACCGCTTCCTAATTTGTCAAGAAGTTCCCTAAGAATATTTCCATAAAAATATTCTTAGGATAACTCGATCGTATGGATTGCATCGACGCCAATCAACGCCGCCTAATCCTACCCAACTAGGAATACGAGTATAAATTGTTTCCTAATTTGTCGAAGTTCCCAAGAATATTTCCATAAAAATATTCTTAGGATAACTCGATCGTGCGGATTGCATCGACGCCAATCAACGCCACGCCTAATCCTACCCAACTAGGAATAATGAGTATAAACTATTTCCTAATTTGTCAAAGTTCTAAGAATATTTTCACAAAAATATTCTTAGGATAACTCGATCAGATGGATTGCATCGACGCCAATCAACGCCACGCCTAATCCTACTCCAACTAGGAATACGAGTATAAACCGCTTCCTAATTTGTCGAGAAGTTCCCTAAGAATATTTCCATAAAAATATTCTTAGGGATAACTCGATCATATGAATAGCGCCGACGCCAATCAACGCGTCGCCTAATCCTACCCAACTAGGAATACGAGTATAAACCGCTTTCTAATTTGTCGAAGTTCCTAAGAATATTTCCATAAAAATATTCTTAGGATAACTCGATCGATAGATTGTATCGACGCCAATCAACGCTACGCCTAATCCTACCCAACTAGGAATATAAGTATAAATTGTTTCCTAATTTGTCGAAGTTCCCTAAGAATATTTCCATAAAAATATTCTTAGGATAACTCGATCGTATGTAATAGCCGACACCAATCAACGCTACGCCTAATCCTACTCCAACTAGGAATACGAGTATAAACTATTTCCTAATTTGTCGAAGTTCCTAAGAATATTTCCATAAAAATATTCTTAGGATAACTCGATCGCGTGGATTGCATCGACGCCAATCAACGCTACGCCTAATCCTACCCAACTAGGAATACGAGTATAAACTATTTCCTAATTTGTCAAAGTTCTAAGAATATTTTCACGAAAAATATTCTTAGGGATAACTCGATCGATGGATTGCATCGGCGCCAATCAGCGTCGCCTAATCCTACTCCAACTAGGAATACGAGTATAAACCGCTTCCTAATTTGTCGAAGTTCCCTAAGAATATTTCCATAAAAATATTCTTAGGATAACTCGATCGTATGGATTGCATCGACGCCAATCAACGCGTCAGCCTAATCCTACCCAACTAGGAATAATGAGTATAAATTGTTTCCTAATTTGTCGAAGTTCCCAAGAATATTTCCATAAAAATATTCTTAGGATAACTCGATCGTATGGATTGCATCGACGCCAATCAACGCCACGCCTAATCCTACCCAACTAGGAATAATGAGTATAAACTATTTCCTAATTTGTCAAAGTTCTAAGAATATTTTCACGAAAAATATTCTTAGGATAACTCGATCAGATGGATTGCATCGACGCCAATCAACGCCTAATCCTACCCAACTAGGAATACGAGTATAAACCGCTTCCTAATTTGTCGAGAAGTTCCAAGAATATTTCCATAAAAATATTCTTAGGGATAACTCGATCGTATGAATAGCGCCGACGCCAATCAACGCTACGCCTAATCCTACCCAACTAGGAATACGAGTATAAACCGCTTTCTAATTTGTCGAAGTTCCTAAGAATATTTCCATAAAAATATTCTTAGGATAACTCGATCGATAGATTGTATCGACGCCAATCAACGCCGCCTAATCCTACCCAACTAGGAATATAAGTATAAATTGTTTCCTAATTTGTCGAAGTTCCTAAGAATATTTCCATAAAAATATTCTTAGGATAACTCGATCGTATGTAATAGCCGACACCAATCAACGCCTAATCCTACTCCAACTAGGAATACGAGTATAAACTATTTCCTAATTTGTCGAGAAGTTCCTAAGAATATTTCCATAAAAATATTCTTAGGATAACTCGATCGTATGGATTGCATCGACGCCAATCAACGCCTAATCCTACTCCAACTAGGAATACGAGTATAAACCGCTTCCTAATTTGTCGAAGTTCTAAGAATATTTCCATAAAAATATTCTTAGGATAACTCGATCCTACGGATAGCATCGACGAAATCAACGCCTAATCCTACTCCAAATAGGATTACTTAATATAAACTGTTTTTAATTCTTAACGAGAAGTTCCTGGAGAATATTACCATATTCTTAAGGATAACTCGATAACCCTCAATTTCCTCCCACTGTGGAACCTCAAAGAGGGATAAATTGATGAATTCTGACAAGGCTTATATTGGCACCGGACAACGCGTTCTACCTTGAAAGAACTCCTCCCATCAGACAATGCCGCATTCGCGCCGCCACGAGGGCCCACCAATCAGTAATTTGGGACTGGAATGAATCCCAGGAAGAATTCCTCCCACTGTGGATAAATGTACTCCAACAAGGAGTAATACAGTAGCGACGCCAACTAACGCGTCGTCGCCGAAGGATTCACTGATCAACGGTTCGGATCCACGTAAGATCACACGCCAGTCAACGCATTGCACTCGCCGATTGAAGGCTAAAATCCATATAGTTTGGCGCCAATTAACGCGTCGCAGCGAAGGATTTCTCCGATCAACGGAGGAATCTCGATGGTCAATTGGACGACAATTCACCAACACGAGTCGACAGCTACAGTTTGAAATTCCAACAATGGTCAAGCAATAAATGCAGCACCGTAACACCCCTGGGTATCCTACAAAGCACTGGAGAACCTAAGGGGATTGAAGGAATTAAATACTGGAGCTAAAGAAATTCATCTATCGACTTCTGGTCAAGATCTCGATAACGGTCAGACAAAAAAATGCAGTACCGTAATACCTTCAGCAATCCTACAAAGAACTGGAAAGACTGAAGGGAATGGAGAGATCAAATGCCGAGGTCATTCACAAGCCCTATCACACTAACTAAAGAGTGAAAGGCTCATCATGTCAAAAGCATCCCAGACTCATCAAGAATCGGTGACCAGACGCTTTGAGGGGTATCCAGAGGGCGCTAAAAATTGCTTATCGCATCTCAATAAGACTCGTAAATGGTGGGTTGACAACCAACGATCCGTCCGATGACGCGACCCGAAAACGTTGACGAGTGATTACGCCGCAAAACGCATAAAGCGAGTCGATTTAACGATGAAGCGAAGCTGGCAAGGCGACGAGCCAACGTAAACGACGCGGTCGTGGAAGAAACCCTACGACGGTTCGACGAGGCGAAGCTGACTAAACTCAAACGCCGGCGAGACTAATCAACTATACTTAGTCCGTCAATGCAAATGAGCGTTTGAGCTCGAAAGTTGATCGGATCTGGACTCAAACACAATGGCGACCTCACCGAGGAGAACTAAACCCTAAGACCGAAAAGTCAACGGAAAATGGCGGAAAAGACGAGACCTCGGCCAACTTGGCCGAGATGCCTCGGCCAAGTGGCCGAGGTGGCTCTACCAACATGGCCGAAGCTACTCGACCAACTTGGTAGAGGTGGCTCGGCCAAGTGGTCGAGCCACCCCCTTTGATCCTATAAATAGGGGGTTTCCGCCTGGGATCGGGAGAGCCGGATTTTGGGATTTTCTCGAGCTTCGGTATTTAGGCGGTATTTGGCTGGACTTGAGGGATTCTCGGACATTCTTGAAGAGTTCTCGCGAGATCTGAGCCATCGGCCTTGATTCAGAGCAGATGCCGAGGATTCGATCGGCGTCGGATCTTCAATCGCGAGGTAAGCGAACTTCGAGTTACTCTGAAATAGCTGTGATTTCTCCTAGTAGATCTCACCCATTCCGCGATCCTCTCCTTCGTGAGTGTGATCCCGAGGCGATCCTCTCCTTCGTGAGTGTGATCCCCTTAGGCTTTGTTTCCTTGGTAAAGCGAGCCCCTTCCGTCTGTAGTTCAGGCGAGTTTTCACACGGATCGAATTGCGGTGGTCCGCGGACGAATAAAGTCCGATGCAGTGAAGAACCCACAAAAGTGAGGATCGAATAATAGAGATCCGGCGTTTGTTCATCTGAGGAAAGAAGTTGTAATTTTAAGCTTTCATTATGCGCCTTAAAATAAAAGGTATTTCTTTTGAATTTTATTGTAAGCCAACGGCCGTAAGCAAGTTCAATGATAATGAATAACAAAACGACTTTCCTCACAACAAACCCGAACGGGATCTCGGTTCGTGGCGGTGTTGGCGGTGTCGAGCGTGGCGTGGAGTGTGGCGGGTTATCTTGATGCTAGATTTAGTCTCCAGTGCTGATCGTAAATGGAGTCGGCGATACCTATCTGCAGTTGGCTTTTGGTACCCGGTGAGCCCGATCTGTGAAGTCCTTTGGCCGAAGAGCTGAAAGGCTTCAGTGACACTCAGTACATTCGAGGGAATTTCGGGCAAAAGCGTCGCCGGACCACGAGTCGAGATAGGACCGATGGGGAGATCCATAGTTCCGCGACAGATACTTCAGGAAAGGACCAGGAGGAAATTGTAACTCATGAAGAGAGCTTTGGTACTTTCTCCTTGAATCTCCTTATCCCCTTGTGATATCCCAGTCTGATATTGATTTATCTTTTTAGGAATACCAGAAAGAGAAAAGCGGTCCGCCCTTGCAATGAGGAAAAACTCCGCAATGGATCACGCTTCTAAGCGAAAGAAAGGCAGCTCTAAATCGCCTTTCGGACCATTATCTTGGATTCGACAAGCAAAGACTCTGCCAGCGTAAAGGTAATGCTCGACTGACCCGTAATCTTTCTGATCATTCGGCTGTTTATGAATCTCACGATTTTCTCTTGTGCAGGAGAATTTGGTGGCGACGCCAATTTTGATTTTCCCCTCCTTGACTTTGCCGAGTCCAGTTTCATGAAGCAAGTACTTGGAGCTATGGCAGGAGAGCCTGAGAATACCAACATAGGACCTGGATCGGAGAATCCCGGTACATCTAACTGCTTGGTGATTTTCTTATCACGGGCGGCACAAAATTTGTTTCCCCAGAATCACATCTATACTTCGCTCTTATGTCGGCTTTTTCGATGGAGGACTTGAGGATTTGATGCGTGATTTACCCCGAGACGTTCCTCTTCCTGGTGATACTGAGCCTGAGCTAGGAATTCCTAGGGCTATCGAGGCTGATTCCTTTGAAGGTATAAATCCCCTTCCTGATAATTATAGGACTATTGAATTTTGACTAGTACGTCTATGATTGAAAATGTCTGCGGCGATAGCGAGGGCTTCGTCACGGTGACATTGAGCACGCCATTCTTCGAGTCAACTTTACATGTCGTTGATATGTCGGACGTGCGGGTCGATATACCAACTGAGATTGTCGATGCGCCACCGACTGCTATTGCTTCGCCGGTTCCATTAGGGCAAGGAGCTGCCTATGCAAGTATGAACCATTCAACTGCCAATACTCATGTTGATTTTCTGGTTTTGGGAGTTTTTAACCCTTTTCTTCCTTTTTGCAGGGTCTATAACGACTCTTCACGACTTAGTGGGAGCTTTGATGTCTGACGACGATCCATCTCGGCTTATTATCCGAGTGGAAATTCGTTCGTTCTTCTCCTATTTAGCCATAGTGATAGACACACTTCTGCACTGTGCTTTCTCCGCCGGCCCGACTTTCCTTGATCCTAGGGTAACCACAATATGAGATGCGGGTTATTTAGAGTTAGCCCAGGCCGTTGCTGATGATCTCGATCATTTGGAGGTTAAGCTCCAAAGTCTGCAAGATTTTGAGGCAGTCGGGCTCCCCTCATATATAGAGATAGAAACAGAGGCTCGCCTGACAACTTGGCGTGATGCTTGCGTTATTACTGGACTCGAAGTTCAGATGCAGCGAGACCAGGTGCATCATTTGGAGACTGTTGTCGCTGAAGCTCTGTCTTCCATGGGACATTTTCAGTCTTGTGTCGCCACTGGAGAAGTGAGGATAGTAGAGCTCGAACAAGAACTTCAAGCGGCGAGGGAGAGCTTGATCATCTTGAGGCTGACGAAGGCCAACAAGGAGGAGACTCTTGCGATCATGTCCGAGAAGTTTGAGCTCTCAAAGCAAAAGCTGGTTGAGGTCGAGGAGGAGACTGCAAAGACCCTTAATTGCAGCCAAGAGTCCTTCGTATCGAAGCCAGACGAAGCTTCAACAAGCTTATTGATAAAGTGTCCGAATTAAAGCAAAGAAATTCTATCACAAATTTGATTTTTAACGGACTTATAATTTCAGTCTTTTATCAATAAAACGTGTTTCTTTTCTCTTTTATGCTTTTATTATGATTCTTTTATTTCGTCAGAAATAATTAACCATAAGACTTATAGGATTTTTGGCAACTTATAGGATTTTTGGCAAACCCTCAGCCATCAACGGATTTGATAAGCCTTTACCAACCACCGTTTGAGTTGGCTAGCGGCGGATTATCAAAACCCGCTCGCGACGGACGCTGTGCTAAAAATGAAACTCTTCTAGACTTGATGCTATGATATTGAATACATAGACTTTATCTTCTTTTATGGATAAGAGACTAACCGGCGATGAGTGTTAGGCATCGGCTTTAGGGTTATTGGCCAACCCCCAGCCCTCAACGGGTTTGATTAACCTTTACCAACTACCGTTTGAGTTGGGCTAGCATGTAGATTATCTAGGTCCGTTCTACATGTGACGTTGTGATAAAAGAATGAAACTCTCTTAGTCTTAGTGCTATGATGTTGAATACATAGGCTTGGTACTCTTTACTCGCAAGAGACCACCCGCTATGTGTGCTATGAGACTTATCCCCCTTTAGGCTTTGGGATAAAATGCCCCGAGATGGATCTTGGTGTCTTCTTTTGACCGGAGAACGACTGAACCGGAAAAAGGAGATTGATGTAGGAAAGGAAGGATGTATCCTATTTCCCGAAAGTGGAGAGGAAGGAGGATCTTGTTTCCTATCTCCGGGTGCTGGAAAGGAAGGATTTCTATCCTGTTTCCGGAGAAAGAAACTAAAAGTGTGATCTCCACTTGAAAGGCGAAACTAAGAGTGGGATCTCCACCCCGAGAATCTAAGACAAGAGAGGAAGGTTTTGTATCCTATCTCTTATTGATGGAGAGGAAGGAGGATCTTGTCTCCTATCTCCGGGTGCTGGAAAGGAAGGATTTTTATCCTGTTTTCAGAGAAAGAAACTAAAAATGGAATCTCCACTTGAAAGGCGAAACTAAGAGTGGGATCTCCACCCCGAGAATCTAAGACAAGAGAGGAAGGTTTTGTATCCTATCTCTTATTGATGGAGAGGAAGGAGGATCTTGTCTCCTATCTCCGGGTGCTGGAAAGGAAGGATTTTTGTCCTATTTCCAGAGGAAGAAACTAAAAGTGGGATCTCCACTTGAAAGGTGAAACTAAGAGTGGGATCTCCACCGCGAGAATCTAAGACAAGAGAGGAAGGTTTTGTATCCTATCTCTTATTGATGGAGAGGAAGGAGAATCTTGTCTCCTATCTCCGGGTGCTGGAAAGGAAGGATTTTTATTCTGTTTCCAGAAAAAGAAACTAAAAGTGGGATCTCCACTCCGAGAATCTTTGAAGGGTGCGGATAGCTTTTACTTTTATAGGATTGCTAACCTGAATTTAAAAGTGGACCTCTCGTTCGTGGAAGGAATCAAGAGGGGGCTTTGCTGGTGGAGGACCAAAAGATTTTTAGTAGGCCCACCGTCAATGAATTTGATCGGTGAGAGAATTTTGGAGGAAAATAAAATTAATATAGGGTTATCCTCAAGAAACGGGTGAGATATCCCCTGAGGAACTTCCCGTCGAAATGGGTTATCCTGAATGTACTAAGGATAGTACTTTTTCAGGAACTTCCCGTTTATTGGCATTAATTGTCGATCACCATTCTGGGTGATAAGGCGGTATGCACCGTTTGAATAGACCGTGTCTATTACGAACGGTCCTTCCTATTTTGGTTCAAATTTACCTTTCTTTTTGGAGTTGAGAATTATTGGCCGTCGAGCAGCGAGGACAAGATCTCCCTCCTTAAAGGTTCTTTGTCGAACTTTCTCGTTGAAAGCTCTCGACATTCTAGCTTGGTAGAACTCAATGCATTGTTGAGCTTTCAGTCGCTTTTCATCTAACATCTCAAGTTCCTCGAGACATTTCCGATGTTGTTCTTCAATCATCATCTCCGTTGCAAGGGCAATACGCAGTGACGGGATCTTGATTTCTAACGGGAGAATTGCTTCACACCCGTAAATCAGGGAGTATGGGGTCGCTCCAGTTGGCATGCGTACGGTTGTGCGATATGCCCAGAGTGCTTCTCCGAGTTTATCGTCCCAGTCTCGCTTGTTATTCTTCACAAGCTTCGATAAAATCTTGATAATCGTCTTGTTGAACGCCTCAGCTAATCCATTTGTAACTGGATTATAGGTCGTCGACGAGACGTCTTGGATCTTAAATTTCTCACAAAACCTGATGAAGGAATTGCTGATGAATTGGGGACCGTTGTCATGCACGATCCGTCTTGGGACACCATGTCGATAGATGACATGGTGTTTGATAAATTTGATGACGGTACTTACTTTCACTTCTTTTAGCGGAATTGCTTCAGCCCACTTGGAGAAGTAGTCGGTGATCGCTAGAATAAACCGATCGCCTTTGACTGATGGAGGAAAGATGGGACCTACAACGTCCATTCCCCATGTCTCGAATGGCCAGGATGTAGCCGAAGGATGCAATTGCTCTGGAGGTTAATGCATATAGTTCGCGTGAATTTGACAAGCGTGGCATTTCCGAGCGTACGCGACTGTGTCACTAATCATAGTTGGCCAAAAGTAGCCCATTCTCCTGATACGATCGTAGAGCTTGGGACCAGGTTGGTGTGCACCACATTCACCTCCGTGTGCTTCCCAAAGGACCTCTTCTGCCTCTTTGTTAGAAAGGCATCGGAGTAAAAGACCATCGTACCCCCGGCGATATAATATCTGGGTCTCCGTGTCGTAGAAGAATCTTGGAGCTCTTCACCGGATTGACTCCCTTTCCTTCACGTCTTCTGACAAAATACCATATAAGACGTAATCGATGATAGGAAAGCGCCAATCTCGGGGCTCCAATTTGGTTTGGGTTGCATGTACTTCTTTGGTAACTACCACTTTGTCTTCTTGTACCTCATCGTATATTGGTACAAAGAGTTGATGAGTCCTGACCGTAACTAGTTGCTCGGTTTCGGAAGGTTGTGCTAACGACACAGCTAAAGCTGCTAGTGCATCCGCGTAAGCGTTTTGGAGGCGCGGGATATATTCAACGAAGAACTCTTCGAACGAGTTTGCCATTTCAATTGCTACCTGATGATAAGGAATTAGATCTGGATTTCTGACTTTGTAGTCTCCGCGGATCTGCCTGACTATCAGTTGTGAATCGCCGTATGCTTCGAGATATTCAACCCCCAGCTCCTTGGCGAAGCTAAGTCCGATAAGTAGCGCGTTGTATTCGGCTACGTTATTGGAATAAGGTTCCGTGAGTGAATAAGCACGGGGCATGACATGATTCCCTAGGAAAACTAAGACAACCCCGACTCCGGCGGAAATCTTAGAAGATCCGGGGGTACTCGCCACATTGGTAGCTCGAGAAGCTCCGTCAAAATACAACCGCTATATTTATTGGTGTGTTGCAGTGTTGACTTCGTGTACTTCATCTGGCAGGTCATCATATAACTAAGTTGCGTCCGTCGTCGGGTTGGCAGCCAGGAGATCACAAATGGCTTGTCCTTTAACTGACTTCTGTTGTTTGAAGCGCAAGTCATATTGGGACAAGAGCAAGGCCCATTTTGCCAAGCGCCAGCTCATTGAGGCAGGTTGGGTCATAAATATTCGGACCGGATTTACGCTGGAAATAACATAAATCGTTTGTCCGACCAAATAGTGCCACATTTTCTGAATTGCGAACACTAATGCAAGGCAATCGCTTCAACCATTGGATATCGAGACTTCGGCCGCAGGCTAATGTCGGCTCGGATAATACCGCACATTGTTGGCGCTATCATCGTCTTGCGCAAGTAAGGTGCTCAACGAATGGTCAGTCGCTTTGATGTAAATCAAGAACGGCTTTCTCGACTGCGGTGCGACAAGAACAGGAGGTTTAAAGAGATACGATTTGATTTCTTCGAATGCTTTCTGACAGGCGTCGTCCCAAATAAATGATACGTCCTTCTTGTTCAACCTGGAGAACGGTTGGCACTTCCCAGATAGGTTCGATATGAACCGTCGGATGTACGCCAATCGCCCTTGTAATCCCCTGAGTTCTCTCAGATTTCTCGGAGATTGTAACTCTTGAATCGCCTTCACTTTGTCAGGATCAACGTGGATGCCCTTATTAGTGATGACAAAGCCGAGGAACTTGCCACTAGACATCCCCAGGAAGGATTTGGCAGGATTCATCTTTAGCTGATGGGTTCGCATGAGCTCGAATACCGTTCTAAGATCTTTGATGTGATCTCCTTTATCACGGCTTTTCACGACCAAGTCGTCGACGTAGCATTCTACCATTTTTCGGAGATGGTCTTGGAAAATTTTTGTCATGGCTCGCTGGTACATGGTGCCAGTATTTTTCAGGCCGAACGGCATGACTGTGTAGCAATATATACCGATGGGCGTTCTGAACGCTGTGTGTTTGGCATCATCGGGGTGCATCTTGATCTGATTGTAACCCGAGAAACCATCCATGAATGACATTCTTTCAAATCCACACGTATTGTCGACTATGATATCAGTGATTGGAAGAGGAAAGTCATCTTTCGGGCAAGCAATGTTCAAGTCTCTGTAGTCGACACAGATCCTAATCGAACCATTCTTCTTTATGACCGGGACTATATTCGCCACCCAATCCGGATGTTGAATTTCCTTGATGAATCCCGATTCTATGAGTTTCTTCACCTCGTCAACGATTGCCTGCAAGATCTGTGGACGAAACCATCTCTGCGGTTGCTTAACAAGTTTGACATTCACCTCGATATCGAGGCGATGTGTCGCCACATTAGGGTCAAGTCCTGGCATGTCTTCGTATCTCCAAGCGAAGACGTCGATATATTCCCTGATAAGGGCGATCAACTCTTCCTTTTCTTCCGAGGGAAGGCTAGCAATGATATTTATGAGCTTAGGGTGCTCTTCGTCACCCATATTGACTTGGACTACCTCGTCGTTAGTGGGTGGTTCTCTTTGTTCAAATCTGTCCCCGAACTGCTCTTTGAGTTGATGGATCCATGGGTCTTTCCATGTTGGTATATCTTCATCATCCTCAATAGTAGCAGGATCAACTGAAGCCATATTTGACATCAAAGCCTTAAAAGCTTCTCCGAGGCTGGTATCGGAATCCCAAGCTGTCGAGTCAGATGAATGTCCATCCCCCGACTTGGGGGATTGATTGTTGACTAGCCAACAACACTCGTCTTCCGAAGAGGATGTGTATCCTAGTCCTCTCCTGAATGCGTAATAATCATCCGGTTTCCCTTTCGGGATGTAGGCGGCTTTAGGCGGGGCTCGAGGACCTCTTCCAAAATAGAGACCTTCCCCTTGTGTCAAGTCGTACCCCCACTTCTTCATGATATCCAGTGTTTCCGGACTATATCTGAACTTGTGGAATATAGGCTCGTCATCGTTTATGTCTTCCTCCAAGAAGTGACTGTGTGATGGAACTGCGTCACCCCTTCCGTAGACCAAGTATTTTTCACCACTTGATCTTCCTGGGATGACGATTGTCGTCCCGAAGGAATCTCGGAACTGCTTCTGTGTAATACAAGATGACCGAATTGGCAAGTGTAAGCCGTGATCACCATATAACCCTGTTATCACGTCAGTCAGAGACAAAGGATACTCTAAATCATTTTTTATTAACTCGTCAGCAAGTTGCCAATTACAACCTTCATCCGACGATTCTCCATCGTCAAGATTGATTCTGGCGGTACAATGTTATTAATAACAAAACCACCATCGTAATCAAGCCCGGCTTCGGTATCAGCTTCTTCGCCGCTGTCCGTGCCTTGGGCCGATGGTTCAGTGTCGGATTCATTGCCGTAAAGGAGGGAGTCCGTGAAATAATTCTCCATTCCTTTAAACGGCTGCTTATCCGCGACCACCGTCTTAACTTCATTATTTGTGTCTACATATTTTAGACACTGATGAAGAGTGGAGGGGACTATAACGTTACTGTGGATCCAAGGCCGACCCAACAATAGGTTATAGGAAGTCTCTGCATCGATCACATAGCAAGTGACTTCGGACTTCAAGTCCCCCATCTGGCATTTAATCCGGATTTTACCAAGTGGCCGGGTCCCACTGGTGTTAAATCCGTAAATTATTGTGCCTGTGGATGCCAGTTTACTGGCAGGAATGCCGAGGCTGTACATTAATCGCAGGGGCATGATACTCACAGCGGAACCCGGATCAACTTGGATCCGGTTAACTTCACTGGAGCCGATATACCCTGTGAAGTACAGTGGCCTATCATGCTTCGAGTTCTTCGTCTGCATATCATCCTTTGTAAAGGCGATGCAGGGAAAGTGCTTGGTTGCCAAGTTGCACTGTTGTGCATATTTTTCCGGAGTCGGCTTAATCTGAGCGAGGAATACTTCAGAATCAGCTAGAGCCTCTTGTAAAGCTTCCCGGATCTCTTTTGACAATCGGAGCAACTCGTAGAGAGTTATTCTAGCCGGGATGTTTGCCAGTTGTGCCATAACATCGAAGCGATATGGAGAGCTCGACGTTCCCGGTCTATCCCTCACAATCGGGCGATCGAATCGGGACTGCTTCGGGAGTTGAGCTTCCTGGACTTGGGGCTGTTTCTCCTTTGCTTTAGCTGCTTTTTCTTTAGCAGCTGTCCGCTGTTGTACTTTCTCTGCACGAGTGAGAGGAGCCGTGGCCACCCCCAGTTCTGACAGCGTCTTTGCGTTTGGATTTGGAGTCTCCGGATACTTGTAGCTGTATTCGTGTCCACTCCTTGTGGCAAAGACTTCATGCTCTTCTTCAAAAAACTGGAAAGTTGCCACTTCTTCATCGTCCTTCTCTGGAATTGCTAAAGCAGCATGGCATAGTTTGCCTTTTCCCTTGGATTTCTTTTTGGCCGAGGAGGTAGTCCACTGCTCGTCTTTCAGCAAGTCAGGGTGGACCCAAAAGATTTCTCCGTTTGCTGTCGTGTGCGGTACAAGCCCCTTCTCACGTTGTCCGTGAGGATCCTCATTTACCATCTTTATTCCTACCTTCACAACTGGCGTCGGTTGAAACCAATCCAAAGGAACTGATCCGAAGCTTATAGAGACTGCATTTGCTCCCACCTTCTTCTCTTTAGAGGGTTTTGGAGTAATGACTCCAACATCGATCAAGGCTTGAATCTTGCCCTTGAGATGGTAGCGAACTTTGTAGGATGATGTATGCATGCAATGATAGCCTTGATGCTTAGGATCGCAACCTTATTTGCCTCCTCTTGGTTCACAATTGGGGGCAACTGGATCTTATTGTTCTCTAGAAGGTATTTGAAGATGCCCGGAACTTCCTCGTCTTTGAACGAGTAAATCTTGGGAAACCTCGAACCGGAAGGTTTCTGATTTTGAGTTTGTTGGCGCCATTGAGGCTGCGATTCGCGTGATGTCTGTTGTTGCGATGCTGATTTCCCTTTGCTTGATTCGAGCGTTTGATTGGCGTCCTGAGACTTTCTGGCATTACCTGCCGTGTGGCACAAAATTGTTTGTTCGTGTTTATTGTCGGCTGGCCTCTTTCTGCTTTTTTCCTCTTAAGGAACCTTTCAGCTTGCTCTCCACGAACCTTTAAGTCCTTCCATGTTATAGATGGTGCCGTCCCCATTGCTTCAAGCACATCCAAGGATAGATTATTGTGGCAGGTTTGGAGAATAAATTCCTCCGTGATGGGGTCCCGACAATTCATTGCTTTGTTACGAATCGCTTGATGAAGGCGCTTCATCGCTTTCTCCGCCCTTTGCTTCGTCGAGCAATGTCGTCGATACTTGGTATCATCGTCGAAGAAATTGGTGAGGAAGCTAGACTCCATGTCATTCGGTTTGTATGCTCCCGGTTTGAGGCAGTACAATCGAAGCGACCATGAGGGTACCAACGAATGACCGAACCATCGTGGGCTCATTTCCTGATATTACCCCAAGTGGGACTTGAAGTATATCAGGTGTTGAGTTGGTGAACCCTTCCCGTCAAACGGCGTGAAGTTTATTAAGTTAAACTTTGCCGGGTATGGGATTGATTCCCACTCCCTAGGATATGGGCAAGGGATGCCGGTTTTCTTCACCTCTTGAGCGGAAATCAAAGAGTTGATTTTGCTCTTGAGGTCTTTGATCTTCTCGCTCTCATGAGCAACAACATCTATATTATGTCCAGCGTTGCGTGGTTCAGGAGGGTTATCATTCTCTTGTGCTTCCTCTTGGTCTGAATCGCTGTCATCTTGGTCGACGTCGATGCGCTGACTCGATTCGCCTCGATGTTTTGTCAAGGCTTGGATCTGTTGGTCATGCATTTATCTCATCGTCTGCATGGCTAAATCCATCTCTAGCTTAAAGTTTTCCCGTTGCTTAGCCAATGCTTCATCTAGCATTTTAGCTACCTGATCTGTACTGATCATAAATGCTTTTGGGGGCAACCTTCTCTAGATACGGTATTATCAGAGGCAATTGCGGAGCCAACATCCGACGCATCATCCTCATGGGTATCCCTCTCGAAGTTTGTCGTATTAGACCGTCGGATAGTCCCGACCGCAAACGAAGTTAGCCGCTATGTATACCGGGAATAGTCCGTGATGACGGTTCTTTACCGTCATATTATTAGTGACCTCGACAATTCATCCTCTCGGGATGTCATCCTTCATAAATCGCTTTGACCTAGGTCTCTCGCTGTCGCTAAGCCTCCGAACACCGATACTCTTTTGGGATTTCTTGATGGAAATTGCACTCCGAGAGCTCTGTCTTGATGAGCTTGGAGCATAAGCATGGCTGTGTTGGCTTGGGGGAACCTCTTCGAGATTTCTTAGTACCCCGATGCGGTAGTATAACTTCGTCGGCATGAGTGCGGGCGATCTCCGTATGTCGGCACGATCTCGGGTATAGCGCTCTCATCGTCGGATAAGCGTCTCCTTCGAGGGCCGGATTGTTTCATAAAATTGCCGAAAGTAACCCGCCTTGACTTTCCTTGGTGTGAGTGTGAAGTCTCGGCGGACTCTCGGACTTTGACTTTCAGTCCAGTATGCAGGGCTATAGGAGCCTTCTTGTCTTTGTGGGTGTGACCTCCTGTATTAGGAGTGACCCGCGATTCTTTTAGCGGACCAGGCGATCCTTGATGGTAAGCCCTTTGGTGTAATGGCTTAGCGAAAGTTTGGATGTAGACACCGGAGGTAATTTCGGCCTCGATACAACTTTTGTTGAGGTGCTCACATTTTCTGACTTGAGCACGGGAGCAGGAATTGGCCTGCTGGCAAAGCTGGGCTTGGATGCCAGTTTCGTCGGAGTTGAAGCGTCAACGGACTTGGGCCTCCAAACTAGCCGACTTGTTGACGACTTCTTGGCCGCCTCCTTCTTTAACTCACGGGCTTATTGCACCAAATCCCGTGCTTTCGCGAGGAGCGCGCGGCGCTTCCGGATACGTTCCTAAAGCGTAGAACGGTTCTGCCTGACTCGGACCCATTCATTTATCGCCGGCTTGTAGGAATCGGCTACGATCTCAGACTTTAGTCTCTGAGTCAACTTAGACCTTAGATCCGCCTCATAGCGGACCCCGTCCATTGATTCTTTTGCCTGGGCTAATTGTTTTGCCAGGCACTGACGTCGCCTCTGACGGGCTCTCTTGGAGAGAGTCACGACGCCATTGACGGAATCGACCCCCTGCAAAGATAGGGGTTTTGAAGATTTGACCGTTATTAGGGCCGGAGTGTCACCATCGTCTGTAGTTTTGACGGCGGTGGGGTTGGACTTCCTTGCCTCCGCATCTGAGGCCGAGTGGGTCTTCCTGGTAGTGGAGACCATCTTGGACTTGCGGGGGGGAGGAGTTAGATCTGGACGAGGAGGAGAGATACCCTTCGAATCTCTGCTGGTCAAATTCGTACTCGACCTCCTCGATGACCGGGATCTGAATCCGCGGTTGCGACACCTCGGCTTCTTTGTTGAAGTCGTTGGCTCCCACTGTGGTCGCCAGCTTGTTCGCGGTGAAAGTTGATTTTGTATTCATCATTCGTTGAACTTGTTTACAGCTTCGTTGGCCTACAACAAAATTCAAACCAAAAGAAATGCCTTTTTATTTCAGGCATACAATGAAAACAAAAATTATAACCTTTTCCTTTTGAACGAACGCTCGGATCTCTATTATTTGGGATCCTCGCTTGTGTGGGTTCTTCGCCTGTGCCAGGGATCTTTGTCCGTGGACGACCGCGCAATTCCGATCCAGGTGGAAACCCGGGTTCTGAAACTACAGACGTGAAGGGGCTCGTTTCACGAAGGAAACGAAGCGCCTAAGGGGATCACACTCACGAAGGAGAGGATCGCCTTCAGGGATCACACTCACGAAGGAGAGGATCGCCGGAGCGGATGAGATCTACTAGGAGAAATCACAACGCTATTCTGTAGCTGACCCGGGTTTGCTTACCTCCCTATTGAAGATCTGACGTAGATTGAACTTGTGATTGCCGGTGCTCGGAACGATGCAGCGACGGTTCGCAGTTCTCGCGAGAATGCTTCAAAGATCAGAAAATCCAACCTCTAGAACTGAGCCCCCCCTATGCTATTTATAGGCAACTGAACAAAAAAAAGGGGGGGCTTGAAATGTGGCCGGACACCGTTTGGTGTCTCGGCCTTGGCTGAGACACCAAATGGTGTCTCGCTCGACCGAGACACCAAATGGTGTCTCGGCCACCGAGACACCTTTTGTTGTCTCGGTTTTGACCGAGGCGCCGCTTTGGTTGGTTTCTCGCAACGCTTTGTCTCGATCTTGTCGTTGCCGCCTTAAGTCCGTGGTCCGATTCATTTCTTTGTCGACTCGAATTCGATTGGTTCAATCGCTGATGTGCTAAGGACGACCGATTCTTGTTTTGTCGCCATTTGAATCCAGCCTTGTTGACGCTCAATCCAATCGATCTCGCCGTCAATCTTATTGATTTTGAAGCTTTGTTGTTGGATTTATTCCACATTTATGCAACCTCGTTGTATGCGCCGCCGCTCACTTCATGTGTTCGCTACCGTGTGATGCGTTTTGTGGTATAGTCAATCGCCAGCGTTTGTCGGATGGGTCGTCGGTTGTTAACCCACCGTCACGAGTCTCGTTCGGGTACTGATAAGCAATTTTTAACGCCTACAGGGCTCGCTAGGAAATGTCTTGAATGATGAGATGGCCTATCAGCTTGAATAGTCGTACTTCGCCGCTCAGTCACCCTCACATTTAATATTGAGTCAGAGTCATCACAACTCTTTGGGCCGAAGTAATGACTCCTTGGACCATTCCAGCACTTCAAACGCTCTGTCACTGTCACATTAAACATGAAGGTGACTCATTCAATCAGCTGCCAATACATGTAAAGTGCGGTCTGATTAGCCAACTACATAGACCCAGTCAAATTACCAATATGCCCCCATCAATCCTCTATAAACAGTGAGCAATCTCCACCATTTGAAGGTACGTAATTTTATGCTACATAACACTCTGAAATTAGATTCTGCATATCTACTCAATCAGTGACTAACTTGAGCATCAGAGGGTACATCGGAGAACCCAACTTCGATCCTCTAACGGTGTTATTTGTGCAGGAACCTTCTCCTCTTCTATTTATTAGCCATCAAAGAAGATCAAGGGGCCCTAAACTCCCCTAAACATCCACTAATCAATATTATCAACTTTCTGACATAAATAGTTTGGCGCTCACAGTGGGGCCTCTTCTTTTGCTTTGAGAAAGTGTCTGATCCTAATTGATCTTTAGTTCCAAACCCTGGAGAAACTTCCAACTACGGCTATGTCACTCAGGCTCAGTTGGATGAATCTACCCAAAGGATAGCTCAATCTCTCTAACAGCAGTTCGCTTCATTCATGAACAAAATCCTCAACCGCATTCTTTCCTCTTAGCCTCCTTCATCATCTGCCACTCCTCTCTATGAAGAGCATCATATGTGGTAGGAGCAAGAGGAGCGAGCTAGGAAAGCTACTCCCCAACCACCTCAATAGAAAACTTATTTTGCAGTCGATCCACGGCAACCTCAACATCTGATAGGGGGTAAAAATTATAAAGTTGTAAGTGTACAACTATTAAGTTATAGTATAGAAATATGTCGATCCCTCGAGGAAGGTGTGTAGGGATAATTCTAAAATGGTTCTTAGATTTGTGTGTGAACAATTAGGAGTGAAAGTGTAAGTGTGGAGAGATGATAATCACAATTTAATTACAATTTTATACCCACATTACCTATTTTATATGAATAAATATCCTACTAATAATTATTTTTATCTTATTTTGCAGGTTAATAAAGAAATAATGAATAAAAGCCCAAAAGAATCGAACTCTTTATTTTTCTGCCAATTATTGACGCCCAAAAATGAAGTCCAAAGAAGGCCCAAGAAGACCCTAGGATCCAAGAGAAATTCATGAAGAAAAATTAAGAAAAGATAAAATCGGTTACAAACCAACCGATTGGCCAATCGGTCGGCCAACCGATTGGCTAATCGGTTGGTTCGCAACAGATTTCAATTAATGGCTAATTTCTCTTCCTTAGTGGCCAAGTTTGATCCAATATTTCACATCAACTCCGTTGGGCTATAAATGGGGGCTGAGGGGGAGAGGTTTGAGTGTGAAATATTTTATAAAAACTCTATTTGGAGAGGAGGGTTACTCTTAATTGAGAAGACCTTCTAAAAATTATAATTTTTATTACACAATAAATAAAATTTTTCACCCCTTCAATTTCCTTTCTCTTCTCATTATCCAAGACCAAAAGGAGGATGAGATGAAGATCAGGAGTTGTAGGTTTTCATTTTATTTCTTTTGCATTTCTTTTTCATTTCTTGTTCATTTATATGCTTTGTAGTTTAGATTTACTTTCATACAATTTACTTTCATGTCTTGTCTTTAATTTGTAGTATAGATTTATTTCCTTGCAATAAGTTAGATTGTCTTTATTTCTTTTCTTCTCATTTTCTTTTCTTTTCTTTATTTTTTGCTCTTATTTTTCTTTTTGTACTTAGTTTCCTTTCCTCCTCCCTCTCTTGATTTCTTTTTATTTTTCAAAGATGTGGAACTAACCTCTTGTGGGGATCTAGTTTTGCATGAAACTAGTCTAATTCTCTCTTATATTTGTGAATCACTCTCTTATGCTTAAAAAGATCATGCTTAGGCTAATCAACTAGAGAACTAATCGATAAAAGAAGAATTTGATAGTCTATGCTTTCCTTAAGTGGTTTGATAGGTTATGCTTATGAATTCTAGGATTACTATCTTGTTGTTATTCTCCTTATGAGTATTGATTTTATTTAAGTGATAATTTGATAGGTTATGCTTTCCTTAAGTGGTTTGATAGTCTATGCTTAATAAATCTAAAATAAAATGTGATAAAAAGAGAATGGTTCATATCTTATAAGTAAGATTAGCTAGTGGATTCAATTCTAGATTCCTTCATATCTCTAATTGAATCCTTCATCTTTGCTTTATTGATTTTGTTTTCTTGATTTTGATTTTTCTTTACTCTCTCCTCTCTCTCAATCTTGTTTTGTTTTATTTTGCACATACTTGGTTTTCATTTATCTATCTCTCCCTCATCTCAATTTCGCTTTTATTTTCTTTTGCATTTATTTTCTCTCACTCTCCATCTCTCCATTCTCACTTCCATTTTGATTTATTTACACTTTGTCACCTTCACAATCTCAATCTCTCCACAACACATTTTCTTCCTCGTTTTATTTATTTTGCACATAATCCACAATCTACTCTCTAATCTTTTCATGACTATTTTCACCATGTACATAAACTACTAATTGTCGCGCATAATTTGAGAATCAAAACTTGACCAAACTCTTCCTATTTTATACTATAACTTGAAGGTTGTATACTTGTAACTCTAGGACATCATTTAGTCCCCATCAAGTTTTTGGCGCCGTTGTCAGGGAACGGCACATAAGTAAGATTTTGATTAACTTTGGTTCCTTATTTTGTGTGTTTTCTTTTGTGTAGGAACTTGGAGCTTAAAGATTAAGAGTTGAAGATTCGAGATTGAGGATTTGCCTCCAACGAGGCTTTGCATTGCTTTTGCATGGGTAACTTCTCTATCTAGTATTTTTAATTCCACCTTTAGATAGTTCACCACATTGGAGACAATTAGGATAAAAAAAAGGAGATTTTACCTTTGTCGACCCTAATAAACTTTATTTCTTTGATTGTCGACCATAATAAAAAAATAAAAAGATTTTTTTTATTTTTACATCCTTTTAGTTGCTTTTAATTTCTAGGGTTGCATTTCATATAATAGTAGGAATTCACCAAAGTGATTTGAGCATCTTGATTTGGCACTCACTTGAAAATATTTTTAAGGGCAAAACCCATTAATCAAGATAAGGTGACGGATTTCATCACCCTTTCCTTAGCCCAAAAATCACTAATTCCTCTCTACACTTACCCAAACCTCTTAAAATTAATTAGACGTTGGCCCCTAAGGATTTGAGCTCATTAAGGAATAAGAAATCCTTAAGTGAACCGGTCCAAATTTATTTGGATTAATTGGTGTGTAAGGCAAGGTTTAGAGGTTGCGTAAGACGCTCTGCAAGGAAAGAGGTACTTAATTGATCTTTAATCTCCCTCTAGTACTATCCTTACCTGGCTAATTATCCAAGTAAACTTTGATCTTTCATTAAGGGAATTTTTAGTTAGGAGCTGGTCTAAGTCAAGTTTAGGCTTAACCCTAGAATTAGGGTGATTGAAAAGTGATTGCCTTGATTTGCTTTCAGTTAGTTTTTTCTTTTTTTTTTTCATCATCTTCTTGATTTTTTTTCTCTTTTCCTTTTTCTTTAAAAAAACAAAAAAAATTTTGATTTTTGTGTATGCAAGCTTGGGTTAGGGATAATACCAATCGTTTAATCCGTGTTGATTCATCCTTTGAAATATTTGAAGAAATGACCAACCCTAATTTACCCGTTCTTCAAGATATATATTACCCAACTAGGAATGCAATCCCTTCATGCATTAAGCTCCCTGATGCAAATGGAACTAATTTTGAACTTCGACCGCATTTCATAAACATGCTTCCAAAATTCTTAGGAGTCGAAACCGAAGACGCATACATCTTTATCTCCGAATTTGAAGAAGTTTGCCTCATGATTAAGATGAGGGACTTATCCGAAGTTGCAATCAAACTCCGATTTATTCCATTAGCCCTTAAGGATAAAGCCAAAAAATGGCTGTATAGCTTACCCACAGATTCCATCTCAACTTGGGGTGAATTTATAACAATTTTTCTAAAAAAATTCTTTCTTATCCACAAAACGGTCAAGCTTAGAAACAGCATTCAAAATTTTAAAATTGTTCCGGGAGAACCTTTTTGGAAGTATTTTGACAAATTCAAAGATTTTCTTATCCAATGTCCTCACCATGGTCTTGAAAAGTGGAGATTATGCCAAATCATTTATGAAGAATTGGATTATTATTCAAAAACTTTCTTAGAGTCAATGTGTCAAGGGGATTTCATGAAGAAAAATGTTGATGAATCTTGGGACTTTTTAGAGAGTTTATTCGAGAAAACCATGCAGTGGGAATATTGTGATGACCGAGTTTCATCAGTTTCCTAACCAAAAACTAGTGGTCTTTACTTAGAAACAAATATAGCCGCTGAAGCAAAGATGGCGACGATCATGCGTAGGTTAGAAGCTTTAGAAGTTAAAGAACGAGCTCCCGCTCAAATCAATCAAGTTTCACTCGTGATGTCATAACTGTCTGTCTCCATCTCATGTTTGGAGGAATGTCCTCTTTTAGGACCCGCCACCACTAGGTCGATAAACGCTGCATTCCAAAGATTCGGTGAATGATCCATTTTCTCCAACCTACAATCCAGGTTGGAGAAATCATCCGAATTTTGCATGGAACTAGGGAAACTATTCCGGGAATTAAAATTTCACTCCCTCTTCAAACTAATAATTTCCTAAGAGAAACATAGTTCCTCTCAATTTTCAACAACCGAATCTATCATTTTAAAATCAGTCTCCTCATCACCAATCTGCAAATCACACTCCTCAAATTGTTGATCATGATAAACGTCTTAATGTTTTGGAAAAGGGTCTAGAAACTTTGATTAAAAACTCTACACAGACCACGAACTTGTTGACTCAAACATTAAACACGTTGAATTCCTTCATGCAATCAACCGGGCAAATTCTCACTTTCAACACTCAAGCCATAGCTAGGTTAGAAACCCAACTTGGTCAACTAGCTAATGTCATGAGTGAGAGAGAGAAAGGAACTTTTCCGAGTCAATCTATGACCAACCCAAAGGACACGGGTATAAGTTCAGCCTATGAGGCTCAAGTGAATGTAATCCATTCACTCCGATCAGGTAGAGAAGTCGATAATAAGGTTAGAATGCCTCCAAGCCAAACCCATGAACCCAAACAAGTTATTTCTCCTTCTAATGAATCACCCAATTCTAATAACTAAGAGCCTGAACCTGAACCTGAACCTGAGCCTAATCTTGATAGGTTTAAACCAGTTGCTCCATACCCAGATAGACTCAGGCCTAGGAATCACTCTCCTCAAGAGGAGAAGATCCTAGAAACCTTCAAGCAGGTTAGATCAACATTCCTCTCTTAGATATAATTGAACAAATCCCGACTTATGCCAAATTTTTGAAAGATTTGTGCACTAAAAAGAGAAGAATAAATGTTCCGAAGAAAGTCTTTCTTGCTGCCAATATCACTGATATAATCTCAAAGTCCATGCCTCTGAAACATAAGGATCCAAGTTATCCTACCATCCCTTGTATCATTGGTAAAAGTCACATTGATAAGGCACTTTTAGACTTAGGGGCCAGTGTTAATTTGCTTCCATACTCGGTCTATCAATAACTAGGTGTAGGAGAACTCAAACCTACCAAATGCACCATACAGTTAGCTGATAGATCAGTCAAAGTCCCTATGGGTGAGATAACAGATGTTTTGATTTAGGTTGGAGAATTCATTTTCTCTGTGGATTTCATCGTCCTGGAAACGCAGCCTGTTTCCAATCCAAAAGGACAGATACCTGTCATCTTAGGAAGACCGTTCTTCACCACGTCTAATGCTCTTATCAACTGTAGAACTGGTCAAATAAAGCCGTCCTTTGGGAATATGACTGTTGATATCAATATTTTCAATGTAGAGAATCAGCCAACTAATCAACCTTTTGAAATAAATTACATTCAGGAGATAGAAGAAGAGAATGAGATAGACTTTAGTTTTGAGAAAATTTTTGCTGAGGAACTGAAAATTTTGACTGAGAATGAGAAAACTGTTGAAGAACTATTTTCAAATGAACTTAGATTTTTGAAAATAACCAACCAAAATGTCAAACCTTAAATTTTGTATTTGAGAAAATTTTAAAGAAGACTTGGTTGCACATAATTTTGTTAATAAAGAATCTATGTTCAAAAAGCACAACACCATTGTTACCTACCTTCTATTGCTTCAAACATCATCTAAAAACTTTGAATTTTTCAAAATATAAACACATCTTTTATATCATTTTGGATTTCTTTAAATTTCGAGGTAGAATTTTCAGCAAGAAGGTAGGATTTAATGTAGAATGTGAGCTTCTCATATTTTATCTTTTATTCTATATTTTTATTTTTGTCTCATAATAATAAAAGAATTTATCCTTCTCTCATGTAAGAGTTTCTTGTTTTTCTTTATTCAAAAAATAAAACAAAGAGAGAATAAATTTTGGCTTCACCCCTCATCTTGAAGGTATTTGTAGAATTTTTATCATTATTCAAGCTAGCCTAATAAATATAAGTGCTTCAATTATTATCTATTTTACTTTGTGCATAATAGAATTTGCATTGAGGACAATGCAAAATTTAGGAGTGGGGTGGGGATTAGTCATTTTTTCTCTTTAATCATTTTCCTCTTTTTCTTACCATTTTTTCCTTTTTTATGTCATTTTCTTTTCATAAAAAAATAGTCACTTGCCAACTTAATAAAGTTGATTAATAATTGATCTATTTGATAGAATTTAAGTCTTCTAATCCTTAGTTAGTTCTATACTCAAGTTTACCTTTTATAATAACTCTAAATAAATTTTTAAGAAATGATTTTCAAAGTAGTATACTTCACTTAAGTCTTAACTTAGACTTTAAAGTAATGAAATTTTTACATGTTTAGCTTAGAGTTAAAAATAAAATTTCAAGTTGTCCTAATCTATATATCTTTCAAAATATATACATATACTCATATATAAATATATACATCATATATATATAAAAAAAGAAAAAAAGAAAAAAAGAAAATCTTGAACCCAATATGGTTCTATCTTATTAAGCCTAAGTTGAGTGGGTAATTAAGCCCAAGGGTATTTTCATACTTAATGACCTAAGCCCACTTAGATTGGGATCCATTGGCCCAAAACTCTTTAATGGTCACTTAGAAAGCTCGACAAAGTAGAACAAAATTACTATGGAATAAAGATTGTCAATATATATATATATATATATATATATATATATATATATATATATATATATATATATATATATATACATATATATATAATAATTATATATATATAACAAATATATCTATATAGTTATATTTATATATTTTGAAAAATAAATTGATTAAGAGACTTAAAAATTTATTGAAACAAAGAGCTAGCATGTTCTCTTCAAAACTTTTATTTTTCTAAGTTAAACTTGGTTTTGTATAACTATAATAGAAGGATTTTCTTAAGAAAATTACATTGGAGCTATGATAAAATATTTTCTTGAGTATTAACCAACTTCAATTGGAATGTTTGAATATATCAAATGAATTAATTAACTTCTTTAAATTGGAAAGATTGACTGAATTTTGTGGGTATATTCACTGCAAACCCTTACAAGACTACAACTCGTCCACTTGGGTAACCCAGGGATTTAAAGGCTTGTTGTATACGCTAAATACAACCGCGATCCTGCGAATGTGAGTTAGGAATTTTCTTTTATTTTCTTTCGTTGCTATAGGACTAGCAAAAGTTTAGGTGTGGGGGTATTTGATAATCACAATTTAATTATAATTTTATACCCACATTACCTATTTTATATGAATAAATATCCTACTAATAATTATTTTTATCTTATTTTGCAGGTTAATAAAGAAATAATGAATAAAAGCCCAAAAGACTCAAACTCTTTATTTTTTGCCAATTATTGAAGCCCAAAAATGAAGTCTAAAGAAGGCCCAAGAAGACCCTAGGATCCAAGAGAGTTCGTGAAGAAAAATCAATAAAAGACAAAATGGGTTACAAATCAGATTGGCAATCGATCATTACCCAGGTTATTAGCCGAGGATTGTCTGATCGGTTGGTTATAGCATTTCAATTAATGGCTGATTTCTCTTCCTTGGTGGCCAAGTTTGATCCAATGTTTCACATCAACTCCGTCGGGCTATAAATAGGGTGAGGGGAGAGGTTTGAGTGTGAAATATTTTATAAAACTCTATTTAGAGAGGAGGGTTACTCTTAATTGAGAAGACCTTCCAAAATTATAACTTTTATTACACAATAAATAAAATTTTTCACCCTTCAATTTTCTTTCTCTTCTTCTTATCCAAGGACCAAAATGAGGATAAGATGAAGATCAGAGTTGTAGGTTTCCATTTTATTTCTTTTGTATTTCTTTTTCATTTCTTGTTCATTTATATGCTTTGTAGTTTAGATTTACTTTCATGCAATTTACTTTCATGTCTTGTCTTTAATTTGTAGTATAGATTTATTTCCTTGCAATTAGTTAGATTGTCTTTATTTCTTTTCTTCTCATTTTCTTTTATTTTTTCTTTATTTCTTTACTCTTATTTTTCTTTTTGTACTTAGTTTCCTTTCCTCCTCCCTCTCTTGATTTCTTTTTATTTTCCAAAGATGTGGAACTAACCTCTTGTGGGGATCTAGTTTTGCATGAAACTAGTGTAATTCTCTTATATTTGTGAATCACTCTCTTATGCTTAAAAAGATCATGCTTAGGCTAATCAACTAGAGAACTAATCGATAGAAGAAGAATTTGATAGTCTATGCTTTCCTTAAGTGGTTTGATAGGTTATGCTTATGAATTCTAGGATTACTATCTTGTTGTTATTCTCCTCATGAGTATTGATTTTATTTAAGTGATAATTTAATAGGTTATGCTTTCCTTAAGTGGTTTGATAGTCTATGCTTAATAAATCTAAAATAAAATGTGATAAAAGAGAATGGTTCATATCTTATAAGTAAGATTAGCTAGTGGATTCAATTCTAGATTCCTTCATATCTCTAATTGAATCCTCCATCTATTGCTTTATTGATTTTATTTTCTTGATTTTGATTTTTCTTTACTCTCTCCTCTCTCAATCTTGTTTTATTTTATTTTGCACATACTTGGTTTTCATTTATCTATCTCTCCCTCATCTCAATCTCGCTTTATTTTCTTTTGCATTTATTTTCTCTCACTCTCCATCTCTCCATTCTCACTTCCATTTTGATTTATTTACACTTTGTCACCTTCACAATCTCAATCTCTCCACAACATATTTTCTTCCTCGTTTCATTTATTTTGCACATAATTCACAATCCACTCTCTAATCTTTTCATGACTACTTTTATCATGTACATAAACTCCTAATTGTCATGCATAATTTGAGAACCAAAGCTTGACCAAACTCTTCCTACTTTCCGTTCCTCGTGGGATCGATAACTCTTTATACTATAACTTGAAGGTTGTATACTTGCAACTCTAGGACATCATTTAGTCCCCATCAAGAGATATAAGGAAAGTGCGTGATTATTTATAAATAAAATAAACTAGAACAAGAGGGGAGAAAGAGAGTGACCAAATAAAAGAGAAGCAAAGAATAAACAAGAAAATAGAGAAGAACAAAATTAAGAAGAAAATTCAAAAGAGGAAAAAGGAAAAGGGAACAAAGAGGAAATAAAAAATAGAATCATAAAAGAACTAAAAAATAAAATAAGAAAAGAGGAATCAAGTGAGAAATCAATCTAAAAGGGTGAGAAAATCAAGTGGATAAGATAGAAATCTAGAATTGAGTCCACTAGTTTGTTTTTAGAATTTATGAACTATTCTCTTTTTATCATATTTTACTTTAGATTTACTAAGCATAGACTATCAAATTATTTAAAAAGCATAACCTATCAAATTATCATCCAAGCAAAATTAATATTCATGAAAAGAATAACAACTAGATAGTAATACTAGAATTCATAAGCATAACCTATCAAATCACTCAAGATAAGCATAGATTATTAAATTCTTCTTCTACCAATTAGTTCTCTAGTTGATTATCCTAAACATAATTATTTTAAGCACAAGAGAGCAATTCACAAATCATAAAAGAAATAAAGTCGTTTCATACAATTCTAGAATTCCTACAAGATTTTAGTTACACGCTTTCAAAATTAAAAATAAAGAAATAAAATCTAGACTATAGAGCATGCAAGAAGAGAATAAAAATACAAGAAATTAAAACTAATTATAAAAGTAAAAATAAGAACAAGAAAATAAAGATCTAAACTATGAGCATAAAGGAAATTTAAAAAATAAAAGAGCATAAAAGTAAATCTCAACTACAAAAATAAAAATGCAAAAAAGTAAATCTAGACTATAGGGCAAGGGTGAGCCGACCGATCATGCATAGAATTTCTACGACGTGATGAGCATGCAGTAGGTCAGCGACCCGGTCATCTGCGGAGCCTTTCCTATCAATCTCAGTGGTAGTGCAAAGATGTGGTGGAATTCCCTGGATAAGAAATCCATCCACAGCTTCAAGCAACTTAGCCAGAAGTTCGTACATCATTTTCTGGCGGATACAAAATAGAAGGCACCCACAAATTAGATAGAGACCCGGATACAAAATAGAAGGCACCCTCCGCTCTCCTGCTACAAATTAGATAGAGACCCGGGGAGACCTTAAGAGAATACATCAAGAGATTCCATGTCCAGCAGCTAGAAGTAGAGGACCTTGGCAACATGGTCACCATGGCCGCGATCATCGTGGGTCTAGAAGATGAGAAATTATTTGATTCTCTCATCATGGACTGAGTGACCAATTTTGATCAACTCATGGCTAGAGCCCAATCACATATGGATGCGGAGGATAGCCGTGCTCACAAGAAAGTAGCGTGATTGGAAGCCGCTGAAACCGAGTCTTATTAGAGCAAGAAGAGTGGAGATGATCGGGCTAAATCTGAGTCCAAATCCGGCAAAGTCAACAAAAGGGATCAAAAGAATTAGACAACGGGGAGACTGGCGCTCGCCCCCCTCAACGCTCCTCTCTCACAAGTGCTACAATTGATTTAGAAAGAGAGGCACCTCACCAATCCTCCCCTTCGCATGAAATTAAACCCCTCAATTGAGGGATATTTGTCAATATTGTCCTTATCATCGAGATCATGACCACAATACCGATGATTGCAGAATTCTACAAAGAGATATTAAAGACCTCATCTAGAAAGGTCTGTTGAAGAAATTCTTTGCCCATGGTGGCAGAGAAGAGCCATCCCCAGAAAGATCAAAGAGGAGATCTAGATCCAGATCACCTCATCTAAAGTGCCAGAACAACCAGCCAAAGGAAGCCGGCGATAAAGACACCATTAACACTATTAGTGGTGGCCCTACAACTGAGAGAATGTCAAACAATACTCAAAGGAGTATGCCCAACGAGCATTGAAGGCGAATCTCTATGAGAAGAAATCCAAGACAGACCAACCCATCTCTTTCAGCAACGCCAATCTGAAAGGTGTAGAGACACCTCATGACGACCCATCATCATCTCTACACAAGTCAGTGGATTCCGAATTAGGAGAATCTTGGTGGATAAGGAGTTTTGCCAGCATCCTGTTCATGGACTCATTCAATCAAATGGGGATTAACAAATCAGAGCTGCGACCTTGCTCGAGTCCCCTCATAGGCTTCTTAGGGCACTCGGTTCGGCCTAAAGGTTTCATCACCCTACCGATGGTAGTTAGCGACTACCCTCGCCAATCGATGATTCAGGTTCAGTTTATTGCGATGGATGTTGAATCAGTTTATAATGTCATCCAAGGTCTTCCTTGAATAATCTTTAAGTTGTCCCATCCACGTACCACTAGATGATCAAATTTTCGACACCAAAAGGATTTGGCCTAGTACGGAGCAATCAGCGAGAAAGCCAGATCCTGCTATCTACTCTCAATGAAGAGAAAAGAAACTTTCAAGACTTTGCCAATCAAAAAGTCCTAAGCTTACTTGTAGAAAGACAAAGAATGGGAGCGAACTACTCCCATAGAAGAACTGGAGGAGATTCAGCTCGGCTCCGATGAAACCAAGAAGGTTAAAATTGGGGTCGGAGCTAGTTAACCACAGCGGGGGGGCGATCATTAGATTCCTCCACGCCAATGCAGATGTCTTTGCCTGGGGCCCGAAGATATGCCAGGGATCGCCTTAGAAGTAATAATTCATGCATTGTCAGTCGATCGAAACAGCAAGCTGGTCCGACAAAAGAAGAGACACCTCGGACCCGAGCAATAATAGGTGGCTGCTGAAGAAGTTGATCAATTGTTGTAAGCCGATTTCATTCGAAAAGTCTAGTTCCTGGAGTGGCTGTCTAACGTGGTACTAGTCAAGAATTCTAGTGGCAAATGGGGGATATGTGTGGACTGCACTGACCTGAACAAGGCTTACCCCAAAGATAGCTACCCTCTTTCCCAGATCAATAAGCTAGTCGATGAGAATGCATGCCATGAAATGGTCAACTTCATGGATGCATTCTCAGGGTACAACCAGATCAAGATGATAGAGTTTGACAAGGAGAAGACCTCTTTTATCACAGACCAGGATACCTTTTGCTACAAGGTAATGCCATTTGGCCTTAAGAACGCTAGAGCAACCTATCAAAGGTTGTTGAATAAGATCTTCAAGGCTCAAGCTGGTTGCAACATGGAGGCATATGTGGATGACATCCTAGTGAAGTCCAAATAGGCTATCTCCTAGGTTGCAGTTTTTGAAGAAATTTCTCCGTTCTCCGGCAATACTAGATAAAGCTTGACCCTGCTAAGTGCACTTTTGGTATTCAATCGGGCAAATTCCTTAGTTTCATGATAACCCAATGAGGCATTGAAGTCAATCCCAAGAAGATAACTGCGATTGAAGGGATATCTTAACCTTGTACAGTGAGGGACATCCAAAAGTTGAATGAAAGGATAGAGCCTTAAGCCATTTTCTCTCCAAATCCGCCGACAGAAGCCTTCAATTCTTTAAAATCTTAAGAGGGAACAAAGGACCCAGAGACAACATCGAGTGGACGATAGAATATAGCAGTGTCTTTATGGAGGTTAAGAGGTATCTGACCTCCAGGCCCCTACTAAGCAGGCCCATAGAGGGGAACCACTCTACCTCTATTTGGTTATCTCCTCAGAAGTTGAAAGCTCGGTCCTAGTCCGTGAAGAAGAGAACATTCAGAAGCCGGTGTATTATGTCAGCCGCATCTTGAAAGCGGCCAAACTTAACTACATCCTCATTGAGAGAGCTTTCTTCACTCTCATCACAACAGCCAGAAGGCTCCATCCGTACTTTCAAGCTCATACAGTGATAGTACGGACCAATCTACCTTTGAAGAAAGCACTTGGTAGTTCTATCACTTCTGGGTGAATGATTAATTGGTCCATCAAACTCAGTGAATATGATGTTCAGTTCGAGTCTAGGATGAACATAAAGGCCCAGGTCCTAGCAGACTTCTTCATTGGGTCATCCGACCCGAAAGGCGGCCCGCCAGCTCTAGAACCGGTTCCTCCTTCTAGCACCCCATCAGCCCTAAAGCTGATCAAGAGAATCACATCTAGGAAGAATAGTACTCACGAGTATGAGTAGCTAGAATTTTCATCATGGTGGTTGCTGAAAGTGGACGAATCATTGGGAGACAGCGGTAGAGGAACTGGAGTAGTTCTGCCCAGCCCAGAGGGGCATATCCATGAATATTCCATCGCCTTTGATATTCCAGCTTCCAGCAATGGGTCGGAGTATGAAGCTCTCTTAGCTAGACTCATAGCTGCCCTAGCAATCAAGACAGAATCAAACTTCATTATTGCCAACTCTCAGCTTATTGTTTACCAAGTACGGGGGATTATGAAGCAAAAGACCCTAGGATGGAAAAATATCTAGGGAAAGCTAAGAAGTTGCTGGGTAGATTGAAGGAGTTTTAGATTACGCAAGTCCCAAGAACCCACAATGCTCATGTAGACACCCTGTCCAAACTAGGCTCCTCAAGCTCAAGAGCTAGGCAGGGGCCAGTATACACGGACTCCTTCCAACAACCCAGCATTGCTAATGCCACGAAAGACTCAATCATGTAGATAGAGCCTCCATCTGAGCCATGTTGGATGGATCACTCATTCAATATCTAATAAAGGGAACTCTGCCCAAGAACCGAGTAGAAGCCAAAAGCTTGCAGAGGATAGCCCTGAAATATATCATGATTGAAGATCAACTCTACTGCCTTTCTTGCACCAACAACAGCATGGATCATTACCTTCGGTGCCTTTGACCCGAAGAAGCAGACTATGTCCTAAGAGAGATCCATAAGGGGATGTGCGGGAATCATATAGGGGCTAGTACCCTAGCATAAAAGTTATCAGGTAAGGTTACTACTGGCCGACCATTTTGGCCGACTCCAAAAAGCTTACAACCCAGTATAAGGCCTGCCAACTCTTCTCCAACATCTCGCGGGCTCCAGCAACAGAGGTCACTCCTCTCATTAACTAGATCTCATTTGCTTAGTGGGGGTTAGATTTGTTGGTACCTCTTCCTATAGCAGGCGGGCGGCAAAAATTCCTAATCATCGCCATAGACTACTTCACAAAGTAGATAGAAGCCGAGCTATTGGCAAAGATCAAAAAATGCAATATCCGCAATTTTGTATGGAAATCAGTTATCAACAGGTTTGGGGTGCCGGTAGCCTTCATAGCAGATAATGGTACTCAATTCGATAGCAAGAGATTCCATGATTTCTACAAAGAATGCAAGATTCAACTCAAGTTCACCTTGGTGGCACATCCCAAGAGCAATGGTCTGTGGAAGCGGCAAATAAATGCCTACTACAAGCACTAAGGAAGAAAGTGGATGAAGCCGTAGGAGCCTGGGTCGAAGAACTTCCTAGTATCTTGTGGTCATACATAACGACCCACAAAACTTCCACATGAGAGACTCTATTCAGGTTAACATACGGAGCAGAAGCAATCATCCGGTAGAGGTCGGCATGCCCTCTCTGTGACTATGACACTTCGATGAAGAAGCCAACGGATTGAGTGAACTCGACCTCATCGACGAAGTCAGAGAGCAAGCACTTTGATCGCAAGTCATCAATCATCAACACATCGCCTGACACTATAACAGCCGAGTTCAACCTCGGAGATTCAAAATTGGAGATTTGGTCATTAGAAAAGCCACCTTCAATAAAGACATTCGTCATGGCAAGTTCGCCGCTAACTGGGAGGGGCCTTACACTATTATCAGAGAAGCTCACCCGAGGACATACTGGTTGTAGAGCCAAGATGGGAGGGTCTTGAAGCATCCTTGGAATATAGAACATCTCAAGAAATACTTTCAATAAATGTAATTGTAAGACCCCATATAAAGAAAAAAACACTTCGATTTTTTGCTAATATGTATGCAGCTCTTGCTACTCGGTCACCACTGACTCGTCCAAGGCACTCAAAGATCTTGGTATCGTTCTCACAAGTAAAACCAAGGCACATAACAAAGCCATTGGTGTCTTTTTAGAGTAAAACCAAGGCACGAAGGAAGCCCTTGTGACTCGGTCATTGCCTACTCATCCAAGGCACCAAAGACCATGGTATCTTTTCAGAGTAAAACCAAGTCACGAAGGAAGCCCTTGTGACTCGGCCTTCACTGACTCGTTCAAGGCACATAAGACCTTGGAATCTTTTTAGAGTAAAACCAAGCAATGAAGGAAGTCCTTGTGACTCGGCCATCACCGACTCATCCAAGACACTCAAAGACATTGGTATCATTCTCACGAACAAAACCAGGTACGTACCAAAGCCCTTGGTGTCTTTTCAAAGTAAAACCAAGGCACGAAGGAAGCCCTTGAGACTCGGTCATCGCTAACTCGTCCAAGGCGCCAAAGACGTTGGTAACTTTTTAGAGTAAAACTAAGGCATGAAGGAAGCCCTTGCGACTCGGTCTTCACTAACTCATCCAAGGCCCATAAGACCTTGGTATCTTTTTAGAGTAAAACCAAGTCATGAAGGAAGTCATTGCGACTCGGTCTTCACCGACTCGTCCAAGGCACTAAAACCAAGTCATGAAGGAAGTCATTGTGACTCGGTCTTCACCGACTCGTCCAAGGCACCAAAGACGCTTGTGTCTTTTTAGAGTAAAACCAAGGCACAAAGAAAGCCATTGTGAAACCAAGGCACAAAGAAAGCCATTGTGACTTGATCTTCACCAATTCATCTTAGGCACACACCAAACACCTTGGTGCCTTTTCAGAGTAAAACCAAGGCATGAAGAAAGTCCTTGAGACTCGGCCATCACCTACTCGTCCAAGGCACTCAAAGATATTGGTATCATTCTCACAAGTAAAACCAAGACATGTACCAAAGGCTTTGGTGTCCACTCTAGGAGTAAACCTAAGGCGCGAAGTGAGCCTTTATAACTCGGTCATCTCTGATTCAATTAAAACTGAAATACTTAAGATATTTTAGAATAAAGGTACAAGTGAGAAGGAAACAACTCAAAAAAAATGCGAAAGGTTTGAGTCAACATAAGTAAGTCTTTTTATTCAGTCATCAAGAATATTACATGACTTTTTACATGACTCTAAAAATATATATATATATATATATATATATATATATATATATATATATATATATATATATATATATATATATATATATATATATATATATATATATATATATATATATATATATATATATATATATATATATATATATATATATATATATATATATATATATATATATATATATATATATATATATATATATATATATATATATACACACACACACACACACACACACACAAACAAATTTCCTCAAGGAGCAGGAATCGGGGTAAAAGTAGGACCCAGAGTAGAAGTAGAACCTGAGGCAGGAGCAAAGCTCAGAGCAGGAGCTGGATCGGGGCAGGAGTAGAAGCTGGGGAAGGAGTCAAAGAGATGTTCGGAATAGGAGCTGGCTTAGAACCCAGGATAGCGGCAAGCTTGGAGCTTAGACCAAGAGCACCGGTAGATGACCAGCTGACTTCACTAGAGTCATTGCTTGTGTCCTTACCTAATCCTTCGGAGACGACCTCTTCCTCTTCTTCTTCCTCATCCACCAATGCAAGTCCTCCTCTAGCCACCTCGATTTCCTTAAGGGCATCAAGGCAGTCACTAATCTAGGAGGGGTACTTGAAACGGTCGGGATGGATCTTAAGCTCGAAGGAAGCTGAATATGATAGTCGAACCTCGCCTTTCAAGCGAGGGCGACCTCCACCTTTCCGAGAGTATCATTACTATACTTCTCGACCACTACGAACTGGTGGGCATCTAACTTTAGGAAGGTTACTTGGCCCTGTCGTGTTTGGATTTTGGCAAGTAGAGAATCACGTTGTTGTTCAGCCTTCCGAGCAGCCCGAGCCACCTCTTGTCGAAATGACTCTTGTAGAGACACCTCGTCACGCAGCCTAGCCCTTAGCTCTTTAGCCTCGAGGTGAGCCACTCGGGCTCACTCGAAGGTATCATCTCTCTCCCTCCTCTTAGCTTGAACCTCGAACTCAAGATATTTGACCTTCTCCTCAACAAGGCATATATCGTATGAGATGGCCAATGTCTTCTTGAAGAGCCTTAATCTCTTCTCGAGCTTCTGCGAGATGGGTCATTTTCTATTAGGAAGCCTTAATCAAACCCTTTGTCTTCACATCCTGAGCAATCTACTAGCGCTCCCACCTCGCTTGACCCCTCTTAAGCACGTCAAGCTCACTCCCCTTGGTGGCTGCCAATAGCTCTGCTGCCTCCTGAGCTTCCTTGTGTGCCTCCAACTCACACCGGAGCTTGTAAAAGAGGTCCCGAGACTATTTGAGTTGATGGAATAACTCAAACTCAATAAGAGCCCCTTAGTGAGATAACTCCGGAGAGCTTGATGAAGGCCGGCATTAGGGGCCTGCTTAGTAGAGCCACATCTTTTAGAATAAGGAAATGCTTGACCGTCTTAGCTTGGCAGGACTTGAATTCTAGGACCGACCCCCTAGAATCCATCCGAGTCTTAGGGACAAAGATGTGCTCCTCCAATGACCCTTCTCATAGCGAGGATGAACCTTTGCTGGTCTGATCAGAATCACCTTGATTTTCTCCCAATTGTGGGGAGAAAGCTCGTCGATGCGATGGGCAAAGGGCCACTCATATTGACCTTCCTGCGAAGCAGCTTGAGAGTTTGGCCCTTCCTCGGTGACCAGCTCCTCCTGCTCAGCAACTGCTCCTCAATAGCTGGCTCTTTCCCGGGTCTCCTAGAAGACCCAAGGCCCTCTTCCAACTTGGCCTATGCTTCCGCACCAGCCTCCACCCTAGTCGGGGACTCAGTTACTATCGATGCCAAGGTAGGAATATCTCAACCTATGGCCTACTGCTCGGTCACGGGGTGCGGAGAATCACCCTCCACCTCGACAATTTTGGGTGGAGGAGCTTGAGAAGTTTGTGGAGCTGAAACCCCACTAGTTTACTCGGGTGCAGCCTCAACCTGCCCCGACTCTACCTCACCCATATCGTCATCCAAGGTGAAAAGTCTCTGAGCATTGCCCTCGGTCTGATGATGCCACTTCGAGGCTAGCTTCTTCCTCTTCTTCCTTTTCTTCTTTTCAAACCTTTCTGCTGAGCTACAGGCGACCTCGAGCCCTTTAGTCGGGTAGCAATCTCAGCCGTCTTCTAACATAAGGCATGAACCTCATCCTCCTCAAACTCCGGACGGAGGCGCTTCCTAAGCCCCCTAGCAGGACCGGCTTGAGGAGCCTCTATAGGGTCCTCCTCTAGAGCTAGCAAAGCGAGCCGAGCAAAATCTGTCTCAATAGCGGGAACGTGAGAGATGCTGGCAGCTCGGAGCATGGCATTATCAAACAAATTCCTGTTACAACCGGACCCCTCACAGACCCGGATCTTCCCCAGTCCAAAACTCTCGATCTCTGAGAGTGGCGCCGCCCTTAGAGCCTCCTTTATCTCCGGCAATGTAGAACAGGCCATGATCGAGTCAGCACCAAAAATGAAGAAGAACTTCTCCTTCCATCCCTTATTCGTATTGGGGATGTTGAAGACTAAGCAGTAGCCGATAACTATTGCAAGTAGAAGAGACCTTCACTCTTGCTAGATTTAGCGCACAATAGGTCGCCCAGAATCCCCATCGTCGGTTTCACATGAACTCTACGGCAGATGACAAGGAAACGGACAAGGAGAGTGATGGAATTTGGCTTCAGTTACGCCAGCGAAATCCCCAAAGCTCCAAACACCTGCCAAAGGAATAGGTGCAGTGGTAAATGAAGGTCAAAATCCAAATGGTGATAATATACAGGCGTCAAATCGCCACTGGATTAAAATGCTCTCTCGCCGGAATTGACAAAGTGAAACCACTGGGTATATCAAAATCCTTGGCTATCTGTTCAAGCCGAGGTTGGGTCATCGTTGACTTAAATTTCTGCAATAGAACGATCCTGACCTCGTTGCGAGCGACTGAAGGTTGACTGCCGGACGCCATCCAAGCATTTAAAGAAGTTGATTAGGGAAGAAGATGAGTTCTCACCGACAAAGCACAGAAAGTTTTTCAGGCTTTGTAAAATGAGAAAGGAGCGGAAGGAGTGGATACATATATGAGTAGGTAGACGACACGTGGCACCATCTGCATGGCCGGCTTAGTTATTTCAAAGACCGTTGGCGGTTTCTTGAGAACTGAAGCGACCCTTAGTCATTCGAGGCGTCCGCTCGATAATCAATGCACCACTCCACAAAAATCGCGATGATCTCTGCTGACGTCTTGCTGTCACATCACATCTGTCTTCCAAAAAGGCGGTTAAGATCCCCGAGATGATAAAGAGGTGAGACGGTTTAGTTTCTCTCGAACTCGTCTTCCTGAGTCCGAGTGAAAGGGGCCAGTGTTATACCCTGAAAATTACTACGTATAATAAATAGCCAAAAGTAGGACATGTGTCATAATTAAGTGACCAAGTTCCACAAATTTGAAAGTAGCATACAGACCTTGCTCATATCTTTTATTTGACCCGGGTCCGAGATGAAAGACGTCTTCAAGCTAGGCATGCAACCCGGGTCCGGGACGAAAGGCGTCTTCTATTCAGGCTCGCTAGGAAATGTCTCAAATGACAAGATGACCTATCAGCTTCAACAGTCTTACTTTGTCGCTCAGTCACCCTCACATTTGATGTTGAGTCAGAGTCATCATAATTCTTCGGGCCGAAGTAATGACTCCTCGGACCACACCAGCACTTCAGCCGCTTTGTCACTGTCACATTAAACACGAAGGTGACTCACTCAACCGGTTACCGACACGTATAAAGTGCGGTCTGATCAGCCGACTGCACCGACCTAGTCAAATTACCAATATGCCCCTATCAACATTCTATAAATAGTGGGCAATCTCTACTATTCAAAGTACGCAATTTTATGCTATATAACACCCTCAAACTAGATTCTGCATCTCTACTCAATCAGTGACTAACTTGAGCGTCGAGGGGTACATTGAAAAACCCAACTCCGATCTTCTAACGGTGTTATTTGTGCAAGAACCTTCTCCCCTTCTATTGATTAGCCGTCAAAGATGATCAAAGGATCCTAAACTCCTCTAAATATCCACTAGCCAATTTAATCAAATTTCTGACAAACAAATAGCATGTGGTAGACTGAAAAAACCAATCATAACAAAAGGTAGGAACAAAAACTAAAAAATACCCCCACTAGTTTTTATTGTTGGCATGATATCACAAGCATCATATCACAAGCATCCTTACAGTTTACTTCACATATAATTTACGGACATCTCATAAAATATTGGAAGAGTTAACCAACTAAAGAACAAACATTTACATTTCCGGCTTCTGCAAGCACAAATATCGGAGAACAGGTCCTAAAACAACAATGCAAATCCTCTTATAATTTCACCGACAAATCCAGAGCCAAATGCATATCCTCAGTCGTATTCTCTCTAGTCCTTCCAAGTTCATCAGCTAAATTTTCACACCTAAAGACTGTATTGCACAAACATAAGTCAATTCCCAGCTGTTCTCCTTCTTCGCCTCCCTGTCGGTGACATCAGATAAAATTTAATCAATTATTCAAATTTGTAATTCATAATAATGTACAAACAAGTATGCTTGTCATAAGTCGATAATCCATACTAATTTAGCGTGTCCTTGATAACATTTAGTAATTGTCAATATACAAAAACAGCAATAAATATGAGGGTACAAGAAAAGCATATATGCTGCCTTTAAGATCACGAGAAAGTCAATTTAGATTTATGGAGGATCAGTTGTCGAACAAGAAATTTATTCATGAATGAAGTTTATCAGCGACACAGCTGTTTAGAGTATACAAACATAAAGAGAGTTGCAATTATTTGTTATATTAGAGCAAGAAATGGAGCAAAATTAGAGATTCGCAAAAATAGTATGAATCTCATCTAAGGAACGAGATGCAAGAATTAATGAGAATTTCATCATGATAACATTTTATATAATAACTGCAATATATTCACGAAATTCACTGAATATTGCAAGTGTTAAAATATCATACTAGTCAAGGTTCATAAATATAATTGACTGTGCAAAAAATTTGTGCCCATTTTCATGCACTGTGTTAATTGATTAAGCCTCTACTTAACTTCGCCTAGTGCTCCATTTCTTTCTTTCTCAAACTACTCAAAATTTTGATTGAGGCCCTCTATCCTCATGGTTCTAATCATATTCCTAGAAGCCAAGCTTGTTACACTTTTTCTACTTTCGGATCGATTAGGAAGCATATTAACTAAATGAATGCATTTCTTCAACCACCTAAGCATCAAAATTAACACCCTACACTAGAAAAAAATTTAACAACATGGCAAACACCCGCCATCGAAAGAAACTCCAAATACAAAATGCTAATAAAACTTTAGCAATCTATGAACCTGAGTACTCCTAACTGAAGTCATACCCTTACCCTACACATACTCGTACTGTATCCGTACCCAAATTCCTAGGACACTCCTTGCGCATATGAATACATTTATTTGGGCATGCACTCACTTATGCAATATATATTTTAAGTTAAAACACTTCTCATACACTTCTTGGACAGATATCCCACACTTCATTTCCACTCCCTAAAACTCATGGGACATAGTTGGGTTTCAAACTATTATTTTGAAGGGTTGTTGGGTATATAGTTCAAAAATGATGGTTTTTCAATTTATAATCTACATAATAAAATAAACATAAAAATATTATAAGAATTTTAATTCTCATAACATCTAAACTATTACTTTCAGTATATAATATATGTATCTGTATATAACATTTATATAGCCACGTTCCGACAACCAGCTTTTTACAAATTTGTCATGTCCCATACCCACACCTATACCAGCACCTGTACCCGTTCCCATGCAACTTGGTTACAAGTCTTTTTTCAATGAAATGACCAGACGAATTCAGGCTTCATCACATAAGACGTGATAGTATCCCTCCATTAGAATATAAAATTAGTTAAGAGTATAAAAAACCCTTACCAGAACATCAGAGTTCTGCTGTGATGGAAGAGACCTTTAAGATGGAGGGAGAGCAACCCAGATTCAAATCCACTAGACACACATTCAGAGAAAATCTAAGAAAAAAAGGTACTGCTGAGTAATATTGTGGTGTTCGAATATAAAACTATATACCTTAGTCCTTACGGCAACTCAGGAGTTTTGGTCTAGCAGAAGAGATTTTTCTTATGACCCCAAATCCAGACAAATGCATGCTGAACATTATGAGGATTCCACTCACATTTAAGACAACCAAACAAAGAGAATCAAGACTAACAAGAATCAAGACTAACATGATATTGGTTATGTTAACACATCAATATTAGCAATATAAATTGTTATATTCCACAGCTTGAAGATCTTACCGTGTGAGCCTTTGTTCCAAAGAACCTGTGAGTCAATAGTAGAAAGATGTTCATCATCGAGCCGCTTCCAAGACTTAATGTACTTCACACCTCCCCATTCACCATCGAGACTTTTCTCCAGGTACGCCAATACCACTCTTGCCCTCCTCGACCACCCTGCTTTCCCATAAGCATGGTACCCAAACCCTCCGGCGTAGCAGAGGTGAATGCCGGTGAACTCCCCACAAAAGTCATTCAAGTGATCATGACCGGTGAATACAGTCTTCACATCTCCGGCCTCAACTATGGTTGTGAAGAAACCCGAGTTAACGGAGGGTGAGCTGATGCCTTCTTGTTTGACTCCTGTGAAGTTGGATGCGTCGAAACTGCTGAACTCTGGCAATGGGATGTGGAAGTACACAATGGCTGGAGCTGGATGTTTCTGTGGTTGTGGTTTGCTTTTGTACACTTTCTGTGTAATGAACAAATAATATAAGAACTCAGCAGACAGCACTGCAGTTAGAGTTACGATATTACACACAGCCAGAATTTTGGTTCTTCAAATGAAACCATCTCTAAGAGAAGATTCAACCACTAGAAAATTTGGTCATCTTCCCCCTCCATAAACATGTTTAGAAGAGTCTTTGAAGTTGTTTCTAATGAGCTTAAACTACATAAATAGTGCAGTATCTTCTTCTTAACTGCTAGCTATGAATATGTGAACCTCTATGTCATTCATAATGTTCATGGAGAAGGAAATTGCTAGAATATAAAAATATAATCCTCACCACAACTTCGGAATTTCAGTGAACTTCGGAATTTCAGTGTAATGGTTAAGGACTTTAACATGGTATAGAGCAAACCAGGTTCAAATCCCACCGGCCACGTTTCTAAAAATTTACAATGCTCGTGAGCCCAATTTTCGGCCCATAAAAAGGGTGCTAAAGCTTTAGAATATAAAAAGGCATGTTAGAATATAAAAATATAATCCTCAACCATTACTATAACTTCGGAGTTTTGATGTATTGACTAGACACTTTCACATGCTATTACAGATTCTAATCTTGCTGGCCAAGAATTTAATGTGGATTTTATAAAAATTGATACTCGCCGCCGCATCCGTGTTTCACCACAAAAAGGACTTTAACATGGTATCAGAGCAACCCAGGTTCAAATCTCACCAGCCACATTTCTAAAAATTGACACCGCTCGTGAGTCCAATTTTCAGCCCAAAAAAAGGGTGCTAAAGCTTTAGAATATAAAAAGGCATGTTAGAATATAAAAATATAATCCTCAACCATTACTATAACTTCGGAGTTTTGATGTATTGACTAGACACTTTCACATGCTATTACAGATTCTAATCTTGCTGGCCAAGAATTTAATGTGGATTTTATAAAAATTGATACTGCTACGTCAGTCCAGGTTTCAGCCCACAAAAAAGGACTTTAACATGGTATCAGAGCAACCCAGGTTCAAATCTCACCGGCCACATTTCTAAAAATTGACACCGCTCGTGAGTCCAATTTTCAGCCCAAAAAAAGGGTGCTGAACCTTTAGAATATAAACAGGCTGTTAGAATATAAAAATATAATCCTCAACCATCACCATAACTTTAGAGTTTTGATGTATTGGCTAGACACTTTCACATGCTATTACAGATTCTAATCTTGCGGCCAAGAATTTAATGTGGATTTTATAAAATTGATATCGCTACGCTAGTCCGTGTTTCACCACAAAAAGGACTTTAACATGGTATAGAGCAAACCAGGTTCAAATCCCACCGCCACGCTTCTAAAATTTACAATGCTCGTGAGCCCAATTTTCGCCCATAAAAAGGGTGCTGAACCTTTAGAATATAAACAGGCTGTTAGAATATAAAAATATAATCCTCAACCATCACCATAACTTTAGAGTTTTGATGTATTGGCTAGACACTTTCATATGCTATTACAGGTTCTAATCTTGCTGGCCTAGAATTTAATGCGGATTTTATAGAAATTAATACTTCTACGTCATCCGTGTTTCACCACAAAAAGGACTTTAACATGGTATCAGAGCAACCCAGGTTCAAATCTCACCAGCCACATTTCTAAAAATTGACACCGCTCGTGAGTCCAATTTTCACCCAAAAAGTCTTTGAACCTTTAGAATATAAACAGGCTGTTAGAATATAAAAATATAATCCTCAACCATCACCATAACTTTAGAGTTTTGATGTATTGGCTAGACACTTTCATATGCTATTACAGGTTCTAATCTTGCTGGCCTAGAATTTAATGCGGATTTTATAAAAATTAATACTTCTACGTCAGTCCAGGTTTCAGCCCACAAAAAAGACGCTCCACCTGTGGGGGCATGTTAGCATATAAAAATATAACTCTCACCACAAATTCGGAGTTTTGGCGTAATGGTTAGAGGGTCATTAAGAGAAACTAGGCATCACATTGGATGATTATGCTAGTTGGTTTTCAGAAGTAAATATTTCTTGAATCTAATAAGCCTTCTTAATATTCTTCGTAGTCAAATCCATTTGGATGAGGGAAGATGAGAAGTTGACAACGTGATATTTCAATCTAAGCCAACGTGTCGATGACTTTCTAATGTTACAATAAAAAAATGTTGTAGCATGATATTTCAATCCAAGCCAATAAATAAGATTATTCCATTTATTAATACTTCTGATTATAGAATTAGAAAGTTATATCATGTAACAGTAAATGGGATAATAGGAAGAGATGACTTTAAAAAAGACTAATTTCATCGAACCTTGGCTCTTTTTATCAACATTTCTTCCACTCAAAGCTGGTTCCAATTAGTCTTGATCCATCTTAAGCCATACACAACAGTATTTTGAATTTTCGTTATGGATTTATGCCAGGATTATCCGTGTTTAGTTCCATCCAGATGGGACTTTTGGGTAAATTTTGTAGCCTACAAAAGAACTATCAAATGAAGTTTCATCCGAGCGTAGCCAATAAGGACTGATCAAGTTATAAACTTTCTCAATCCACTTTCTAACAAACCCAAATCTGAATTAGTTTAGAATATTGGATGTTGGTCACAGGTCTTCATGTAGCATCAAAAAGGAAATATTTGAAGTCACTTTATGCTCACCTGTAGGTGGGATGACGTTTTCTGGAACCAGACTTGTTGAGATGGCTTAATCCAACCATAACCGGGAATTAAGGGAACAGTGGAGTAATCCCCACTATCCAAAAAATACAAGTTCAGCACAGACTTATTCGCAAGACTCGATCCCTCAACACCCAATACTTCCAAGTTATAGTTCCCGAATCCATCAATGTCCATTCCTGTAGGATTCAATTTTGAAAAGGTGTGGGGCATCCCCACAATGTGACGCATCACGCCTTCACGAGAGAGTGTGCCTTCTTGGTCATGGTTTCCAAGAACTGCAGCCCATGGAAGCTTGAGTGAGACCGCAGGTGCAAATGCCATGTTCATTGATTTGGCTGCATCGGTTGAGTCGGAGCCAAAGATGTTGTCACCTGGTCCAAAAGTTCGACATTGAATACTTGAATGTTCGTTTTGCACAAATAAAATAAGATGCCCATTTCAAACCAATAAAGATTTCAGGGTCTAATTTAGAAATATGAAGAGTTGAGGTTCTAATTTAGAATTAACAAAAGATTTGAGGGTATTCTATAATAAAAACACATGAAGATTTAATCATGAGAATGTGGTTTAGTAGTCCTAAAAGTTTCGGGAAAAATGCTTTAAAGCACTATAGGACTGGAATTTGTTAAGTAATTTGACTAAGAAACTGCAATCATATATTCCTGCATATGCATGTTGAGTCATTTCAAATATTATTGCCAAGGCATTTTGATGTAGCTTCACTTGTTAACAGTGAAATTCAGAGAAAGTTTAGCTATTACAGATTATGCGTTATGACTTATGTTAAACAATAGGATATGTGTATGATAATCAATAACATTCTCTGAAGGCAGAGAACCACAGACACTTTCTCATAAACAATCTCACTCCATTTCATGTTAGAAGTTAAATTTGTTTTGGCATCAGAGAACCGATATAATTTTTATAAAAATATTGAAAAAGCTGTGATATGTATGATGTATCATCATTTCATAGAATCAGCACTTACATTTTCCTTGTTAGCAAAGCATCCAATAAGGAAAATATCCAGGTGCATGCGACTGGGACTACAGATAATATCCAGAAGGTGATAGGAACAAACAATCAGAAAGCTCCTAATTGGACCCAAGCCTAAAAACCATGTGACCTTGATTGCTTAATCATACAATCAACGTTAGGATTAAATGGAGGGAAGCAAGACTTGAGTTACTTCCCCCATGACCTCTGAGTCCAGTTACCGTTACTGTTGTGAAGCAGTAGTTGATAAAGATTCAATATAAACCATGCAAGACATAAGAGAACACACACCAACAATTTTAGTGCTGGAATTAAACATCAAATACAGCGGTAGAAGTGAAGGCTCCTAATTCAACATATGATAGGTTTCCGTTTTAAAATGAGGATTAAGGGTTTTTTTACATATTAGTCTCTTAAAGCTTTCATATTCTGAAATTAGTACCTCAAATCATTGAAATTGCTAGGCCCCAATAGATAGGTTATTTTAAATCAATCCCTCAAATAATTGTAATTGCTATCAGGTCCCCCAATTCTCATAAGTTGTTTCAAACTAATCCCACTAATTGCTACTCTTACTCTCGACTGGAAGGACAAATTTAAAAAATTTATGAGAACTGGGGGCCTTGAGAGCAATTACAATGATTTGAGGGACTACATTTGACAGAACTAATAGCAATTTCAACGATTTGAGGGACTAATTTTAAAAAGACCCTACAAGTGATTATTGTCAAAAGTATCTTCCTAAGAAAGGATTCAAAAATATATAAGGTAACTTTCATAGAGGAACTGATCATTGATTCTTTCTGGGATAAAAAGATCATCTATAAATCTATGTCCATTTTCCTTCAATAATTTTGAAATTTTAGGGCATCATCCTCATCCTCTAATATAAACAGTGGAAGTCCAACCAAAAATGGGAAAAAGAAAATGCTTGTCATGGGAGTACTTCAAAGTGTGAGGGCATTCCGGAAATTAAAAAACGTGATGCACACCAGGAGAACACCAAACTAAAAGGGGGACTATTAGTAAACATTAGTATTCTGATGCACACAATGTGTTGTATAATTGAATGGCTGATTATTCCAAGTGCGAGGGCATTCCCATTGATTTTTGCAAGGGTAAGGGCGTTTACGTTGATTTTTTTGTAATGTGAGGGAACTTACGTTGTTTTTTGCAAGTGTGAGGGTGTTATTCTTCAAAGTGAGAGGGCATTTTTGAGATTTATGAAAATGTGACACATGATGAAGAAGACAAAAAGAAGGGCTTTTCTTGAATATATGGCTTTATTGCACTTTGATACCCCCAAAGTTTCACCCATTTTGAACTTTGATACACCAAAGTTAATTTTGTCAATTTGTTACACCCATTTAGAAATTTGATACCCCAAAATTGTTTTTGCTCATTTGATTAGCTAGTGTTTCAAAAATTTAAACTTTGGTACCCCTTGTTTTGGGAGTACTTTAAAATTTTCTAATAGATTCAGAACATGTCCTTAACACAATCTCATTTGAATTTTCATACCCTTATAGTCATTATAAACGCCTCTAAATGAGTGCGAATTGCCAAACTTTGCAGTCAAACATCTTATTTGGGACGTTCACAGTAACTTTTCCACCACTTTTGGGGCGTTTATAATAACAATGCAGATCAGATTGCATGTTAAGCATGTGATCTCAATTTAAGAGAAAATAAACAGTCCCAAAAGCATTGCTGTATCAAATGAGCAAAAATAAACTTTGGGATATCAAAGTTCAAAATGGTGAATCTTTGGAGTATCAAATGTGCAAAAACAAACTTTGACATAAGAAAGTTCGAAAGGGGTAAAAGTTTGGGGTACCAAAGTGCAATTAAGCCTAAATATATAGGTATAGATATGTAGTAAATTGTGGGGTTGAAGTGGGAGAAAAATTTTAATTTTCGGAGAAATTTTCTTGATTCCATGCAAAGTTTGGATGATTTCTCCAACCTAGATTGTAGGTTGGAGAAAACGGATCATTTATGGAACGCTGGAATATAGTGTTCATCTGCTCTAATGGTTGGTTGTTTCCCAAGAGAAGACATTCCTCTGAAATATAGGCTTCATTTCTCTGCAAAATTGGTAAGGCTAAATGCCCCTATTTTAAATGCCCTATAGTTTCACCAACCTTGCACTTAAATGCCCTATATTTTAAAAACCAAACACTTAAATGCCATATTATTTCCTCTATTAAAAATAGTTTTTATATAAAAACCATCTTAACTTTTACTCAAATTGCAACTTACCACCTTAATTTTTATTTTTTGATAGAAACCACATGCATTTGCTAACTTGTTCTCAATGTCACACTTTTTTGTGTTTTCTACTTTTAAAAACCTAAAATTCTCATTATACCCCCATCTAACCCAAGAGGAAGAAGGAGAGGAGGAGGAGAGAAGGGGAGAGGGAGAGGAAGGCAAGAGATGATGGGGTCGGTGGCAGCAGAGGAGGGAAGGAGGTTGTTGGTGAGAGTGGAGAGAGAGGAGGGGAAGGAGGAGGAGAGGAAGGAGGTGAGAATGGAGGGAAGAGAGGAGGGAAAGGAGGAGGAGAGGAAGGAGAGGAGGGAAGGAGGAGGAGAGGAAGGAGGTGAGAATGGAGGGAAGAGAGGAGGGAAGGAGGAGGAGGAAGGAGGTGAGAATGGAGGGAAGAGAGGAGGGAAGGAGGAGGAGGAGGAGGAGGAGGAGGAAGGAGGAGGAGGAGGAGGAGGAGGAAGGAGGAGGAGGAAGGAGGAGGAGAGGAGAGGGAAGCAAAAATAGGTATTTTTAAAATTTTTGAGCTGAATAGTGGATAAGGTGTAATATTGAGAACATGTTAGCAAATATAGATGGTTTCTATCAAAAAATAAAAACTAAGATGGTAAATTGCAATTTAGGTAAAAATTAAGATGGTTTTCATCTAAGAACCGGTTAAAAAACAATGACATAGTTAATATTTTTCTATAAAGACGATAATGCCCTCCCCAATAAATTAACCCGCTCACGATTATTACCCCATTAGCGGTAAAAAAGCTCCCATCTTTTCATCACCCCCAAATTCATTGCACCCTAGAGAAGAAATTGGGGAAGAAATCTGCGCTAGGATTATGGAAGGATTTTTGTTAAAATGACCCTCTTTGCTAAATAATTAGCAAACGGTCGGTTTTGCTAATTATTTAGAAAACCGACTCTTTTGACTGGTTGCTAAAAAGAGGTCGGCTAAAACTATTTTGAAACATACGGACTACTAGTCTCGTATGTTTAGTGGCCGATTTTATTAGAAACCCACGGACTTATAGTCCCGTGGGTTTTAAACTATTTTCTAAAACGACCGAGAGAGTTATTTTAGTGGCCAATTAGTAGCCACTAAACATACGGGACTAGTAGTCCCGCATGTTTAAAATTAGTTTTTAGCTTAAACCGACCATGTTGGCAAAAAAGATGTCGGTTTTGCTAAATAATTAGCAAAACGGTCGGTTTTGCTAATTATTTAGCAAAAGAGGGCTGTTTTAACAAAAACTCCATTATGGAATTGTGGAATTTGAATTTTTAAGATAAAATGAAAGAGTGGGTTAAAATTAGAAGAGAAGAGGTAATATAGGAGAGGGGTGGTTTAATTGTAATTTGGATGAGCTTTAGGGGTATAGAACCGTAGAAAATACCAACTGACAGCTCACAGTGATATATTCCATGAATATTGGGAGAGCATCAACATGCTTAACATTTTAAAACTTTAGAGTTTTAAGTGCAGGGTTTAATAACTCTGGGTATTTAAGTGCATAGTTTTAAAATAGGGGCATCTAAGTGAAAGCTTGGTGAAACTCTATGGCATTTAAGTGCAATTTAGCCAATTGATGACGAGAAGTTTGTCAAATTTAGCAATAGTTAGCACTATATAGTCCATTATTCATCTTCAATACCTTCATCAAATTGACATTGCTCTAAAATCATAAAACGAGAAGGGGGTTTTAGGTCCAGCTAACCGGTGAACACAACGAGATCGGGCTTCTCAGCTCGAATCACACGGTAGATGAAGTCAGTCGTATTCAAATCGGAGCACGTCGGCATCTGGCCCTCGAACACGTCGAGGCATTTAGTCTCTTTTCCGTCGGCAAAGTGCATGTCAGCAACCTGAAGAATCTTGAACTCCCCATCGACCCTCTTCCCGAATCTCAACCCCGAGTCCGAGATCGATGGATTTGGGCTTCTTGTTCCTCCTCTGATGTTGAGTCTGCATTGGGTAGGGGAGAAGAGGAGAGAGAGGAGGGAAGGAGGAGGAGGAGGAGGAGGAGGAGAGGAAGGAGAGGAGGAGGAGAGGAAGGAGAGGAGGAGGAGAGGAAGGAGAGGAGGAGGAGGAGGAGGAGGAGGAAGGAGGAGGAGGAGGAGGAGGAGGAGGAGGAGGAGGAGGAGGAGGAGGAAGGAGGAGGAGGAGGAGAGGAAGGAGAGGAGGAGGAGAGGAAGGAGAGGAGGAGGAGAGGAAGGAGAGGAGGAGGAGAGGAGAGGAGACAAAAAAGATGTCGGTTTTGCTAAATAATTAGCAAACGGTCGGTTTTGCTAAATAATTAGCAAACGGTCGGTTTTGCTAAATAATTAGCAAACGGTCGGTTTTGCTAAATAATTAGCAAACGGTCGGTTTTGCTAAATAATTAGCAAACGGTCGGTTTTGCTAAATAATTAGCAAACGGTCGGTTTTGCTAAATAATTAGCAAACGGTCGGTTTTGCTAAATAATTAGCAAACGGTCGGTTTTGCTAAATAATTAGCAAACGGTCGGTTTTGCTAAATAATTAGCAAACGGTCGGTTTTGCTAAATAATTAGCAAACGGTCGGTTTTGCTAAATAATTAGCAAACGGTCGGTTTTGCTAAATAATTAGCAAACGGTCGGTTTTGCTAAATAATTAGCAAACGGTCGGTTTTGCTAAATAATTAGCAAACGGTCGGTTTTGCTAAATAATTAGCAAACGGTCGGTTTTGCTAAATAATTAGCAAACGGTCGGTTTTGCTAAATAATTAGCAAACGGTCGGTTTTGCTAAATAATTAGCAAACGGTCGGTTTTGCTAAATAATTAGCAAACGGTCGGTTTTGCTAAATAATTAGCAAACGGTCGGTTTTGCTAAATAATTAGCAAACGGTCGGTTTTGCTAAATAATTAGCAAACGGTCGGTTTTGCTAAATAATTAGCAAACGGTCGGTTTTGCTAAATAATTAGCAAACGGTCGGTTTTGCTAAATAATTAGCAAACGGTCGGTTTTGCTAAATAATTAGCAAACGGTCGGTTTTGCTAAATAATTAGCAAACGGTCGGTTTTGCTAAATAATTAGCAAACGGTCGGTTTTGCTAAATAATTAGCAAACGGTCGGTTTTGCTAAATAATTAGCAAACGGTCGGTTTTGCTAAATAATTAGCAAACGGTCGGTTTTGCTAAATAATTAGCAAACGGTCGGTTTTGCTAAATAATTAGCAAACGGTCGGTTTTGCTAAATAATTAGCAAACGGTCGGTTTTGCTAAATAATTAGCAAACGGTCGGTTTTGCTAAATAATTAGCAAACGGTCGGTTTTGCTAAATAATTAGCAAACGGTCGGTTTTGCTAAATAATTAGCAAACGGTCGGTTTTGCTAAATAATTAGCAAACGGTCGGTTTTGCTAAATAATTAGCAAACGGTCGGTTTTGCTAAATAATTAGCAAACGGTCGGTTTTGCTAATTATTTAGCAAAAGAGGGCTGTTTTAACAAAACTCCATTATGGAATTGTGGAATTTGAATTTTTAAGATAAAATGAAAGAGTGGGTTAAAATTAGAAGAGAAGAGGTAATATAGGAGAGGGTGGTTTAATTGTAATTTGGATGAGCTTTAGGGTATAGAACCGTAGAAAATACCAACTGACAGCTCACAGTGATATATTCCATGAATATTGGGAGAGCATCAACATGCTTAACATTTTAAAACTTTAGAGTTTTAAGTGCAGGGTTTAATAACTCTGGGTATTTAAGTGCATAGTTTTAAAATAGGGGCATCTAAGTGAAAGCTTGGTGAAACTATATGGCATTTAAGTGCAATTTAGCCAATTGATAACGAGAAGTTTGTCAAATTTAGCAATAGTTAGCACTATTTAGTCCATTATTCATCTTCAATACCTTCACCAAATTGACATTGCTCTAAAATCATAAAACGAGAGGGGGTTTTAGGTCAGTCGTATTCAAATCGGAGCACGTCGGCATCTGGCCCTCGAACACGTCGAGGCATTCAGTCTCTTTTCCGTCGGCAAAGTGCATGTCAGCAACCTGAAGAATCTTGAACTCCCCATCGACCCTCTTCCCGAATCTCAACCCCGAGTCCGAGATCGATGGATTTGGGCTTCTTGTTCCTCCTCTGATGTTGAGTCTGCATTGGGTAGGGGAGAAGAGGAGAGAGAGGAGGGAAGGAGGAGGAGAGGAAGGAGGTGAGAATGGAGTAGGGAAGAGAGGAGGGAAGGAGGAGGAGGAAGGAGAGGAGGAAGGAAGATGGAGAACTAAAGGTGGAGGAGATGGATGGAGGAGGATGGACGAGAGAGGAGAGGAAGGTGGAGATGGAGGGGGAGAAGAGGAGGGAAGGGATTTTGGAGAAACCTTAGAGGTGGAGAAGATAATGGAGGAGGTGGAGGATGACAGGGAGAGGGAGAGGAGAGAAGGAAGAGAGAGGAGGGTAGAGAGGAGAGGGCAAAATAGGATTTAAAATTTGAGAATAGGATGAATATGGAAAAAGAAGAAATATATGTTTCTATTAAAAATAAAACTAAGATGGTAAATTGCAATTTAGGTAAAATTAAGATGGTTTTCATCTAAGAACCGGTTAAAAACAATGACATAGTTAATATTTTTCTATAAAGACGATAATGCCCTCCCCAATAAATTAACCCGCCACGATTATTACCCCATTAGCGGTAAAAGCTCCCATCTTTTCATCACCCCAAATTCATTGCACCCTAGAGAAGAAATTGGGGAAGAAATCAGGCTTAGATATAGTGGATTTTTGTTAAAATGACTTTTGTAATAATTAGCAAACGGTCGGTTTTGCTAATTATTTAGAAACCGACCTCTTGAATTGTAAGCAAAAGAGAGGGTTCGCTAAAAACTATTTTGAAACATACGGACTACTAGTCTCGTATGTTTAGTGGCCGCATTAGTCAGTAGTAAACCCACGGACTTATAGTCCCTGGGTTTTTAAACTATTTTCTAAAACGAATCACAGAGAGTTATTTTAGTGGCCAATTAGTAATATTTAAACATAGACTAGTAGTCCTGCATGTTTAAAAATTAGCTTTTAGCTAAACCACCATTGGCCAAAGATGTTTGCCAAATAATTAGCAAACGGTCGGTTTTGCTAATTATTTAGCAAAAGAGGGCTGTTTTAACAAAACTCCATTATGGAATTGTGGAATTTGAATTTTTAAGATAAAATGAAAGAGTGGGTTAAAATTAGAAGAGAAGAGGTAATATAGGAGAGGGGTGGTTTAATTGTAATTTGGATGAGCTTTAGGGTATAGAACCGTAGAAAATACCAACTGACAGCTCACAGTGATATATTCCATGAATATTCGGAGAGCATCTAACATGCAACATTTTAAAACTTTAGAGTTTTTACGTGACTCTGGGTATTTAAGTGCATAGTTTTTAAAATAGGGGGCATCTAAGTGAAAGCTTGGTGAAACTCTATGGCATTTAAGTGCAATTTAGCCAATTGATAACGAGAAGTTTGTCAAATTTAGCAATAGTTAGCACTATTTAGTCCATTATTCATCTTCAATACCTTCACCAAATTGACATTGCTCTAAAATCATAAAAACGAGAAGGGGGGGTTTTAGGTCCAGCTAACCGGTGAACACAACGAGATCAGGCTTCTCAGCTCGAATCACACGGTAGATGAAGTCAGTCGTATTCAAATCGGAGCACGTCGGCATCTGGCCCTCGAACACGTCGAGGCATTCAGTCTCTTTTCCGTCGGCAAAGTGCATGTCAGCGACCTGAAGAATCCTGAACTCCCCATCGACCCTCTTCCCGAATCTCAACCCCGAGTCCGAGATCGATGGATTTGGGCTTCTTGTTCCTCCTCTGATGTTGAGTCTGCATTGGGTAGGGGAGAAGAGGAGAGAGAGGAGGCAGAGGATGGCGATGATGGATGGTGATGGGGTTGACTTCATTGCAGTGTGTGTGCTGGAAATCTTTGTGGACTCTTCGGGATTTTGGGGTTTGGGTGGGGTTTTGTAGAGGCCCAAGTAGAGAAATGGGTATAAGATTAATCGATTGTAGATACAGATGGGTTTGGGAAATGGACAAGAGAGAGTTATAATCGTTGTAAAATTTACTTATTTACTTTATTTTAACTTATAAGTAGCAAAAAAAAATAATTTGGGATTTCCAACTTACTTTTTATACTTATAAGAAGATTTACTTCATAGTTATTGTTGGTTACTTTACCCTCTAACAAAATAAGTAAATAAGTAATAAGTAACTTACATGCTTTCATAAATAAGTATTAGCCAAACATGCCCTTAGGCTATTCATGACCTTCATTTTTAAGAGGTTTTTCCGATACTACTCCCTTAAATCTTTTCATGTTTTGAAATTAGTCACGTAAATCATTAAAATTGCTATTAGATCTCCAACTTTGAACTTATCTTAAAATTAGTCCCTCAAATCATTGAAATTGCTATCACATCCCCAAAATCTAAAGTTATTATGAAATTAGCCCCTTCACCAAGAGTAGAAGTAGGAATGAGAGGGATTAGTTTGAAACAACTTATGAGAACTTGGGGATCTAATTGCAATTTCAATGATTTTGTGTGACTAATTTCTCTCTATTTTCTTTTCACTCTTGGTTTGAGGGACTAATTTCAAAATAAGTTAACATTTGGGGACCTAATGGTAATTTCAATTATTTGAGGGACTAATATTGAAATAATGTAATATTTAGGGACTTAATAGCAATTTCCATAATTGAAGGGACAAATTTCAAAATATTAAAGATTGAAGTGACTAATATCGGAAAACCAATTTTCAAATCATTCAATAATTATGAACCATTAATATATAGGGATTTTATTTTAAAAATTAATATTAACAATTTGGGGCTTATTTTCAATTTGGTACCATAAAGTTACTCTTTTATCACTTCGATACTCTAAAGTTTTTTAACAATTTAAAATCCCAAAGTTTCAATTTCATTTCAGTTTGATACATGTGTCAGGTTATATCAGATTTTTATTAAATTTGTATTACGTTTAGATTCATCTCACTCAGTTGCTATAGATTCAAGCAATCAGATGTTCTCAGTTGTGGTGGATGAAGATATTTTTTTACCATCCCATTATCTTTTTAACGTCAAATTATTAAAACTATCACAATTTTGACCTTAACCATATAATGCTAAATAAAATATAAATTATATTATTATCATTTTTCAATTTTTAACCTTCTTCTCATGATCTTCTAGCTAATAATATTACTTAGTTGATTTACTTTTGAAATAAAACCTAATAACTTAAAAATATTGTGGTACGTTTTGATAAAGTCATATGACTATTCAGTATGGGCGACCTTCATGTTAGTTATACTAACCAGCTATAAGTTAGGTCATAAGTTAGCTCATAAAGAGTGTCATTAAGAGAGTTAGGGTTTGACGAGGGGTTAACTTTTGCTTTATATTCACCGTTATAAATTTACCCAAAACAAAATACTTGTCAAATCGAAATGAAATTCAAAACTATAATTAGGAGTGAAATAACATAAAGTAGAAGGCAGTATAAATTTTGGAACATAATTGACATTATTAAATCTCCTCTGATCTTTCCTATTGTCACATATATTTAATACATTTCTGTATAAAATAAAGATTTAATTGCAGATACATCTCTTGTATGGTGGGGGGATATTCACTTATTATTCCTAAACTTTACAATTAGCGATTTTAACTTATGGTTTCAGATTGGAGTTATTTTCCCGTTATTTATACTCATCATATGAGTGTCATGGGACACCAATGTGTTGTAGAGAGATTTCATAGTACTTCACGGCCTTTAAGGTGATCATTGTTTGATGTTGAACATGCACATTCTATAGAAAATGTATAGATAACTGAGAAATAACTCTGTTAGATTTCAGGAAAGACAAATGTTAAACGAACAAAAGTGTACATATAATAAACAACTAGTTTGTAATTGCAATTAAACTCAGAAGAGAAGAGCTCTTTTTATCCATCAATTCATTCAACAAACATTTACATTAGATGGTCTATAATCATCCACCCTTTCAGCAAAACCACCAATCCAAATCAAATTCTCCACCACAAACTCTCTCTAAATTTAGACACTTTTCCACACTCTGCGCATTCTCTCAAACTCTCCTCCCTCATTTCCCAACCCCTAACTCCTATAAATTTGGCCTTGCTTCATAACATTCACCTCGCAGTTCCTCCAAGTTCTTGAGTTCAAAATAACCTCCTCTCCTTAATAAATCCAACTTCTTCTTCCTCCTCTCGCTCGACCAGGAAACCATGGGTGCTTGTGCTAGCAGACCCAAGGTCCTGGAAGGTGATGCCCCCGCTGAGCTCCCTGTGGCTGAAGAAGCCCCCGTCGTCGCCTCCGAGGTGACGTCAGCGGAACCCACTGCCACCGTCGAGGTAATTTATTGTAAATGAGTTTAAGCTGCATAACCAATAAGATAAATACATCTGACGAAGAATGATTGCGATAGTATGTATATAATTAATGAAATGTGAATGTCATTGAAAATCCTGACAGTCCAGGTCAAAGTTCCCGCTTCTGTTGAATGTCACAGACAAAAATAATTAAATTCTATTTATAATATTGTTTCCATCTAATTCAATGTTGCATCCCAAGCAGAAAATGTCTGTTTGTGATCCACCTTCCTTCTGCATTAAGTTTAGTAAACCGTGTTAATTTTGGTAAAAAGATGATAATATCCTAGGTTAAATAAATGACGATGATCTCATGACCATCCTTTAAGGTATATGTTTGCACCGTCTGCGATAAAGATGAAAATGTTCGTCTGCAATACTCTGTCTGTATTGACCGGTCTTTTACTACTGGTCGAGTGTACATGCACCAAGACCATATTAATTACCATATTTGACAATATGTATCAAATTATTTTGCCTGCAGACCGCAGTAGAGTCGAGCGATAGCAAAGAGGAGGAGGAGAGGGAAGAGAAGATAGAGGAGGAACCTCTAGTTGATCTTTCTGAACCAAAGGAAGAGAAGCCCAAGGCTGAGGAAGAAGCAACACCAGAGCCAAAAGTTGAAGAAGAGAACAATGTAGCTCCCAAGGAAACCAAGGAAGGGCCAAAGGAGGAAGTTGCCACCAAAACCGAAGAAGTTGCTAAGGAGAACAAGGAGAAGGTTGCCGAGCTCGTTGAGGAGAAGCCTGCAGAGGAGAAGAAGGACGTTGGAGCTAAACCAACAACAGCACAAAATTAATGCGGCAAATTTCTCTTGATTAATCTTTGTGATTTCTGATGTTGGATTTTACTTTTTCTAATCTCGTTTAATTAGCAAGTGCTGTAATCGCAAAGTTATTGAAGGTGTCAATTGCGTGATTGTTCACTAATTTGTGTGTTCATTGTTGAATTTTGTGAATTTTAACTCTTTGACAACGTGACTGGCAAAAGGCTGCAGCATTAATTGCTTAAAAGCATTAATTGCTTAAAACTTACTTTAGCTAGGTTTTTTTTTTTCAACCGAAAAAAAATTCACAAAATGTTCATCAACTATTGGATGTTTTCTGCAAAATTACTTATGATGGTAATTTTTATTTTTCTTAAAGTCTACACAGCATATGGTGAGGATATGGTGAGGATTGAGAGTTATAACTTTATATTCTAACAATACTTCGGCAGATTAAACACTCGTTCATGAGTTGAAATTTTGATATGCATAACAAAATTCTGGATGACTATTATTAAAGGCGCTCTGATGGGAAGAGGGCGAAGGGATCTATCTAGAGGCGAGAAATCGTCAACGGCTTGGCAGAATAATATTGTAATCCATGATGATAGTAATTGTCGTTATTGTTCACCTGTGAACAGTAACGTGTTGCTATTTACTAGTGAATAGTAAACCCATTTTTTAGGCATTAGGTGTTACTTTTTTTTCTCTCTTTTAGTTTTTCTTGATGAAGGATTCTTAGAAGAGATTGATTGAGAAGAATAATTGAAAGCAAAAATAGGATTTAGATAATAATTAGGCTTCACACCTGGGGTTCTCACATGGGTGAAGAGCTTCAATCTGGAGGCGAGAAATCATCGACTGCTTGGCGGAATAATATTGTAATTCACAATGAATAGTAATTTATTATTAGTTCATCCGTGAACAACAATGAGTATTACTATTCATCCATGAAGAGTAAATACATTTTGGGGGTAGTAGATTTTTTTCCTTTTATTTTTTCTTAATGAGGGATTATTTTTCAATGATTGATTGAGAATAATAATTGAAAGGAGCAAAAAGGTTTAGATCATAACTAGGCTTCATACCTAGGGGTCTCACCCCAAGGACAAATCACATGCCAAAGAACCCTAAAGTGACAAATCATATACCAAAAAACACATCATGTGCTCAATAAAAAATTCTCATAAATAAAAAAATTTTAATTCATCAATGACTACTCCATAGAGAATTCTTATAAATCATATTTTTATTCATCAATGTCTATTTCTCATGGAGGATTACAATTTATTTATAGAGAGAAAATTAAATCTAGATACTAAATCAAATCCTAATAAAAGAGTAATAAAGATAAATTTTTAACAAAATAAAATCCGGAGATCTTAAAAATCATAAATCAAATCCTAAGGAAATCTTGCCTAAAAATAGATCTTACATAAAATATTATTAAAAGAAAAAGATTCTAATAAATCTTTAAAAAAATTATCAACAACCCAATGGTCCGGCATCACGCTCGCTTTGGGTCTCTCCTAAACAAGCGGGCCAATGTTTCTTAAGAACAAGAAATTGTTTCTTAACGCCATCATGATCCCACAAACTAAAGCATGTCATGTTTATCCTCATGCCCACTTGGCTACCAAAACTTCAGCATTAAGATTTGATTTCACGGTCAATTACAATTTTCCTTTTATTTAAAGGGCAATCTTCAAGCATCACTAACAAGCTCTCATTAAGGTGTTTGGGGGCTTTGATTGTCGGATGAATCGGCGACACTGGCCTATCTAATAGTACTCAGCAACATCTTGCATGAGTAGTCAACTGTTACTTGGTTGAATGAATTTTGTTGTGTAATTCGGATGATTAAGACATTTCTCAAGCGAAACTTCAATGCAGCGAGAACTAATTTGGAACGAGTCAGACATTGAGATTACTAATTAAAATATTAATCTTTTAAGTAAATGATCTTGATTTTGATATTTGATCTTGAGTTCGATTCTCAAATAGGTAAACGATGTTCTCATCGGATCTAGTTTCTTTTGAGTGTTAGATGACAGTGAGAGACCGTTGCTTTTAATAATAATTGTATGTAATTCGATTGATAGTTTTGTTTGTACTGAGTGAAAAATGAAAATGAGTACCCACATAAATATGACTAGTATTAAAATTTGCAAAACTGCAAGTGATCTCTATTTCTTTTTATACTAAATACATATTAACTCCATTTCATCTACTAGTGACTATTCTTTTTGGGTGTTTCTTATATTGGTCCCCAAATCTGCCTTATTTTTAAATAAGTCCCTCAAATCTATAAGATTCTTAAATAAGTCTCCCAAATATCAGATATTTTAAATAAGTTCTTTAAATCTACAAGTTCTCTTAAATAAGTTCCTATGTGTAGAAAACATTAAATTAATTAAATTTCATAAATCTTGCATATTTTGCCCCTCTTTCCTAGATATTCCCCCTTGAAACTCATTTCCCTGCCTCTTTTCCTATTTGCTATTTATTGAGAAGTCTCGGTTGCATTCTTTTGTAGGTGTTTGGCTAATTATCTAGGAAAGATGAGGAAAGAACTAGTAAGATTAAAGTAGTACTTAATTTAAAGTTTAAGTTAACAAATGTTAACTTCGAGGGATTTATATATTTAAGAGAACTTGTTGATTTGGAGAATTTATTTATAATATATGAGATTTGAGGACTTATTTAAGAATACTCATGGATTTGGGGACTTATTTAAAATATATGAGATTTGGATGACTTATTTAAAAATAAGGTAGATTTGGGGACCAATATAAAAAAAACCTTTCTTTTTTAGATTAAAAGAAAAACACCAACAAGGTAATGGCACATGGTTGCTTACTAGGAGAAAGGCTTCCGTAATTCAACTTCACTTTCGGGGGAACACAATGTTTTGTTAGCTAGAGCGTTGGATGGAGCAAAGAAACATTAATTATCTTTTTTTTAATTCCATCTTATTTGATTAACTAAGTTGATTCTCACTCCTGCCAGTTAATTACTAACAAGTAGATGAACCTAATTTAGCGTTTGAGGTTTCGAGGAAAAGTTGGGCTAACTTTTCAAACTCTATATATAGTGTAGTGTATCTTACTTATAAGTAAAATTTTACAATAGTCTAATTAATGGGGACTTCATTTTTTGTCATCTAGGAGATTAGGAGTTCAAGACTTACCAGCTAATAATTAATCCTAAACAATCCTCATAAAAGCTATTGGCCTTGGGCTTGAACTTGGACTTGACTGTATTTCTCCCTTGTGGAGGGATTTCAAGACTTCTCTGCCTCAATCTTTATCTATTTATTTATTTATTTATTAAATTTAGTTATCTAAATAGGAAAAAGTATTTCGTGCTTGAAACACATCTAACGAGTTCTCTGTTTTTTGAAGGTTGATTTAGCTGGTTAATGTCGTGGTTTCCTCCTATCTGTGGAAGATCCTCATTTCGGGGAAAAAAAAGGCACTTCATTGTACCAATTCTTTTCCCATCTCTTCCACAAGTTCAAATTCCCGTCTCTTTACTAATCCCAATATCTCACTTTCATTCATGATATTGACATTATCGACAAGATATGGCTTGATGCCCTTTTCTTGAGATGTTATCGAGCTCTGTTGCTAACATTTAATACACGGGCGAGAAGACCGATGAGAGGTTGGGAATCTCTTAAATTTAGTGCCTCTAACCATTAGACCAAAACTCCGAAGTTATGGTGAGGATCGACGATTATAGTTTTATATTAATTCGCAGGTTGAACGCCCTTTTTTAATGGGCTGAAACCTGGACTCACACAGGGGTTGCTCTGATACCAGCTTAAATTTAGTCCCTCTAACCATTACACCAAAACTCCGAAGTTGTGGTGAGGATCGAGGATTATAGTTTTAAATTAATTCTAACATGCCTGAGTTGAACACCGAAGTTATGGTGTAATGGTTAGAGGGACTAAACCTAAGATGGTATCAGAGCAACTCATATTCAAATCCCACTGGCCACGAACTTAAAGCGGATTTTGTAAAAATTGACACCGCTGCATGAGTCCAGGGCGTTCAACCTGCAGGGGCATGTTAGAATTAATATAAAACTATAATCCTCAACTCTTACCATAACTTCGAAGTTTTGGTGTAAAGGTTAGAGGGACTAAACCTAAGAGAATCTCAATAAAGAGTCGAGAGAGAATTTGGATGATAAGATGACATCTAGTGAAACACATGTCAATGATTGATTTGATGGAGATGTAGATGATCTGATGCTTTTACCGCACTATACATACTTTTTCTCAAATGTTTTGATTAGCTAGCCTACAACAAGCGGATCTAAATGCTTCATAATAGATATATCACTCTCTAAATTAAAACGGTTCATAAATCTAGACCGTTATAGGTTATTATACAATTAAAAATAAATTATATACAGTAAAAAATAATTAAGATCAAACAAATTAAAGATCTCGTGTAATAATCACAAAGAGGAGCCAAATATCACATGCAGTGCGCATGCACCCACTTCCTACGGCTAGAATCAAGGAACCCACAAGAGAAGCGACTTGGATCTCAACTAAGCTAGGTGTGCACCAATTAATCAACTCACATGTTCCATTAATTCTCTTTGCCTATATAAACCCTTCAAGAAAAACAAAGCATACAAAAAAAATCAGATCTCAACTATGGAACGATCCATGTCCAAGTCTACTCTCTCCCTTCTTATTACCACCCTCCTCTTCTCCTTCTCAATTGCTGCAAGGCCCACAACGCCAAACAGCTTCATCATCGCCTCCTGCAAGCCCACCAGCTACCCAACAGTCTGCATCGAGAGCCTCTCAGGCTATGCTCCCGCCATCCGCCGCAGCCCTCGCTTGCTGACGCGTGCTGCCGTCCTCTTGAGCGCCACCCGCGCTCGCGAGACGTTTGCCTACATCTCCACCCTTTCTTCCCGGCCTCCACACAGTTCATCCGTTCCGGTAAATATAGTATTTTTCTTTGGATAAGTTTGGTTGCTTTTGAGATAATCTGCCTCACTTTAGAAATGTCACTTAAATTCTCTATGTCTTGTTAGATAACCCTCTAATTAAAACTGTTAGATCTGATCGTACACATTCACATGCGTTCAAATGACCAAAATGCCCGGATCAAGAAACCCCTTTCATATCCATTTTATAGGTAATTTTAACAAAACTCTACTATGTTTGGTCATTTTTTAATGATTAATTTAACTCAATTAATGATTAATTTAATTTGATAATTAGAGTGTTAATTTGGAAAGGGTATTTTGATCTTCCTATAGTTCATTTAATCATATGTTAGTTGAAAACATTTGGAGGGTTTTCGAAACACCTAGACTTAAGGCGGTTAGGTAACATTTTTAAAGTTCAAGGGAAGTATCTCAAAATTAGTCAAACCTAAAAGGTATAATTTACCCTTTTTCTTTCTTGTAAATTTGTCATAGTTATTCAAGGACTAATTGCCAATACATCTCATGTAGTACGATGATGCAGTCACTTGCACCTCCTAAACTATTTTATTACCACTTGTATGCATGTCTTAAATCTCTATTGATCTTTTGCCCTTAATTAAGAGGAAATTTTAATCTTTTTACTTACATTGATGATACAAAGGGAAATTCTCACCTAATTTCTCAAGTAGAAGAACAAGTCATCTGAAGGTCAGATGTGCAAGTATCAATTCTAAACTATAGTTATCAGATAAAGTGGTTGTATCCTTTTGGCACAAACGGCGGTGTATCTACAATTAATCCTTATTATAGTTATCTTTCCTTGAGAGGTTTTTTCATAAGATTTTCTATAAACATATGTAAACCAAAAATTTAATACTCGAACTAACATTTTCAATGGTATCGAAGAGATATCCTTGACTGGAATCGTTTAATGATTAGTGGTCAGCTCAAGATGATTAAGTTAATTGAGGATGCTGATTTTAGCTAGAAATTTAATTTGAAGTATACTTCAAATTTAAATTAAGGTTAAGAAATTTCTGGGAGGGAACTTTGTTTAAACACTGAATTTGCCCAAGCTGAATTGTTATATTTTCTTAATAATCAATCAACGATAACGAGAGAAATCTTTTTCCAGGCTGCTCCTGGAGCATTGCAGGACTGCAGCACGATCATGTCCAACAGTGCCGACAATTTGCAGCGCTCCGTGCAGCAGCTTCGTCATCTAGGCCGACCTAACGGGCCATCTTTCACCATGAGACTCGGGAACGTGCAGACGTGGCTCAGCGCTGCGCTTACTGACCAAAGCATGTGCCTTGCGAGCTTGTTGCAGGAAGAAAGTTTAGCTACTAAGAATGGAAGGAGAAGCGCCAACGACAGGCTGCATTGGATTACAAGGAAGAAAGTTGTGGAGGTGAGCAGAGTTACAAGTAATGCACTTGCACTTGTTAACCGGCTTGCGTGGAAGTGAAGAGGGAGTCCGCTTTCTATCAAAACTGTTCGCATGTGACGGGCGATCATGAGCCTTTCGATAGACAAAATATTGGGGCAAAAGGGGAAACTCGCCCCTATTCTCTGGTTAGAACCTCCCGTAGCGTACTAGTAGCGTACTAGTGGTTCTGATAAGATGCATAGTGGTAAAATGGCTAGGTCAGCGGGGTCAAGATGTAAGGTAGATGATGACAATGTAGCTTTTTTACTGTATTAGGAGATGTATTTTTGTTTTGCGAGATAGTGAAATATTGTAAAATGTTTGGGTATGTAAAATGAGAATACTGAGCATTCCCGTCATTGTCATATGAGGGAATTCTTTCATATAAAATGACATAGTTGAATCTTGGTCAAGTAAAGAAAGGGGAGAGAGAAACCTTCATAATCACACCTACTTAAGATTCAACCATATCATTGTATGTGAAAGAATGCTCTCATGTGACATATGATACATATTAATCTCAAATAAAATACCCAGTTATTTTTTCAGTAATGTAGTTAATCAGAAAAACTGACGGAGCGCGGAAGTTGAAATCTCGGAATCCACCGAGGGTTGATCTCCGAATCCACGAAGAGCTTCGAATCCACGAAGAAAATATATTAAACGAAAATTTTATTGATGAAAAGATATGTCTCTAGGGCTTACAAGACTCTGTTTAAATAGAAGACAAATAAGAATCCTACAAGGACTCGAACTCCTACTAAAAATAGAAATAATAACTCTAATTGACCCGAACTTTGCTAAAAATAGAAATAAGAAAACTATCCTCAAAAGACTCCCTACGATTAGGGAAGTAAATCGGTCAAATTTGGAATCAAACCGGATTTGCTTCCTAATCCAAACAGACTCCTAAAACATTACTAAAAATAGTAAAAATCGTGAAAACACCGATATCTCTTAATCCGAAAGGAATTTGGTGAAACGAACGGCGAGCAAACTGAACGTAGGTGGGTTTGGTTGGCTCCGTCTCGAAAAAATACGCGATTTTAAAAAAATCGTCCAAATCCGACTTACGGATTGAAAGTTACGACCCGTTCTTCGTTGCAACCTATTTTCCTCGACCGGTCCGTTTGGGCTTGTTACGATCCCGTTTCTCCATGAAAGTATCCGCAATGTGTTCTACATCAGTCTCCCCTGCTTGAAAAGAGCTCGACCCTGAGCTTATACTCGCATGAAGAGTTATTCCCTCTGGTGGATAATACTCAAACAAATCCGCAACTTTGAAACTATGAGAAATCCACAAACCTGCAGAAAGGTCAACGACATAAGCATTGTCGTTAATCTTCTTCAGTATTTTACACGGACCATACTTTTTATTCTTCAGCTTGTTGTAGGTGCCCACCGAAAACGCCTTTGCGTAAATACCATTACCATGTCTCCCTCCTCAAACACCTTCTTCCTCCCCGTGGCCGACAAGATCCGCTTTGTATTTAGCATTAGACTTCTCTATCTTCTCTTTCACTTCTTCTTTGGATAGCACGTATCTTTTCTCGCCATATGATCTGCAGCATATCGTCTCCGAAGCTTAGGTAGTGGGGCTAGATCAAGATAATGGTTCGGAAGCCTTCCATACACAATCACAAAGGGAGTCTTGCCCGTAGTTCGACTCTCCATACAGTTATAAACAAATTCAGCATGTGCTAGAGCAAGATCCTACTGTTTCAGACGATCACCAGAGATGGATCTAAGAAGGTTACCGAGAGTACGATTGACCACTTCAGTTTGTCTGTCCGTTTGAGGATGGTAGGCAGTACTGAATTTAAGTGAAGTATTGAATCGTTGCCACAAAGTCTTCTAAAAGTGGGATAAGAACTTAGAATCACGATCAGATGTGATGGATTTTGGCACTCCATGAAGGCGAACTATCTCCCGAAAGAAAAGATTGGCAATGTTGCTAGCATCTGCAGTCTTCTTGTAAGGAATAAAGTGTGACATCTTTGAAAACCTGTCAACAACAACAAAAACAGAATCCATGCCTCGTTGGGTTCGAGGAAGGCCTAACACAAAATTCATCGATATATCATGCCATGGCACATCAGGAACAGGTAAAGGTGTATACAATCCCGTATTTTGGGACTGCCCCTTGGCAACTTGACACACTGGACAATGCCGCACGTATTTTTCTGTCCCCTTCTTCACCGAGGCCGAATATCGCTCTTCAATGGAAGCAATCGTCTTGTCACGCCCCAAGTGTCTTCCTAGTCCGCCAAAGATGTAGGTCTCAGATATTCGTTCTCTCAATGAACTCGGGTATGCACAACTGATCTCCATGAAATAAATAGCCATCCCGAATATGAAAACCCGGACTAATTGATTTTGTTGATACCGCTCCAAATCTCCTTAAAGTCTTCATCTTACGCATACAACTCCTTCAAGTATTCAAATCCGTCACCTCGCTTGCAAAGTCACCAACAAACCACTCTCCGTGAGTGCATCCGCAACTTTATTCTCACGCCTCGACTTGTGCTTCAAAACAAAGGTGAAACAAGTAAACGCTATCCAACGAGCATGCATACGGTTGATGATAGTCGACTACTGATGGACTTCAAAGCTCGATGATCAAGATAAGTAGAAACTCCCGAGATTAAATAGTGCTCTCAATGCTTCAAAGATCGAACTATGGCATACAACTCCAGTTCATACGTAGTCCACTTCTGTCGAGCTTCACTGAGTTTCTCACTATGGAAAGCAACTGGACGCCCTTCTTGAGATAGAACACCGCCAATTCCTACGATGGACGCATCACAATCAACTTCAAACACCTTTTGAAAATCTGGAAGGGCAAGTATTGGTGAGGTGGATAATTTCTCTTTGATCAATGCAAAGCTACGGTCCGTATCTTCTCCCCAATTAAACTTGTCTTTCTTCATGCACTCAGTAATAGGTGCCACAATGCTGCTGAAATTTTTAACAAATCTCCTGTAGAAAGTGGCTTGGCCATGAAAACTACTTAACTACGACGGTTCGGCGAGGCCAATCTCGAATAGCACGACCTTCTCTTCATCAACATGGATGCCCTCAGATCGACGACAAAGCCCAAGAACAATAGGCTACTAGTCATAAAGTTACACTTCTTCAGATTGATGTACAACTTGTTCTCCTGCAAAACTGTTAGTACCTCCCTCAAGTGGTCAGTGCATGGACTCACCGCTATAAATCAGGATATCATCGAAATAAACTACAACGAACTTGCCGATAAAGGGTTTCAATACCTGATGTAGGCAATAAAAATTGCCTTAATCCCTGCACAGCAATTCGGAATGAGCAAAAGAGATTAAGGGTCCATCTGAGTGAAGTCAGGCCCGCCTAAAGGTTAAGTTCACATGAATGCTTGACTTTACAAAATAGACAAAAGTGCTGATATCTCTCAAACCGGAAGGAATTGGGCAAAATTACCGGAGCAAACCGAACCCTTCGGGTAGGTTTGGTTGGCTCCGTCTCGTCGAGATAGTCGATTTTCATATATAATTCGTCCAATTCCGACATACGGTTTGAAAGTTACGACATTCTTAGTAGCATATGAGGAAGTTCGCAGTCGCGAGGCTCCACATTAAAAGAGGAGGTTCGCCCTGGCAGCGAGGCTCGACATTCAACCGAGGTTCGCCCAAGTAGCGAAACTCTCCATTCAGACGAGGTTCGCCAAGCAGCGAAGACCTCCATTCAAACGAGGTTCGCCAAGCAGCGAAGCTCTTCATTCAGACGAGGTTCGCCAAGCAGCGAAGCTCTTCACTCAACCGAGGTTCGCCCAAGTAGCGAAACTCTCCATTCAGCCGAGGTTCGCCAAGCGTGAAGCCCTTCATTCGAGCGAGGTTCGCCAAGCGTGAAGCCCTTCATTGAGCGAGGTTCGCCAAGCGTGAAGCCCTTCATTCCGGCGAGGTTAGCCAGCGTAGCTCTCCATTCAACCGAGGTTCGCCCAAGTAGCGAAACTCTCCATTGAGGCGAGGTTGCCAGCGTAGCTCTCCATTCGACGAGGTTCGCCAAGCAAATAAGACCTCCATTCAAGCGAGGTTAAGCCAAGCGTGAAGCTCTTCATTCGACGAGGTTCGCCAAGCGTGAAGCTCTTCACTCAACCGAGGTTCGCCAAGCAAATAAGCCCTCCATTCGACGAGGTTCGCCAAGCGGCAAAGCCCTTCATTCGACGAGGTTCGCCAAGCGTAAGCCCTTCATTCGAGACGAGGTTCGCCAAGCGAAGCCCTTCATTCCGACGAGGTTCGCCAAGCGGCAAAGCCCTTCATTCGACGAGGTTCGCCAAGAAGCGAAACTCTCCATTCGGCCGAGGTTCGCCAAGCGTAAGCCCTTCATTCGACGAGGTTCGCCAAGCGGCAAAGCCCTTCATTCGGGCGAGGTTAGCCAGCGTAGCTCTCCATTCAACCGAGGTTCGCCTACGCAGCGAGCGTCTCGACATTCAATACGAGGTTCGCGACGCGGAGCGGAGTTCGATCTTAACACGAGGTTCGCGACGAAACGAAGCTCAACCATATGATGAGGTTCGCCTACAACGCTGGTCCGACGGTTCGCCACAAATGCTGATTTCCACTTTCAACCGAGGTTCGCCTACAGCAGGAACCTCGACATTCAACCGAGGTTCGCCTACAGCGGTGAACCTCGACATTCAATCGAGGTTCGCCTACGGTGAACCTCGACATTCAACCGAGGTTCGCCTACGCAGCGAACCTCGACGCTCAACCGAGGTTCGCCTACAGCAGGTGAACCTCGACGCTCAACCGAGGTTCGCCTACGCAGTGAACCTCGACGCCAACCGAGGTTCGCCACGCCAGCGGAACCTCGACATTCAACCGAGGTTCGCCACAGCAGCGGAACCTCGACATTCAACCGAGGTTCGCCACAGCAGTGAACCTCGACATTCACCGAGGTTCGCCACAGCGGGAACCTCGACATTCAACCGAGGTTCGCCTACAGCAGTGAACCTCGACGTTCAACCGAGGTTCGCCTACAGCAGTGAACCTCGACGTTCAACCGAGGTTCGCCTACAGCAGTGAACCTCGACGTTCAACCGAGGTTCGCCTACAGCAGTGAACCTCGACATTCAACCGAGGTTCGCCTACAGCAGTGAACCTCGACATTCAACCGAGGTTCGCCTACAGCAGTGAACCTCGACATTCAGCTGAGGTTCGCCACGCAGCGAAGCTCGTTATCCAACCGAAGTTTGCCCAAGTAGCGAACTTCGTCATTCAATCAAGGTTCAGCCAGTCAATGAAGAGCGAAGCTCGTCATCTAACGAAGCTCGCCCTCGTAGCGAACCCAAAGGCCACGAAAGCCACAACAACCACGTGGGTTAAGTGGTGGGCATCAGTTATGCCCACTAACCCACGTTTCCACGATTTTTGCATGCCAGTTACATGCTAAAAGCCCTATAAATGGCGGTGAGTAGCCATTAGGCAGGGGGCTTTTGGAGACTTTTGGAAAATTCAACACTAGCCCACAAGAGAGATCAAGCTCTTCATCAGCAAACTCAAGATCATCTGCAACTCTGTTCTGATCGTCAACGGGAAGCAATCTCGACGTGAGCATCGGGTGAAGCATCCTATCGCTACCGAAAACCCACCTTAAAAGAGAAGTCGAATCAATCTTTTCTTTCTCTGTAATCGAGAAAATTTGATTGTAAACCCATTCATTCAATCAATAAATATTTTTTTGACCCTACAGAAGATGGCGACCACAGTGAGAGCAGCCATTCATTCCGATGAACTGGTGGTGGCGCAATCAGACAAAGTTACAGTTGGAACCGAGGTTCAAACCTTGGTCATTGAGTTTGATCAAAGCAAGTATGAGGAATTCCTCTCCTCTGGGGCATCGAGCCCTGTGAAGACACGCAAGTGTCGCCGAGTCTCGTATGAGACTTCAGCCCCCGTGGCTCGTGTTGAATCTTCTCGAGCGAATCTCGAGATCCAGCCTATGTCTCTCGACAAGGCTCCAAAAGCTAGCCAACAGGCTAAGAAGTGGGTGGTTAAGCAGCCTAACCCAACCTCGGAGGCCATTAGCCAAACCTTGGCTTCTACGGGCGAACCTCGCCTGGCCTGTGGAAAGGCAGGATCTGCCAAGGGTCCAATTTCACGACGTGCCAAGCAGCGTCAACGACAGAACCAAGCTCGCCGTAGGGCTCGAGCTTTGGTCTCGTTGGACGGGTTTCACTATCGTCCAAAGATGGTCAAACGAACTGAGGGTCAAACTGACGAGGAACGTCACGAACCTCGTTATTGCACCCCAAATCGTGAACCTCGTCTTCATCTAAGGGTTCATTCGAAACAAGATGAACGCCGCCTACCGCTAACCCGCCCACATGGCGAACCTCGCCAACGTGAGGTCCCTCCAAAGGGATGAGCGCCGCCTACCGCGAACCTCGCCCACATGGCGAACCTCGCCAACGTGAGGTCCCTCCAAAGGGATGAGCGCCGCCTACCGCGAACCTCGCCCACATGGCTAACCTCGCCAACGTGAGGTCCCTCCAAAGGGATGAGCGCCGCCTACCGCGAACCTCGCCCACATGGCGAACCTCGCCGCCAACGCGGAGGTCCCTCCAAAGGGATGAGCGCCGCCTACCGCGAACCTTGTCCACATGGCTAACCTCGCCAACGTGAGGTCCTCCAAAGGGATGAGCGCCGCCTACCGCGAACCTCGCCCACATGGCGAACCTCGCCAACGCGGAGGTCCCTCCAAAGGGATGAGCGCCGCCTACCGCGAACCTCGCCCACATGGCGAACCTCGCCAACGCGGAGGTCCCTCCAAAGGGATGAGCGCCGCCTACCGCGAACCTCGTCCACATGGCGAACCTCGCCGTCAACGTGAGGTCCCCTCCAAAAGGGATGAGCGTCGCCCCAGCTGCGAACCTTGTCCACATGGCGAACCTCGCCGTCAACGTGAGGTCCCCTCCAAAAGGGATGATCCTCGTCCGAGTGGCGAACCTCGATAACAACACGAAGTCCGCTTGAAACACGACGAGCCTCGACCAAATGGCGAACCTCGCCAACAACATGAGGTTTCATCAAAACCAGACGAACATCGCTCTGTTGACGAACCTCGTCATAGCAAACATCAAAATGATGAACCTCGTCATCATGAACCTCGACATGGGGTGTCATCAAAGCAAGTAGACGAATCTCGTCGTAGGAAGCGTCAGAATGACGAACCTCGTCATTTTAAACCTACCCAACAACATGAGGTCCATTCTAAACCAGATGAACCTCATTCAAACAGCGAACCTCGCCATAAGCTTCGTCGCCGAAACCAAATGAGAAGACAGCCTCGCCAAGCTCGCCAACCTCTATCTGGAGGGTCTCGCCTGTGCGAAGCTCGGTTTTCAGAATCAACTGGGGGTATTCCCACTTCTGATCTCCGTGAATACCTCACTCGCAAGCGTGATGCCAATCAAATGCAATCTCATTGCTGCTGTGAGAAACTCATATCTGCGATGCGCGCCCAATGTTCATCGACACATCAACTTTCTGTATTTGAGCGATTATCTGACCCGTCAACTAGACGAAGGCGGTTTCGCCATAAGAAACAAGCGGCTCGCGGTGGTCATTCCCCTGGAGTGACTATTAACATGGTTGGAAGAAGCGAGAGCAAGACCCCAACAGGCAGTCTTGAATCGTCTGACATTGAGTATTCCCCAGGGTTACGAGGCATATTAATCAATAGTCAAGGCGCCTATCAAAGCACCCGTCTTCGTACCGGAGCGGTAATTCCGTTTGACTATAGCCAATTGGCTGGGGGTACCTCTGAAGAATTTGAGAACTCCGGCATGGCCACATCTCAACCTTCAAACACTGGTCTAAGTCATCAAGCCAGCATCCTCATGGCTGGTAAAGAGGAAGAGATGGAAAAAAAGATCGAAGAGCAACAAGCTCTTATTTTTGCACAACAAGAGACTATCAGACGCCTCGAGATGATGATGGAGCAGCTTCCGAACAAGAAGAAGAAGGAGAAAAGGAGGACTTCGCGGACTTTGCGGAAATCCTCAAAGCGCAAAGAGCGGATGCCTACTCCTCACACATCTTCTGATTCCTCATCCGAGTCATCTAGAGGAGCGTCATCTGCGGGCCATAATCCAAGAGACGAAAGACTTGACGAGCTCCAAAGTCAACTCAACGCCTTGAAGCTCCAGAAGAGCATGAACAAGCTGGGGGTGGTCAGACCATACCCAATTGAATGGGATACGGTCTCCTACCCGGTAAAGTTCGAGCCACTGGACCTCCTGCAGTTCAATGGCAAGGGTTCTCCTACCCAACACATTTACTACTTCCAGGCGCAAACTGGACACATAATGGGAAATGATCCCGTTATGACTCGGTTGTTCATTGGCACCCTCACGGGGGTTGCTTTTGAATGGTTTCGCAGATTGGAACCTGGGTCCATCACTTGCTGGAAGGACATGGAAAGGCTCTTCATGGCCAGATTCTTCGATGATGACACAGGAGTATCTATGGCAACCCTGCTAGCTGTAAAGCAGAGGAAGAAAGAATCTGTAAGCAACTTTGTCAAGAGATTCAGGAACCATTCGCCGCTGCGTGATCGATTTCGAGGCCACTCTCATCGAGATGTGCCGGAATAATCTCTCCATCAATATTTTGTCTAATATGGGCGCCGTCGTAGCTCGCTCGTGGAAAGACTTAACCCGCCGAGGAGAACAAGTCGAGAGCGTGCTTAAGCGTATGGAGATTGAAGAGCTATTTGAATTTCGAGGAGGTGACGACCAAGACACCTTAGTGGTGGCGACCGCTTCCTCATCAAAACTCTTTTCAAGTAAGCCCCTGATGGCGTCTGCGGAGCTCGCCAACGCGGAACCAAGCTATGGGATCGACTATGAAGACTTGGCTACCATCGGCCAAAGATGATCGTTGATGCTTATATGCGTCAATCGCCGGAGGACCAGTATCCGACGGCAAATTCTTGAGGAAGTACTACCCGTAGTCTTCTTCAAACTCCCACTAAGTTATCATGTTAACAGTCACATCTGATAACTAATTCCCTCTAAATTCCCTCACCAATCCTCCTCAACAGGATGGCGGGTCCCCTAAACTATCATGTTAACAATCACCTCTGAATAGTTCCCTCCAGATTTTCTCCGTCGATCTTCTCCAATAGGATGACAGGACCACTCCCACTGTCATGTTAACATTACACCTCTGACAAAATCAACTTACTAATCCTCGTCAATAGGATGGTAGGTCCTCAAAGTCGCTACCATCGCGACAATCTTGTCATGTTAACATTACACCTCGACAAAATCAACTTACTAATCCTCGCCAATAGGATGGTAGGTCCTCAAAGTCGCTACCATCGCGACAATCTTGTCATGTTAACAGTCACCTCTGATAGTCCGCACCGTCATTCCCGCAAATGACGTTGTCCGATCAAGTCGTCATACTCAAATGTCCCTGAGCGGCTGATCCATTCGGCGTTCTAATATATGGGTGAGTAGTGGCCTACCATGCGATGTGCCACTATTCGGGTTCGCTTTGCCCTAAGAGAAGACAACAAAATAACAAACGAAGTCTATGTATTCAATGCATAGCCGCCTCGGCATCGACTTAATGATTCGTTAAATCTACCTATTTATGCGTAGTAGGTGTTATTCCGCCCTAAATCGAATAAGTCGCCTAACACACGCCGGGTAGTCAATTCCCGTGATAATTGATCAAGTCTACGTATTCAATATCGTAGCGTAGATGTTATTTGACACCTAAACTATGCCTTCATGCATAGGGATGTTATCTCTGCCCCTTACCCAGAGATAAGTCAGCGTCTAACACACGCCGCCGGGTAGTCAATTCCCGTGATAATTGATCAAGTCTACGTATTCAATATCGTAGCGTAGATGTTATTTAACACCTAAACTATGCCTTCATGTATAGGGATGTTATCTCTGCCCCTTACCAGAGATAAGTCTGCATCTAACACATGCTGCCGGGTAGTCAATTCCCGTGATAATTGATCAAGTCTACGTATTCAATATCGTAGCACAAAGTCTAAGAGAGTTTATTCTTTTAGCACAACGTTACGTGTGGGACGGACCTAGATAATCCACATGCTAGCCCGATTCAAACGGTAATCGGTAAAGGCACATCAAATCCGTTGATAGCTGGGGGTTTGCTAAAAATCCTAGAGGGCGATCATTAGCTGCGAGTGAAGAATTCAACTGTACCGAGTTCGTTAGAAGGTTCCTCGCCTGCCTCGCACGGCGACCATTTTACAAGTCTTCATATCCAAAGTGTTCGGACTCCATTCAACCACATTCGTGTCCGAAAACTTTGAGGGGATTTTGTAGGCAATAAAATTGCCTTAATCCCCTAATGCAATTGAATGAGCAAAAGAGCTTAAGGGTCCATCCGAGTGAAGTCGGGCCGCCTAAAGGTTAAGTTCACATGAATGCTTGACTTTACAAAATAGACAAAGTGTCGATATCTCTCAAACCGAAGGAATTGGGCAATTTACCGAGCAAACCGAACCCTTCGTAGGTTTGGTTGGCTCCGCCTCGCCGAGATAGTCGATTTTCATATATAATTCGGCCCAATTCGACATACGGTTTGAAAGTTACGACTGTTCTTCGTAGCATATGAGGAAGTTCGCAAAGCTGCGAGGTTCCACATTAAAAGAGGAGGTTCGCCCTGGCAGCGAGGCTCGACATTCAACCGAGGTTCGCCCAAGTAGCGAAACTCTCCATTCAGACGAGGTTTAGATAATAATTGAAAGCAAAAATAGGATTTAGATAATAATTAGGCTTCACACCTGGGGTTCTCACATGGGTGAAGAGCTTCAATCTGGAGGCGAGAAATCATCGACTGCTTGGCGGAATAATATTGTAATTCACAATGAATAGTAATTTATTATTAGTTCATCCGTGAACAACAATGAGTATTACTATTCATCCATGAAGAGTAAATACATTTTGGGGTAGTAGATTTTTTTCCTTTTATTTTTCTTAATGAGGGATTATTTTTCAATGATTGATTGAGAATAATAATTGAAAGGAGCAAAAGGTTTAGATCATAACTAGGCTTCATACCTAGGGGTCTCACCCCAAGGACAAATCACATGCCAAAGAACCCTAAAGTGACAAATCATATACCAAAAAACACATCATGTGCTCAATAAAAAATTCTCATAAATAAAAAATTTTAATTCATCAATGACTACTCCATAGAGAATTCTTATAAATCATATTTTTATTCATCAATGTCTATTTCTCATGGAGGATTACAATTTATTTATAGAGAGAGAAAATTAAATCTAGATACTAAATCAAATCCTAATAAAAGAGTAATAAAGATAAATTTTTAACAAAATAAAATCCGGAGATCTTAAAATCGTAAATCAAATCCTAAGGAAATCTTGCCTAAAAATAGATCTTACATAAAATATTATTAAAAGAAAAAAGATTCTAATAAATCTTTTAAAAAAATTATCAGCGACCCAATGTCCGGCATCACGCTCGCTTTGGGTCTCTCCTAAACAAGCGGGCCAATGTTTCTTAAGAACAAGAAATTGTTTCTTAACGCCATCATCCCACAAACTAAAGCATGTCATGTTTATCCTCATGCCCACTTGGCTACCAAAACTTCAGCATTAAGATTTGATTTCACGGTCAATTACATTTTTTCCTTTTATCTAAAGGCCAACCTCAAGCATCACTAAAAAACTCTCATTAAGGTGTTTGGGGGCTTTGATTGTCGGATGAATTGGCGACATTGGCCTATCTAATACTCAGCAACATCTTGCATGAGTAGTCAACTGTTACTTGGTTGAATGAATTTTATTGCGTAATTCGGATGATTAAGACATTTCTCAAGCGAAACTTCCATGCAGCTAGCGAGAACTAATTTGGAACGAGTCAGACATTGAAATTACTAATTAAAATATTAATCTTTTAAGTAAATGATCTTGATTTTGATATTTGATCTTGAGTTCGATTCTCAAATAGGTAAACGATGTTCTCATCGGATCTAGTTTCTTTTGAGTGTTAGATGACAGTGAGAGACCGTTGCTTTTAATAATAATTGTATGTAATTCGATTGATAGTTTTTGTTTGTACTGAGTGAAAAATGAAAATGAGTACCCACATAAATATGACTAGTATTAAAATTTGCAAAAACTGCAAGTGATCTCTCTATTTCTTTTTTATACTAAATACATATTAACTCCATTTCATCTACTAGTGACTATTCTTTTGGGTGTTTCTTATATTGGTCCCCAAATCTGCCTTATTTTTAAATAAGTCCCTCAAATCTATAAGATTCTTAAATAAGTCTCCCAAATATCAGATATTTTAAATAAGTTCTTTAAATCTACAAGTTCTCTTAAATAAGTTCCTATGTGTAGAAAACATTAAATTAATTAAATTTCATAAATCTTGCATATTTTGCCCCTCTTTCCTAGATATTCCCCTTGAAACTCATTTCCTGCCTCTTTTCCTATTTGCTATTTATTGAGAAGTCTCGGTTGCATTCTTTTGTAGGTGTTTGGCTAATTATCTAGGAAAGATGAGGAAAGAACTAGTAAGATTAAAGTAGTACTTAATTTAAAGTTTAAGTTAACAAATGTTAACTTCGAGGATTTATATATTTAAGAGAACTTGTTGATTTGGAGAATTTATTTATAATATATGAGATTTGAGGACTTATTTAAGAATACTCATGGATTTGGGGACTTATTTAAAATATATGAGATTTGGATGACTTATTTAAAAATAAGGTAGATTTGGGGACCAATATAAAAAACCTTTCTTTTTAGATTAAAAGAAAAACACCAACAAGGTAATGGCACATGGTTGCTTACTAGGAGAAAGGCTTCCGTAATTCAACTTCACTTTCGGGGGAACACAATGTTTTGTTAGCTAGAGCGTTGGATGGAGCAAAGAAACATTAATTATCTTTTTTTTAATTCCATCTTATTTGATTAACTAAGTTGATTCTCACTCCTGCCAGTTAATTGCTAACAAGTAGATGAACCTAATTTAGCGTTTGAGGTTTCGAGGAAAAGTTGGGCTAACTTTTCAAACTCTATATATAGTGTAGTGTATCTTACTTATAAGTAAAATTTTACAATAGTCTAATTAATGGGGACTTCATTTTTTGTCATCTAGGAGATTAGGAGTTCAAGACTTACCAGCTAATAATTAATCCTAAACAATCCTCATAAAAGCTATTGGCCTTGGGCTTGAACTTGGACTTGACTGTATTTCTCCCTTGTGGAGGGATTTCAAGACTTCTCTGCCTCAATCTTTATCTATTTATTTATTTATTTATTAAATTTAGTTATCTAAATAGGAAAAAGTATTTCGTGCTTGAAACACATCTAACGAGTTCTCTGTTTTTGAAGGTTGATTTAGCCGGTTAATGTCGTGGTTTCCTCCTATCTGTGGAAGATCCTCATTTCGGGAAAAAAGGCACTTCATTGTACCAATTCTTTTCCCATCTCTTCCACAAGTTCAAATTCCGTCTCTTTACTAATCCCAATATCTCACTTTCATTCATGATATTGACATTATCGACAAGATATGGCTTGATGCCCTTTTCTTGAGATGTTATCGAGCTCGTTGCTAACATTTAATACAGTGAGAAGACCGATGAGAGGTTGGGAATCTCTTAAATTTAGTGCCTCTAACCATTAGACCAAAACTCGAAGTTATGGTGAGGATCGACGATTATAGTTTTATATTAATTGGGTTGAACGCCTTTTTAATGAATAAAACCTCGACTACACAGGTTGCTCGATACCAGCCTTAAATTTAGTCCTCTAACCATTACACCAAAACTCCGAAGTTGTGGTGAGGATCGAGGATTATAGTTTTAAATTAATTCTAACATGCCCCCGCAGGTTGAACACCGAAGTTATGGTGTAATGGTTAGAGGGACTAAACCTAAGATGGTATCAGAGCAACTCATATTCAAATCCCACTGGCCACGAACTTAAAGCGGATTTTGTAAAAATTGACACCGCTGCATGAGTCCGTATGCCTAACCCGTAGGGCATGTTAGAATTAATATAAAACTATAATCCTCAACTCTTACCATAACTTGAAGTTTTGGTGTAAAGGTTAGAGGACTAAACCTAAGAGAATCTCAATAAAGAGTCGAGAGAATTTGATGATAAGATGACATCTAGTGAAACACATGTCAATGATTGATTTGATGGAGATGTAGATGATCTGATGCTTTTACCGCACTATACATACTTTTTCTCAAATGTTTTGATTAGCTAGCCTACAACAAGCAGATCTAAATGCTTCATAATAGCTATATCACTCTCTAAATTAGAACGGTTCATAAATCTAGACTGTCATAGCTTATTATACAATTAAAAATAAATTATATACAGTAAAAAAATAATTAAGATCAAACAATTTAAAGATCTCTTGTGTAATAATCACGAAGAGGAGCCAAATATCACATGCAGTGCGCATGCACCCACTTCCTACGGCTAGAACCAAGGAACCCACAAGAGAAGCCACTTAGATCTCAACTAAGCTGTGCACCAATTAATCAACTCACATGTTCCATTAATTCTCTTTGCCTATATAAACCCTTCAAGAAAAACAAAGCATACAAAAAAAATCAGATCTCAACTATGGAACGATCCATGTCCAAGTCTACTCTCTCCCTTCTTATTACCACCCTCCTCTTCTCCTTCTCAATTGCTGCAAGGCCCACAACGCCAAACAGCTTCATCATCGCCTCCTGCAAGCCCACCAGCTACCCAACAGTCTGCATCGAGAGCCTCTCAGGCTATGCTCCCGCCATCCGCCGCAGCCCTCGCTTGCTGACGCGTGCCGCCCTCCTCTTGAGCGCCACCCGCGCTCGCGAGACGTTTGCCTACATCTCCACCCTTTCTTCCCGGCCTCCACACAGTTCATCCGTTCCGGTAAATATAGTATTTTTCTTTGGATAAGTTTGGTTGCTTTTGAGATAATCTGCCTCACTTTAGAAATGTCACTTAAATTCTCTATGTCTTGTTAGATAACCCTCTAATTAAAACTGTTAGATCTGATCGTACACATTCACATGCTCAAATGACCAAAATGCCGGATCAAGAAACCCCTTTCATATCCATTTTATAGGTAATTTTAACAAAACTCTACTATGTTTGGTCATTTTTTAATGATTAATTTAACTCAATTAATGATTAATTTAATTTGATAATTAGAGTGTTAATTTGGAAAGGGTATTTTGATCTTCCTATAGTTCATTTAACACCGTTAAGGCGGTTAGTTGAAAACATTTGGAGGGTTTTCCGAAACACCTAGACTTAAGGCGGTTAGGTAACATTTTTAAAGTTCAAGGGAAGTATCTCAAAATTAGTCAAACCTAAAAGGTATAATTTACCCTTTTTCTTTCTTGTAAATTTGTCATAGTTATTCAAGGACTAATTGCCAATACATCTCATGTAGTACGATGATGCAGTCACTTGCACCTCCTAAACTATTTTATTACCACTTGTATGCATGTCTTAAATCTCTATTGATCTTTTGCCCTTAATTAAGAGGAAATTTTAATCTTTTTTACTTACATTGATGATACAAAGGGAAATTCTCACCTAATTTCTCAAGTAGAAGAACAAGTCATCTGAAGGTCAGATGTGCAAGTATCAATTCTAAACTATAGTTATCAGATAAAGTGGTTGTATCCTTTTGGCACAAACGGCGGTGTATCTACAATTAATCCTTATTATAGTTATCTTTCCTTGGAGAGGTTTTTTCATAAGATTTTCTATAAACATATGTAAACCAAAAATTTAATACTCGAACTAACATTTTCAATGGTATCGAAGAGATATCCTTGACTGGAATCGTTTAATGATTAGTGGTCAGCTCAAGATGATTAAGTTAATTGAGGATGCTGATTTTAGCTAGAAATTTAATTTGAAGTATACTTCAAATTTAAATTAAGGTTAAGAAATTTCTGGGAGGGAACTTTGTTTAAACACTGAATTTGCCCAAGCTGAATTGTTATATTTTCTTAATAATCAATCAACGATAACGAGAGAAATCTTTTTCCAGGCTGCTCCTGGAGCATTGCAGGACTGCAGCACGATCATGTCCAACAGTGCCGACAATTTGCAGCGCTCCGTGCAGCAGCTTCGTCATCTAGGCCGACCTAACGGGCCATCTTTCACCATGAGACTCGGGAACGTGCAGACGTGGCTCAGCGCTGCGCTTACTGACCTAAGCGTGTGCCTTACGAGCTTGTTGCAGGAAGAAAGTTTAGCAACTAAGAATGGAAGGAGAAGCGCCAACGACAAGCTGCATTGGATTACAAGGAAGAAAGTTGTGGAGGTGAGCAGAGTTACAAGCAATGCACTTGCACTTGTTAACCGGCTTGCGTGGAAGTGAAGAGGGAGTCCGCTTATCAAAACTGTTCGCATGTGACGGGCGATCATGAGCCTTCGATAGACAAAATATTGGGGCAAAGGGGAAACTTCGCCCTATTCTCTGGTTAGAACCTCCGTAAGCGTACTAGTAGCGTACTAGTGGTTCTGATAAGATGCATAGTGGTAAAATGGCTAGGTCGGGGGTCAAGATGTAAGGTAGATGATGACAATGTAGCTTTTTTACTGTATTAGGAGATGTATTTTTGTTTTGCAAGATAGTGAAATATTGTAAAATGTTTGGGTATGTAAAATGAGAATACTGAGCATTCCCGTCATTGTCATATGAGGGAATTCTTTCATATAAAATGACATAGTTGAATCTTGGTCAAGTAAAGAAAGGGGAGAGAGAAACCTTCGTAATCACACCTACTTAAGATTCAACCATATCATTGTATGTGAAAGAATGCTCTCATGTGACATATGATACATATTAATCTCAAATAAAATACCCAGTTATTTTTTCAGTAATGTAGTTAATCAAAAACTGACGAAGCGCGGAAGTTGAAATCTCGGAATCCACCGAGGGTTGATCTCCGAATCCACGAAGAGCTTCGAATCCACGAAGAAAATATATTAAACGAAAATTTTATTGATGAAAAGATATGTCTCTAGGGCTTACAAGACTCTGTTTAAATAGAAGACAAATAAGAATCCTACAAGGACTCGAACTCCTACTAAAAATAGAAATAATAACTCTAATTGACCCGAACTTTGCTAAAAATAGAAATAAGAAAACTATCCTCAAAAGACTCCCTACGATTAGGGAAGTAATCGGTCAAATTTGGAATCAAACCGATTTGCTTCCTAATCCAAACAGACTCCTAAAACATTACTAAAAATAGTAAAAATCGACGAAAACACGATATCTCTTAATCCGAAGGAATTTGGCTAAACGAACGGCGAAAGCAAACCGAACGTAGGTGGGTTTGGTTGGCTCTGCCTCGAAAAATACGCGATTTTAAAAATCGCCCAACCGACTTACGGATTGAAAGTTACGACCGTTCTTCGTTGCAACCTATTTTCCTCGACCGTCCGCGTTTGGGCTTGTTACGATCCCGCTTCTCCATGAAAGTATCCGCAATGTGTTCTACATCAGTCTCCCACAGCGAAAAGAGCTCGACCACGAGCTTATACTGCATGAAGAGTTATTCCCTCCGTGGATAATACTCAAACAAATCCGCAACTTTGAAACTATGAGAAATCCACAAACCGCAGAAGGTCAACGACATAAGCATTGTCGTTAATCTTCTTCGATTTTACACGGACCATACTTTTTATTCTTGACTTGTTGTAGGTGCCCACCGAAAACGCCCTTTGCGTAAATACCATTACCATGTCTCCCTCCTCAAACACCTTCTTCCTCCGTCGACAAGATCCGCCTTGTATTTAGCATTAGACTTCTCTATCTTCTCTTTCACTTCTTCTTTGGATAGCACGTGATCTTTTCTCGCCATATGATCTCAAGAATACTCATCTCCGGAAGCTTAGGTAGTGGGGCTAGATCAAGATAATGGTTCGAAGCCTTCCATACACAATCACAAAGGGAGTCTTGCCCGTAGTTCGACTCTCCATACGCTTATAAACAAATTCAAGATGTGCTAGAGCAAGATCCCATCGTTTCGACGATCACCGTGAGATGGATCTAAGAAGGTTACCGAGAGTACGATTGACCACCGGTTTGTGCGTCCGTTTGAGGATGGTAAGCGTCTTGAATTTAAGTGAAGTATTGAATCGTTGCCACAAAGTCTTCTAAAAGTGGGATAAGAACTTAGAATCACGATCGGATGTGATGGATTTTGGCACTCCATGAAGGCTAACTATCTCCGAAAGAAAAGATTGGCAATGTTGCTAGCATCCGCAGCCTTCTTGTAAGGAATAAAGTGTGACATCTTTGAAAACCTCACAACAACAACAAAAAGAATCCATGCCTCGTTGGGTTCGAGGAAGGCCTAACACAAAATTCATCGATATATCATGCCATGGCACATCGAGAAATGTAAAGGTGTATACAATCCCGTATTTTGGGATCGCCTTGGCAACTTGACACACCGGACAATGCCGCGACGATTTTTCTCGTCCCCTTCTTCACCGAGGCCGAATATCGCTCTTCAATGGAAGCAATCGTCTTGTCACGCCCCAAGTGTCTTCCTAGTCCGCCAAAGATGTAGGTCTCAGATATCTCGTTCTCTCAATGAACTCGGGTATGCACAACCGATCTCCATGAAATAAATAGCCATCCCGAATATGAAAACCCCGACTAATTGATTTTGTTGACGTACCGCTCCAAATCTCCTTAAAGTCTTCATCTTCGCATACAACTCCTTCAAGTATTCAAATCCGTCACCTCGCTTGCAAAGTCACCAACAAACCAGCTCTCCGACCGAGTGCATCCGCAACTTTATTCTCACGCCTCGACTTGTGCTTCAAAACAAAGGTGAAACGCCGCACGCTATCCAACGAGCATGCATACGGTTGATGATAGTCCGACTACCGATGGACTTCAAAGCCCGATGATCAAGATAAGTAGAAACTCCGCGAGATTAAATAGTGCTCTCAATGCTTCAAAGATCAACTATGGCATACAACTCCAGCTCATACGTAGTCCACTGCCGAAGCTTCACCGAAGTTTCTCACTATGGAAAGCAACCGGACGCCTTCTTGAGATAGAACACCGCCAATTCCTACGATGGACGCATCACAATCAACTTCAAACACCTTTTGAAAATCTGGAAGGGCAAGTATTGGTGAGGTGGATAATTTCTCTTTGATCAATGCAAAGCTACGGTCCGTATCTTCTCCCCAATTAAACTTGTCTTTCTTCATGCACTCAGTAATAGGTGCCACAATGCTGCTGAAATTTTTAACAAATCTCCTCAGAGAAAGTGGCTTGGCCATGAAAACTACGAACTTCACGACGGTCTTCTACAGAGGCCAATCTCGAATAGCACGACCTTCTCTTCATCAACATGGATGCCCTCTCAGATCGACGACAAAGCCCAAGAACAATAGGCTACTAGTCATAAAGTTACACTTCTTCAGATTGATGTACAACTTGTTCTCCTGCAAAACTGTTAGTACCTCCCTCAAGTGGTCCAGGTGCATGGACTCACCGCTATAAATCGATATCATCGAAATAAACTACAACGAACTTGCCGATAAAGGGTTTCAATACCTGATGTAGGCAATAAAAATTGCCTTAATCCCTGCACAGCAATTCGGAATGAGCAAAAGAGATTAAGGGTCCATCTGAGTGAAGTCAGGCCCGCCTAAAGGTTAAGTTCACATGAATGCTTGACTTTACAAAATAGACAAAGTGCCGATATCTCTCAAACCGAAGGAATTGGGCAAAATTATCGAGCAAACCGAACCCTTCGTAGGTTTGGTTGGCTCGCCGAGATAGTCGATTTTCATATATAATTGGCCCAATTCGACATACGGTTTGAAAGTTACGACTGCTTCTTCGTAGCATATGAGGAAGTTCGCAAAGTCGCGAGGCTCCACATTAAAAGAGGAGGTTCGCCACGCCAGCGAACCTCGACATTCAACCGAGGTTCGCCAAGTAGCGAAACTCTCCATTCGACGAGGTTCACCAAGCAAATAAGACCTCCATTCAAACGAGGTTCGCCAAGCAAATAAGCCCTTCATTCGTGACGAGGTTCGCCAAGCAATGGCTCTTCACTCAACCGAGGTTCGCCAAGCAAATAAGCCCTCCATTCGAGCGAGGTTCGCCAAGCAAATAAGCCCTTCATTCGAGCGAGGTTCGCCAAGCAAATAAGCCCTTCATTCGACGAGGTTCGCCAAGCAAGCCCTTCATTCGACGAGGTTCGCCAAGCAAGCCCTTCATTCGAGACGAGGTTCGCCAAGCAGCGAAACTCTCCATTCATCGAGGTTCGCCAAGCAGCGAAGCTCTCCATTCAGACGAGGTTCGCCAAGCAGCGAAGCCCTTCATTCAGACGAGGTTCGCCAAGCAGCGAAGCTCTCCATTCAACCGAGGTTCGCCTACAGCAGTGAGTCTCGACATTCAATACGAGGTTCGCACGTGGAGCGGAGTTCGATCTTAACACGAGGTTCGCACGAGAAACAAGCTCATCACCATATGATGAGGTTTACAACAAAGGGTCCGACGGTTCGCCCACAAATGCTGATTTCCACTTTCAACCGAGGTTCGCCTACGCAGTGAACCTCGACATTCAATCGAGGTTCGCCACAGCAGTGAACCTCGACATTCAACCGAGGTTCGCCACGCCAGCGAACCTCGACGCTCAACCGAGGTTCGCCACGCAGTGAACCTCGACGCTCAACCGAGGTTCACCTACGCAGTGAACCTCGACGTTCAACCGAGGTTCGCCTACAGCAGTGAACCTCGACATTCAACCGAGGTTCGCCTACAGCAGTGAACCTCGACATTCAACCGAGGTTCGCCTACGCAGTGAACCTCGACATTCACCGAGGTTCGCCACGCAATGGCTCGTTATCCAACCAAGCTTGCCCAAGTAGCTAACTTCGCCATTCGATCAAGGTTCACCGGCCAATGAAGAACGAAGCTCGTCATCTAACGGTCCCTCAGAGCGAACCCAAAGGCCACGAAGCCACAACAACCACGTGGGTTAAGTGGTGGGCATCGCTATGCCCACTAACCCACGCCACGATTTTGCATGCCGCTACATGCTAAAAGCCCTATAAATGGCGGTGAGTAGCCATTAGGCAGGGCTTTTGGAGACTTTTGGAAAATTCAACACTAGCCCACAAGAGAGATCAAGCTCTTCATCAAGAAACTCAAGATCATCCGCAACTCGTTCCGATCACAACGGAAGCAATCTCGGCGTGAGCATCGGGTGAAGCATCCTATCGCTACCGAAAACCCACCTTAAAGAGAAGTCGAATCAATCTTTTCTTTCTCTCAGAATCGAGAAAATTTGATTGTAAACCCATTCATTCAATCAATAAATATTTTTGACCCTACGTAAGATGGCGACCACGTGAGAGCGACCATTCATTCCATGAACCGTGGTGGCTAATCGACAAAGTTACGCTTGGAACCGAGGTTCAAACCTTGGTCATTGAGTTTGATCAAAGCAAGTATGAGGAATTCCTCTCCTCGGGGCATCGAGCCTGTGAAGACACGCAGTGTTGCCGAAGTCTCAGATGAGACTTCACCCCGTGGCTCGTGTTGAATCTTCTCGGCGAATTCGAGATCCACTTATGTCTCTCGACAAGGCTCCAAAAGCTAGCCAACAGCTAAGAAGTGGGTGGTTAAGCGGCCTAACCCAACCTCGAGGCCATTAGCCAAACCTTGGCTTTACGGGCGAACCTCGCCGCTCGTGGAAAGGCGTGGATCCGCCAAGGGTCCAATTTCACGACGTGCAGCGTCATCAACGACAGAACCAAGCTCGCCGTAGGGCTCGAGCTTTGGTCTCGCTGGACGGTTTCACTATCGTCCAAAGATGGTCAAACGAATCGAGGGTCAAACCGACGAGGAACGCCACGAACCTCGTTATTGCACCCCAAATCGTGAACCTCGCTTCATCTAAGGGTTCATTCAAACAAGATGAACGCCGCCTACCGCGAACCTCGCCCACATGGCGAACCTCGCCGCCAACGTGAGGTCCCTCCAAAGGGATGAGCGCCGCCTACCGCGAACCCGCCCACATGGCTAACCTCGCCACAACGTGAGGTCCCTCCAAAGGGATGAGCGCCGCCTACCGCGAACCTCGTCCACATGGCGAACCTCGCCGTCAACGTGAGGTCCCCTCCAAAAGGGATGAGCGTCGCCCCAGCTACGAACCTCGTCCACATGGCGAACCTCGCCGTCAACGTGAGGTCCCCTCCAAAAGGGATGAGCGCCGCCTACCGCTAACCTTGTCCACATGGCGAACCTCGCCAACGTGAGGTCCCTCCAAAGGGATGATCCTCGTCCGAGTGGCGAACCTCGATAACAACACGAAGTCCGCTTGAAACACGACGAGCCTCGACCAAATGGCGAACCTCGCCAACAACATGAGGTTTCATCAAAACCGCATTTAACATCGCCTGCTGGATCTAACCTCGCCATAGCAAACATCAAAATGATGAACCTCGCCATCATGAACCTCGACATGGGGTGTCATCAAAGCAAGTAGGCGAATCTGCGTCGTAGGAAGCGCCGTAATGACGAACCTCGCCATTTTAAACCTACCCAACAACATGAGGTCCATTCTAAACCGGATGAACCTCATTCAAACAAATAACTCGCCATAAGCTTCGTCACAAAACCAAATGAGAAGACACCGCCAAGCTCGCCAACCTCTATCCGAGGGTCTCACTGCGCGGCTCGGTTTTCGTAATCAACGGGGTATTCCCACCGATCTCCGTGAATACCTCACTCGCAAGCGTGATGCCAATCAAATGCAATCTCATTGCCGCTGTGGAGAAACTCATATCCGCTGATACCAATGTTCATCGACACATCAACTTTCAGATTTGGCGATTATCGACCCGCCAACTAGACGGCGTTTCGCCATAAGAAACAAGCGGCTCGCGGTGGTCATTCCCCGAGTGACTATTAACATGGTTGGAAGAAGCGAGAGCAAGACCCCAACAGTGCCTTGAATCGTCGACATTGAGTATTCCCTGTGGTTACGAGGCATATTAATCAATAGTCAGGCCTATCAAAGCACCCGCCTTCGCATCGAGCGTAATTCCGTTGACTATAGCCAATTGGCTGGGGGTACCTCTGAAGAATTTGAGAACTCCGGCATGGCCACATCTCAACCTTCAAACACTGGTCTAAGTCATCAAGCCAGCATCCTCATGGCTGGTAAAGAGGAAGAGATGGAAAAAGATCGAAGAGCAACAAGCTCTTATTTTTGCACAACAAGAGACTATCGACGATGATGATGGAGCATTCAACAAGAAGAAGAAGGAGAAAAGGAGGACTTCGCGGACTTTGCGGAAATCCTCAAAGCGCAAAGAGCGGATGCCTACTCCTCACACATCTTCTGATTCCTCATCCGAGTCATCTAGAGGAGCGTCATCTGCGGGCCATAATCCAAGAGACGAAAGACTTGACGAGCTCCAAAGTCAACTCAACGCCTTGAAGCTCCAGAAGAGCATGAACAAGCCGGGGTGGTCGCACCATACCCAATTGAATGGGATACTGGTCTCCTACTCGGTAAAGTTCGAGCCACTGGACCTCCCGCAGCTCAATGGCAAGGGTTCTCCTACCCAACACATTTACTACTTCCAAAGAACCGACACATAATGGGAAATGATCCCGTTATGACTTCGGTTGTTCATTGGCACCCTCACGGGGTTGCTTTTGAATGGTTTCAGATTGGAACCGGGTCCATCACTTGGCCGGAAGGACATGGAAAGGCTCTTCATGGCGATTCTTCGATGATGACACAGAGTATCTATGGCAACCCCGCTAGTCAGAAGCGAGGAAGAAAGAATCGTAAGCAACTTTGTCAAGAGATTCGTGAACCATTCGCGTGTCGCGGATCGATTCCGAGGCCACTCTCATCGAGATGTGCCTAATAATCTCTCCATCAATATTTTGTCTAATATGGGCCGTCGTAGCTTCGCTCGTGGAAAGACTTAACCCGCCGAGGAGAACAAGTCGAGAGCTGCTTGCCGCATGGAGATTGAAGAGCTATTTGAATTTCGAGGAGGTGACGACCAAGACACCTTAGTGGTGGCGACCGCCTCATCAAAACTCTTTTCAAGTAAGCCCCGATGGCGCTCATGAGCTCGCCAACGCGAACCAAGCTATGGGATCGACTATGAAGACTTGGCTACCATCGGCCAAAGATGATCGTTGATGCTTATATAGGCCAATCGCCGGAGGACCAAGATCCGACCAAGAATTCTTGAGGAAGTACTACCCGTAGTCTTCTTCAAACTCCCACTAAGTTATCATGTTAACAAATACATCTCGATAACTAATTCCCTCTAAATTCCCTCACCAATCCTCCTCAACAGGATGGCGGGTCCCCTAAACTATCATGTTAACAATCACCTCTGAATAGTTCCCTCCAGATTTTCTCCGTCGATCTTCTCCAATAGGATGACAGGACCACTCCCACTGTCATGTTAACATTACACCTCTGACAAAATCAACTTACTAATCCTCGTCAATAGGATGGTAGGTCCTCAAAGTCGCTACCATCGCGACAATCTTGTCATGTTAACATTATACCTCTGACAAATCCACCCACCACTCCTCTCAAATAGGATGGTGGGTCCACATAACTGTCATGTTAACAGTCACCTCTGATAGTCCGCACCGTCATTCCCGCAAATGACGTTGTCCGATCAAGTCGTCATACTCAAATGTCCCTGAACGGCCTGATCCATTCCGAGCGTTCTAATATATCGGTGAGTAGTGGCCTACCATGCGATGTGCCACTATTCTGGGTTCGTCTTTGCCCTAAGAGAAGACAACAAAAATAACAAACGAAGTCTATGTATTCAATGCATAGCCACCAAGCATCGACTTAATGATTCATAAATCTACTATTTATGCGTAGTAGGTGTTATTCCCGCCCTAAATCAGAATGTCAGCCGCCTAACACACGCCACGGTAGTCAATTCCGTGATAATTGATCAAGTCCACGATTCAATATCGTGGCGTAGATGTTATTTGACACCTAAACTATGCCTTCATGCATGGGATGTTATCTCGCCCTTACCCAGAGATAAGTCACGCCTAACACACGCCACGGTAGTCAATTCCCGTGATAATTGATCAAGTCTACGTATTCAATATCGTAGCGTAGATGTTATTTAACACCTAAACTATGCCTTCATGTATAGGGATGTTATCTCGCCCTTACCGGAGATAAGTCCATCTAACACATGTCACGTAGTCAATTCCGTGATAATTGATCAAGTCTACGATTCAATATCGTAGCACAAAGTCTAAGAGAGTTTATTCTTTTAGCACAACGCTACGTGGGACGGACCTAGATAATCCACATGCTAGCCCGATTCAAACGGTAATCGGTAAAGGCACATCAAATCCGTTGATAGCTGGGGGTTTGCTAAAAATCCTAGAGGGCGATCATTAGTCATGAAAGTGAAGAATTCAACTGCACCGAAGTTCGTTAGAAGGTTCTCGCCCGCCCGCACTACACCATTTTACAAGTCTTCATATCCAAAGTGTTCCGCACTCCATTCAACCACATTCGTGTCCGAAAACTTTGGAGGGTTTTGTAGGCAATAAAAATTGCCTTAATCCCTGCACAGCAATTCGAATGAGCAAAAGAGCTTAAGGGTCCATCTGGAGTGAAGTCGGCCCGCCTAAAGGTTAAGTTCACATGAATGCTTGACTTTACAAAATAGACAAAAGTGCTGATATCTCTCAAACCGGAAGGAATTGGGCAAATTTACCGGAGCAAACCGAACCCTTCGGGTAGGTTTGGTTGGCTCCGTCTCGTCGAGATAGTCGATTTTCATATATAATTCGTCCAATTCCGACATACGGTTTGAAAGTTACGACCTGTTCTTCGTAGCATATGAGGAAGTTCGCAAAGCTGCGAGGTTCCACATTAAAAGAGGAGGTTCGCCCTGGCAGCGAGGCTCGACATTCAACCGAGGTTCGCCCAAGTAGCGAAACTCTCCATTCAGACGAGGTTTGCCAAGCAGCGAAGCCCTCCATTCAAACGAGGTTCGCCAAGCAGCGAAGCTCTTCATTCAGACGAGGTTCGCCAAGCAGCGAAGCTCTTCACTCAACCGAGGTTCGCCCAAGCAGCGAAGCCCTCCATTCAGACGAGGTTCGCCAAGCAGCGAAGCCCTTCATTCAGACGAGGTTTGCCAAGCAGCGAAGCCCTTCATTCAGATGAGGTTCGCCAAGCAACGGCTTCCATTCAGACGAGGTTCGCCAAGCGTAAGCCCTTCATTCGACGAGGTTCGCCAAGCGTGAAGCCCTTCATTCAAACGAGGTTCGCTTAAGAAGCGAAACTTCCATTCGCCGAGGTTCGCCAAGCAACGGCTTCCATTCAGACGAGGTTCGCCAAGCAAAGAAAGCCCTTCATTCGACGAGGTTCGCCAAGCGTGGCTCTCCATTCAACCGAGGTTCGCCACGCCAGTGAGTCTCGACATTCAATACGAGGTTCGCACGGAGCGGAGTTCGATCTTAACACGAGGTTCGCAAGCAAATAAGCCCTTCATTCGATGAGGTTCGCCACAATGCTGGTCCGACGGTTCGCCCACAACGGTGATTTCCACTTTCAACCGAGGTTCGCCTACGCAGTGAACCTCGACATTCAACCGAGGTTCGCCTACGGCGGTGAACCTTGACATTCAACCGAGGTTCGCCTACGCAGCGGAACCTCGACGCTCAACCGAGGTTCGCCTACGCAGCGAACCTCGACGCTCAACCGAGGTTCGCCTACGCAGCGAACCTCGACATTCAACCGAGGTTCGCCACAAAGAAGGAACCTCGACATTCAACCGAGGTTCGCCTACGCAGCGGAACCTCGACATTCACCAGGTTCGCCACGCAATGGCTCGTTATCCAACCGCTTGCCCAAGTAGCGAACTTCGCCATTCGATCAAGGTTCACCGGTCAATGAAGAGCGGCTTCGCCATCTAACGGCTCGCCTCGTGAGCGAACCCAAAGGCCACGAAAGCCACAACAACCACGTGGTTAAGTGGTGGGCATCGCTATGCCCACTAACCCACGCTTCCATGATTTTTGCATGCCGCTACATGCTAAAAGCCCTATAAATGGCGGTGAGTAGCCATTAGGCGGGGGCTTTTGGAGACTTTTGGAAAATTCAACACTAGCGCACAAGAGATATCAAGCTCTTCATCAGCAAACTCAAGATCATCTGCAACTCTGTTCTGATCGTCAACGGGAAGCAATCTCGACGTGAGCATCGAGTGAAGCATCCTATCGCTACCGAAAACCCACCTTAAAAGAGAAGTCGAATCAATCTTCTCTTCCTCTGTAATCGAGAAAATTTGATTGTAAACCCATTCATTCAATCAATAAATATTTTTTCGACCCTACACCTGATTCATCAACCGCATGAAAGTGCTAGGAGCATTGGAAAGGCCAAAAGGCATGACCAACCATTCATACAGGCCTTCTTTTATTTTGAAGGCAGCCTTCCACTCATCTCCTTCCCTAATCCGAATCTGATGATAGCCACTCCTGAGATCACGTTTGGAGAATTCTTTTGATCCAGATAACATATCCAGCATGTCATCGAGGCGAGGGATAGGAAATCGATACTTCACGGTAATCTTATTGAGAGCTCTACTATCCACACACATGCGCCACTATCTGTTCTTCTTTGGGACAAGTAACGCTGGCACGGCACACGGACTCATGTTAGCTCGGATAAGACCCTTCTGTATGAGTTCGTCCACTTGTTTTTGCAAGATCTCTCCTTCCTTCTGACTCATTCGATAGTGTGGCGTGTTTGGTAAGCGTGATCCGTGGATGAAATCGACCGATGTTGTACGCCTCAAGCATTGGTAATTCGAAGGAAGCTCGCGGGCATAAGCGCATCAAATTGTTGCAAAAGGGTCTGAACTTCAGGTGGAATTTCGGTGGAGGCAGAATCCTCTTTTCCTGAAATAACAAGAGCATAAATCTCATCAGAATGTTTCACATCTTTCATGAAATCTTCATTGTTAACCAAGAACGCCTTCTTTTCAGCAACATCTGTTTTGATTGACCCTTTCTCAGTAAGAGGCAAAAGCATAACTCGGCGACCATCCTTCTTAAAGATGTAAACATTGTCCTTCCCTCTGTGCGTGGCATCAACATCAAACTGCCATGGCCTGCCTAGCAGCATATGACAAGTGTCCATCTCAACTACATCGCATATAACATCATCAACATAATCACGGCCAATGGAAAAGACACCCGACACACCTCATCGACTTGTACATCATTACCCTTGCGAATCCAACCGATCTTGTAGGGAGCAGGATGTTTCTCTGTTTTCAGTTCTAATTTCTCCACCATACGCCGAGAGACAATATTCTCACTACTGTCACTATCAATGATAACATCACAAGTCCTCTGTTTTACCGTGCACCTCGTGCGAAAGATATTATGCCTCTGGGGTGGTTCTTCTGTCTTTGGAGCCAATAATAATCGCCGCACATCGCATGAGAGTTGATTCCCATCATCGCGACTCACCCCTTCATAGTCATAGTCTCGCCGCTCTCGCCTCGATCCTCCTCTTCATGATCCACCATATGCACGGCACCTCGCTTAGGACACCGATTGATCGATGACCGTGTTCACCGCATCTATAGCACTTGATTGGATCGGATTTGGCATATGGGTTCGGTGGTGTAGTCTTCTTTGTCACGTTGACGTTGGCCTTGTACTCTTCTCGTTATAGAATCTTGGCGAGGCGGTTTGAGACTATTTATTCCTCCACGATTGAAACTCGTGGCGACCGCCTAAGTCAGCCCACGATCCTTTATTATTTCGTCCAAGTTGCGCTCTACCTTTTGGGCTAGGCTAACGGTTCCGCCAAAGTATATGTCCGGCAGAAGACACACGAACCTGAATTGCTAACCTCAATCCCCTAGTGTAACGAGACATCTGTTGCGACTCATTCTCATTTAAATTGTTGCGGGAGGACAACCGATAAAACTCCTTCGTGTACTCATCAACTGTTCTTCCACCTTATTTGCAATTCTGATATTGTCCGAACAAGACTTGTTCATAGTCACCAGGTAGAAAACGGGCTTTCAGCAACTTCTTCATCTTCTCCCACCTATCGACCTTTGGCTTTCCTTGGCGAGATCGATTCATGCATACTGATTCCCACCAAGCAGATGCTCCACCCTTAAGTCGGTAGGCCACCAACTTAACCTTTCGTTCATCTGGGATCTCCATATAATCAAAAAATCTCTCCACTTCTGCAATCCAGTCAAGAAATTCTTCAATATGAAGTTGCCCATTGAAAGATGGCAGATCAATCTTCATCTTGAATCCTCCAGCATCATAATTATCCCGTCGACGGCGATCTCGGCGATCATAACCGCGGCGTGGGGCTTCATAGTAATCGCTGTCGTTGTGGAATTCATCTTGTGGAGTCGGATCACGTCGTTGGCGACCATCAACGCGATTTTGAACTCCTACCGTGTTCAGACGCTCCAATGCCGACGCAAGTTGATCTACGGTAGTCTTAATCTGAAAAACATCGGTCTTCAACTCATCGAACTCAGTTCGAGAAATAGAGGCTTCATCACCTGCCATCGGATCGGAGGAACAAGTCTCTGATACCAATTGAAATAGCGCGGAAGTTGAAATCTCGGAATCCACCGAGGGTTGATCTCCGAATCTACGAAGAACTTCGAATCCACGAAGAAAATATATTAAACGAAAATTTTATTGATGAAAAGATATGTCTCTAGGGCTTACAAGACTTTGTTTAAATAGAAGACAAATAAGAATCCTACAAGGACTCGAACTCCTACTAAAAATAGAAATAAGAACTCTAATTGACCCGAACTTTGCCAAAAATAAAAATAAGAAAACTATCCTCAAAAGACTCCCTACGATTAGGGAAGTAAATCGGTCAAATTTGGAATGAAACCAGATTTGCTTCCTAATCTAAACAGACTCCTAAAACATTACTAAAAATAGTAAAAAATCGACAAAAACGTTGATATCTCTCAATCCGGAAGGAATTTGGAGAAACGAACGGCGAGCAAACCGAACGTAGGTGGGTTTGGTTGGCTCCGTCTCGAAAAAATACGCAATTTTAAAAAAAATCGTCCAAATCCAACTTACGGATTGAAAGTTACGATCCGTTCTTCGTTGCAACCTATTTTCCTCGACAGGGTCCGCGTTTAGGCTTGTTACGATCCCGTTTCTCCATGAAAGAACCCGCAATGTGTTCTACATCAAAAACCACTATAATAAATACACTACAGTTGACCGTTTGAGGAATAATGAATTGCTCTTATTCTTTACCTAGACTTGCCTTTTCCTCTTTGTCCCTCAAGTGTTCTTCTTTGTTAGGGGACCTAATAGCAAGTCCTTAATTCTTATGAGTTGTTTCAAAATCAATCCCTTAATTAACTAAAATTGTTATTAGGCTCCCTAATTCTTATATGTTGTTTTAAATTAACCCTCCAATCAAGAGTTGCAGTGCCGGGATATAAATAGGGATGGATTTTTTAGATATTGGGCTCTTAAATCTTCCATAATTTGGTATTTGTCTGTCAAGTCATTGAAATTGCCGATAGGTCCCTCAAATCTAAGGATTATTGCAATTAGTTTTTCTGTTAGTTTTTCAATAAAATACCTCCAGTGATCGTTTTTGAGAGAAGACCATTGGTTTAAGAGCCAATAACAAAAGTGAAACTAATTTCTGTGCATTGATGTATACAAGAACATATTCAAAATACAACAGTCTTGTTCGAATGGTAAGGCAGAACTCGGAGCTCACAGTATGACTTTATTGCTTGTGCTAAACACTGTTTCTCGAGGTTCTCTGACTTCAGCACAAAACTTTGCAGATTATCTCGGTGAGATACTCTCTCAACCTGAAACATAGAATCACGGGCTTATGGTTGAAGTATGCAGATGTCAACACAGTCAACACTGCGTATTCTTAAGCGTAAATTCCCCAAAACCCAATGAACTTTAAGAAATTTTAGAAAAAAAATAAAAACATCTAAATTTTATACTTAAGTTAGAGAAGACCCTCTGGACTTTCAAAATTATACAAAACTACACTGTGGAGTGTGTGAAGAGTAAAACGTCTAACTATCATTGGAAATAAGAGAGGGGTAACAAGGTTCTTTCGCCTATTACCCCTAATTTGTAAAGTTTTTTTTTTTTTTCCTTTTCTGTTTGTGTGTGTTTTTTTCTGTTTTTTTTTTTTGAGGGGCGGGGCAAAATGCCTCAAGGTTCATGGGTTGTTTTTAGATTTAAACATTACATTTTTCGATGCAGCAAGCAGCTTGATAAACTACAGTTATAGAACAGAGAAACTTCAGATAGAAGGTGATGACAGTTTTGGATGTACATCCTTGTGAGTTTATTTCCATTTTTCAGTGTTAACTGCTCATTCAATGGTCGAATTTGGCCTTTGACCATGAGGCATGATAAAATTCTTTCCACCTGAAACCAATCGATTGCATTCTCCAAAGGCAAAAAAAATTATGTGTGCAGGCTCACAGACAATTATGCAAAATGGAAATCCATGCAAAAGGTCATATATAAAGAGAGATTGGTGATCAGGGGTTTTATAAGTGACTCAAGCCAAACGAAAATTGGTGCAGAAGGACATTACGTGTTTTAAGGTAGGTTATGATCCAAGAGGCTTGGATGTTTAATTACTAACCATATATCTAAAACTTGTCACTTCAAGATCACCTTTTAGGCTATTTGACGCATGAGTAGAGCAATAAAATTCGAAGTTATCCAAAAAAAAAAAATTTAATTTTGGGCACAAATTCACGTAGCTTGCATCTCTAAAGTAGATGCCTGTCACAAAACTCCAATGCGAAGGATTTACATCAAAACCATTCCAAAAGATTACGAATTTATGCAAGTGTATGATGAAGTCTCATCCCATTTGTTAATTTATGTTATTTTAGTGTGTCTGCACATTGAATCTCATCACCTGTAACCTTATGTTATTTAAAAGTTGGATATTTGAAACACATTAATCGAATATAAAAGAAGAACAAGTATAAGGCTATTTTAATAATTACGCTAGTAATTTCTCACCATCTGTTCAATTATTGGCCCTGTGTCAAGTTCTTCGGTTACAAAGTGACTTGTTGCACCAATCAACTTCACCCCAGCATCAAAGGCCTGATGAGAATATTGCAAACATAAAAGTTAACCACAAATGGAAAGTTTACAAACCAAGCAAGCCCAAATAGTTAAAGTATTTAGTTATAAATCAGAGACCTGTTTCGAAGGATTCCTGCCCTTGAATGATGGAAGAAGACCATGGTGAATGTTAATGATATCCTTCCCGTATCTCTTCAAAAAGCCCCCAGAAAGTATCTGTGAAATTGGTATTATGTAATGGCAGCTTTGCACTTCACATAATACAGAAGGTGATTCAGAAACACCTACAACAGATAGACAAGCTGCGTCGACAAAACTAAAGTATAAGGTGAAAGACGCCAATTTATCTAAGGGTTAATTGCACATAGACCCTATGTAGTATCATTTTGTTCAGAACTTACTACCTCTATAGTTTCATTGTTGCAAATAGACCTCCTGGTTAAATTATTTGGCTCTTTCACCCTCAGAAAGATTCACACTAAGTCTACCTATGAGCAATATCTGCTAAAATTCTGCCCAGGGTAAAAGACTCAAAAAAATTTAACCCAGAGGGTCTACATGCAGCAATGAACTACAGGAGTAGTAAATTCAAAACAGAGATGATACAGGGGCTCTGTGTGCAATGGCCAGCTAGATTCCCTCCGATCACATGTGCTCAACCGTATGGGTATGAGTATATATTTTCTATTTTAGTCAGCATTATTGTTTCCGTTTTTGGTAACTTGATAAACTTGGAAAGATTGTACATGGTGACCTTCAGGTTAACCGAATAAGGAAACATGGTGAACGCTTAACAGAGAGCCTTCACATAAAGCAATTTAATCTACCTCAACACGTAAACCTGAAAGTTTTTTCTTTTATATAGAACCACAATAAATATATTATTATTTATTAAGTTTCTACGAATAGAAAGAGAAGCTATAATGATCCATCAAAATATATGAGAAACATCAAACTTACTCCTCAATTTACTTAAATTATCAATTATTTTATAACTTCAGATTTACACATGCAACATTATGTGCTGATTGTTAAATCCTAAAAATTATAGTCACCTATGCTACTACGTAAGTACCAATTCCCTTCATTGTCTATTAGTGTTGTGCTATGTTACCTGGGTACTTCTCTATTTGGAAGCCGTATCCGTACCGGACATGTACCCGTACCCATACCCGTACCCAAACTTCTTGGACACTTCTCGAATATATGCACACGTATGTTCAAGCTTATACTCCATTATATACCACATGTTTTAATTTAAAACACTCATACACATCTTGGATGTATATTCTACACATCTTGGATGTATATTCTACACATCTATTTCTAATATATTGATCTTATGTAAATGAAAAAAATAATATTGATCTTATGTAAATTATTAATTTTAATACATATAAATATACATAACATACATATTTATAGTCGTGTCCCTGTACCCTACTTTTTACACCTTTGCCATATCTCGTACCCGTACCAGCACCCATACCCGTACCTATGCAACTTAGGTGTTGCGTCACATTAAATTAGAAAAATCTCATTTGTTCCAAGAAGTATAATTTCAGCTAGCACAGTTAGAAAAACATGTCATAGATTTTCCTGGACATATGATTTTCTGCAAGTTATGCGATTTCCACATAAACACAACCAAACTCATTAAAGTTAGAGCATGTCATGCGCGGGCTACTAGAAAGGTAAGGAAGTTCTATAATGACTCCCTCCAAAACAAAACTTTTACATAAAATTACCTAACTATAAATTTAACTGATAAAGGACAATGTAATAGATGCTCTAACTTCCAAATATTGACCCACTCAGTGCAAAACTAAATAGAAGATCGAACACAAAAAAACTACGACTAGATTACCTGCATATATCTAGCAAGCACTAGAAAATCAGTATCTTCAACCAATGCCAAGATCTCTTCTTCCCTTTTATTTGTTTTTGTGGTTGGCAAGTAATGATATGGGATCCCATGCCTCTCCAGGAAACGTAAAACATGAGTATTTGGAGCTCTGTCATGATTGCTGGTAATACACGCGACAGTTTTCACAAAGTCGGCTTATTGAGGGACTTGTGACAAAAGTTGAGTTTAGTCCACATGCTTACCTTATTACACAGTTAATATTCACTGGAAGCCTTCCCTCCTGCAATCTATATAGTAAATCAACCAGACAATGTTCCTGTAACAGTAAAGTCCCAAGTGAAAATTGCAAAAAAAAAAAAAATGAAGTTTGAAAGGTATCATACACATCCAATTTCCCCAAAAGAAAGAAAAGGTATGAAGAACTAAAACTTGGCAAATATTAGAAACTAGAATCTAAAAGCAAGCAGTTAACCATGCACCATAATTTTTGAAAGAGAAATTACTTCCGAAGCGTCAAATTTGGAATGAAAACCCCACCTGTTTGGAAGCAAGAATTGCTATTTTGTATATTGGATCAAGATCAGGAACCCGGACAATAGATTTCTCTGCGTTGAAGAACTTCGATAGAGTCAGGAAGTCATGGTCCATTACAGCTCGTGGCCAACGTGCATGATCAAAAACAAACTCACTGCAAATTTTTGTTAAATGTGGAGATTTAGACATCCTTCAATTGTGTAAAACATCAATAAAATGCATGAATATCCTTACATCATGCACCTGTGCATCACCCTACGCTTGTGTTTTCTAACTTTGACCATCATGGGCTCCCACACTAGTTCGTTATTTTGACTCTATTCGAGACAAGGAACTAAATCCTAGTCACAAAACATCTTTTTTTCTTTTAACTTTGGCACTTTTATCTAGATGCAGGAGTTTGACAACCCGGCTAATAATTTGTTTTAGTTTATTTATTTTTCAGTTTTGACCATTTCAGCACAGTTTCTACACTTTGCGCAAAATAAATTTAACAAAACTACCATGAACTGTAGAAGTTTTTTTTTTAATACTAGTATATGAAGTCCCCAGATCTCATAGATTGTGTCCTCATCTTGTTTCAAAATTTTCAGCTAATACCTAGAATAATGGTCATTAAAATGACAGATGGGTTGGGCCAAAATCAAACCTCCGAGAGTAGAAGACTCGCTTGGTCTCGGGAGCGAAGACGTCGACGCTGTGGATGTTGCCGCCATGAGAAGCGATGCATTGCGAGAGCCTGGCCACGATCCCCACCGCGTCCGGGCACTTGAACACGTGTATCCCGTGCACGTGCCCTGCGGCTGCTGACGAAGTCGTCGTCGACAGAGACCGTCGCCGCCGCCGCCGCAGCAGCAAAGAGGATCGAGATCCACAGAGTAGCGGGACGCGAGATGCTCTATTGAAGAAGAACATTTTGGACCCAATTTCTTTTTCCCTTTCTTTTTTTTTTTAAATCAAAAAAATTAGCATTGAACGAAGATGAGAGCAAGAAAGTCGTCATGTTTTTGGTTGGAGGCCATTCGTTCGTGAGAGGATGCTGGCTGGCGTTGGTCGGTGGTGCTGCCGCTTTTGTATAATTTTAGCTGTTGAGCCTTGGAATGTGGTCTCTCTCTCTCTCTCCCTGTCTCAATTTAATGCTTTTCTCTTGAAACATCACAACCATACATTGCTTTAGTATAGGGATAAATTTATAAAATAAAATAAAAACAATCTTTTTGGCTAAATTTTTTTTTAAGTTTATTAAAAAAAGTAACTAATATTGTTTATTAAAAAACGCTAATTTTCAATCATATTGCATTGCTGGCTACAAGTGATTAGAATACAGACTACAAAATTATAATTCCATACTAACTGTAGATCTAAAAATATCCTGCTAAATTAATTACATATGGCTCTAGAAACTGAATTTGGAAATGAAAGCGGGGGTTGTTTAATTGACCTAATTGGAGTGTAGGATTGTTGGGTAGTTGTCCAAATCTTAACTAGCTTTCCCAAATCAATAACCACCGCTAATACAGAATTATAAAGAGGGGAAAAGGATAGAGCTTTTGAAAATTACTACAAATAGCAAGTAGAGCTAATCAAATCACGAAATCTAACCTAATAATGTACCCATACAATAAACTAGCTTATTTATAAGTTCTCATGGTTCATGGTGTTCAAACTAGAAACTCATTCTTTATTGTTTTTTTTTTCATCGCACAAGCATCTCTTACCCACTCATGCTTCATCTGACATAATAGGGGACCCATGATAAAATTATAGGTATTTTTATATTAGTTCTTATATCTTTAGTATTTTGATACTAGTCCATCAAGTCTTCATATTTTGACATCGGTCCCTCAAATTACCATATTGTGTTGATATTAGTCGCTGTGGTTAGTTGATGTTACAAATGCATAGAAATATTCTATTATGTTTAACCCCAGCCAATAACATAAATTATCTCCCTCACCTAACAAACACAAACCCATTAAGAGCCCCTCACAACTCATACCCGTTTAATGAAACTCAAACCCATTTCTTCTTTCTTCTTCCCCCAACGGTGAAATTTATTGTATCCCTAAAATTCAACAGCCGGGGGTATTATGGTAGTTAGCCAACCATGGTAATAGTAAACCCAAGCATGGTTTATTGTTTTTAGCAGTAATCCTAACACAGGACTAATATCAATATGATAGCGTAATTTGAGGGATTAATATCAAAATATGAAGATTTGATGGACTAGTATCAAAATACTAAAGATTTAAAGGGCTAATATCGAGGAAAAATATCCCGGGTTCGGATATAAGGAGAGTAGGAACCCTAAAAGGAGGGGTGGAAAGGGAGGGAGATGGCACTAATTACGTTTGAATATTCAACAAGAGAAAGAGAGGAATACACTATGATTTGTGTTTGTTTAGAGTAGAGAATAGGAAGGGAATGAAATTACATGACAAATATGACTTAAATCTAGGGATGATCTTGAAATTTTAAGAAAATATCACTTAAAACCTAGTCCCTCCCCTTCCATTCCATCCACTTTCGGAAGATTAAGAAAGTAAGGAAATTTTTCTTTGTAATCCTCCCAATCCTTATCTCTCACTTACTAAAAAATTTAACCAACTATAATTTTAGAATGATCAGCATTCTAACATTCCCAACTCCTCTCATCCCTTCTTAAAAAAGCTATCCAAACTCCGTTTTTCCATAAAACAAAGTTTAGGTGACGAGAGGTTTCAACTTGCAGCTTCTATAGAAAAAGCAAAAAATAATTTAAAGAGGGAAAAAAAATCTTTACACTGCCATGAACAAGCAATCAACAACTTGATCAGGAAGCCTCCCATTGACAAGCTAACAATCGCCTTTAGAAGTAGGGTAATTATTAGAAACTCCCCCTTCAAGTTTGATCATATATTATGAAACATCCTGCCGTTACTTTTATATTATGAAACCCTCATGCTTTTTTTTTTTAAAGAAAGAAACCCTCTACTGTTGAAAAGATAGTTAAGTTCTAAAAAGCATGTGCAAATCACACGCATACATTTATGTCAAAACTATCCTCTTCTTCGTCCTTAAAACCTTCTACTTTTTTTCCTCATTCTTCCCCTAAGTATAATTTGCAAGAGCTTTTTCATCTATATTCTTGGCTGGATTACATACCCCATAACCAAATAAAGGACAGAAGGGTCCCTTAGCTCTTGACGAACATTAGAGAAGTAGCACGCATCAATATTAAAAATGTCTCGAGTATCACAAACTTAACTTTTTATTGTAGATTAATCTTTGAGGAAGAATGAAGAAAAGTAGAAGGCAATTAGGCAATTGTATTTTGAGGCAGAAGAGGGTAATTTTGGCATAAATATATGATTGTGACTTGCACATATTCTTTTGATAGAACCTAACAGTCTTTTCAACAACAGGGATTCAAAAGATAACGACAAGGGGTTTCATAATAACTAACCAAACAAGAAGCGGGTTCATAATAACTACCCCTTAAAAATAGTTAAAAAGGGTTAGTTTCATAAAACTCCTAACTTTGGAAGATGTTGCACTAAACACCCATGAACCATTTTCATACCACTAAACCCCCATGAACTTTAGGGATATTGCATATAATCCCTTGGACATTTTATCACACTAAATGTCAGCTGTAAATTTCTCATTTAAATTCTCAAAATTAGCACCATCAACTCCAACATGTTAAAAGAGACGGAAAATTAGAAAATAAATACCATGTATTATAAAAGACAAAAGGGTAATTATTACAAGAATGTGAGGGTTTTTTTTTCATGTGCTTATCACAAGACATTAGCATTGATGACACTAATTTGGGAGATTAAATGACTAATATCAATATGATAGGGTAATTTGAGGGACTAATATCAAAATATGAAGATTTGATGGACTAGTATCAAAATACTAAAGATTTAAAGGGCTAATATCGAGGAAAAAAATCAGGGTTGGGATATAAGGAGAGTAGGAACCCTAAAAGGAGGGGTGGAAAGGGAGGTAGATGGCACTAATTACGTTTGAATATTCAACTAGAGAAAGAGAGGAATACACTATGATTTGTGTTTGTTTAGAGTAGAGAATAGGAAGGGAATGAAATTACATGACAAATATGACTTAAATCTAGGGATGATCTTGAAATTTTAAGAAAATATCACTTAAAACCTAGTCCCTCCCCTCCCATTCCATCCACTTTAGGAAGATTAAGAAAATAAGGAAATTTTTCTTTTAATCCTCCCAATCCTTATCTCTCACTTACTAAAAAATTTAACCAACTACAATTTTAGAATGATCAGCATTCTAACATTCCCAACTCCTCTCATCCCTTCTTAAAAAGATATCCAAACTCCGTTTTTCCATAAAACAAAGTTTAGGTGACGAGAGGTTTCAACTTGCAGCTTCTATAGAAAAAACAAAAAATAATTTAAAGAGGGGAAAAAAAAAAACTCTTTACACTGCCATGACCAAGCAATCAACAACTTGATCAGGAAGCCTCCCATTGACAAGCTAACAATCGCCTTTAGAAGTAGGCTAATTATTAGAAACTCCCCCCTTCAAGTTTGATCATTTATTATGAAACATCCTGCCGTTACTTTTTTTAAAGAAAGAAACCCCTACTGTTGTAAAGATAGTTAAGTTCTAAAAGCATGTGCAAATCACATGCATACATTTATGTCAAAACTATCCTCTTCTTCTTCCATAAAACCTTCTTTTTTTTTCCTCATTCTTCCTCCTAAGTATAATTTGCAAGAGCTTTTTTCATCTATATTCTTGGCTGGATTACATACCCCATAACCAAATAAAGGACAGAAGGGTCCCTTAGCTCTTGACGAACATTAGAGAAGTAGCACGCATCAATATTAAAAATGTCTCGAGTATCACAAACTTAACTTTTTATTGTAGATTAATCTTTGAGGAAGAATGAAGAAAAAGTAGAAGGCAATTAGGCTATTGTATTTTGAGGCAGAAGAGGGTAATTTTGGCATAAATATATGCTTGTGACTTGCACATATTCTTTTGATAGAACCTAACAGTCTTTTCAACAGCAGGGGATTCAAAAGATAACGACAAGGGGTTTCATAATAACTTGTGTTTGGATACCATTGTGAGTTTATTGTGGTGTTTTTCTAAAGAAACACTATGCCATTGTGTTTTTTTCTCAAAGTGTTTTGAAAACACCATTTTGAGTTTCTTGGTCAATACTAGTTTGACCATTTCCATACACATATATTATATTATAATAATATCATATATGAAATATAATATATATGTTATAATATATTTTATATTAACTAATATACTATATTATATTATATTATTACATATTATAATATAGACTAATATAAGATATATTATATTAATTAATATAATTATTTATTATCATATATTATGTTTATTATATTATTTTTAATTGTATAATATATATTTTTTGCATATTATATTGATAATCTATATTATATTATATTACATCAATATATGTCATACTTTAGTTTAATATTATAATATAATATAATATAATAAATTGATTTTATTATACTTTGACACTCTTATTATATTATATTATATTAATATAAAATATATTTATATAATATGTTATATTAAATAAAATATCAAATTATTTATTGTTTAATATTTTATATTTTTAACTACATTTTATAATTTACTATGATATTTAACTTTAATATAATAAAATTTTATTATATTATATTAATTTAATATAATATATAGTAATCTAATATATATTATATAATATTTTATAACTTTTATATTCTATTATATTTTTATCAATATAATATAACATATTAATGTAATATATAGAAGTAATATATTATTATATATTAAATTATAATATAATATAATATATTTTATTAAACATATTTGAATATATTATATTAAGATATTAAACAAATATTAAAACATTATAAAATTAAAATATTATTTATAATACAATATAATATATTTAACATAATATAATATAATATATTAATATTGTGATAAAAAATATAATATATTAATATTTATACAATATAATAATATATAATAGATTGACTATTACATTGTTAACAAATAATCATTTATAATATTATATTAAATTATATTATTATATATTATAATATAAAATATTATATTATAATATATATTATATTATACTATATATTATATTATAATATATATTATATATTCCATAGTTTTAATTTAATTTAATTTATAATTTAATATAATATTTAACTTTAACATACTATTAATTTTATTGTATTATACAAATTTGATTTAATATATATTAATTATATTATATTATATTATATTTAGTAATAGATATTAGTTATATACTACTTTAGTAAATATATTATATTATAGTAATTTATAATATTATATTAATTTAATATAATACATTATAATCTAATATATTATATTATATTTTATAACTTTATCTTAATATTATATTTTTATTAATATAATATAAGATATTAAATTAATATAGTATTTTATATTAAAATAAATTATAACATAATATATTTTATTAAAAATATTTGAATAAATTATATGAATATATTAAACATATTTTAAATATTATAAAATTAAAATATTATTTATAATATAATATAATATATTATAGTTTATATAATTTAATATACTATAATATATTATTTATACTATATAATAATATATAATATATTGAGCATTATATTGTTAACAAATTATCATTTATAATATTATAGATTATATTTAGCTATTATACTAACATCCTACCCCTCAAACACCTAAAAGTGTTTTGAAATAAGTGTGGTGTTTATTACTTTTGGGTGTTTTTACCATAAAACATCATAGTTCCCAAATACATGTGTTTTTATTTTGACAAAAATACCATGAAAATAGAGAAAACACCATGGTTCCCAAACGCACCCACCAAACTTGAAGTGGGTTCACAATAATTACCCTTAAAAATAGTTAAAAAGGGTTAGTTTCATAAAACTCCCTAACTTTGGAAGATGTTGCACTAAACACCCATGAACCATTTTCATTCCACTAAACCCCCATGAACTTTAGGGATATTGCATATAATCCCTTGGACATTTTATCACACTAAATCTCAACAGTAAATTTCTCATTTAAATTACCAAAATTAGCACCATCAACTCCAACATGTTAAAAGTGACGGAAAATTAGAAAATAAATACCCTGTATTTATAAAAGACAAAAGGGTAATTATTACAAGAATGTGAGGATATTTTTTTTTTTTTCATGTGCTTATCACAAGACATTAGCATTGATGACACTAATTTGGGAGATTAAATGAGAAATTTTCAAATGAAATTTAGTAGAATGAAAAAATGTAGAGAGCTTATATGCAAATAACCCATAAAGTTAAGGGGTTTAGTGGAATAAAAAAGCTCCATGGGGTTTAGCGCAACACCTCCCAAAATTCAAGGGTTTTCTGAAATTAACCCTTAAAAGAATTGCTTAGCATAATAAAACAGTAATATTTGCAAAGCTATGAAAAAGGACAGAAGTAAAGATATCAGATATTTTCAATATATTTTCCTTACATCCATAATAAATATGATCTCATTAATTAATCAAATAACACAAACTATAAGAACATTAACTTACTGCAAAATCCATACATCCAGAGAATTATAAAAATCTCTTGTATATCCTGATATTAATTTAAATATGTTCTCCAGAATAGTACGATCAAAATTATTCGTAAAGCATCCAGAATATAAACTGTAAATACTCATAAAATTGGAATTTAACTGAAAATTGGTTCTTTTAAGTCTCCTGACTGAATTTGATGTCTAGCTTAAGAAACCCATCACCTGGTAACTCTGTATCCCTGCAAAGAGAAACGGGAGTTTCTATTAATTATCAAACCCAAACAAGATGCATTTAATTTTGTGATATAAAGAATCTGTGTTCCCATCTGAATCACACTTTGTTCCTTGGACCAAGATCTTACGAAGATACAGATCTTAAGAGCCCCAAATAAAAGTTACCTTTACAGTTTTCAATAATTCTTTTGCAGTGGGATCGTTTTTGAAGTGATCACGAACAGGCTGCAAGTAGTAGGTAAATGAGATTATTAAACAAGACAATAAGGGGGGGAAAATGAAGCAATATAGACAAATGAAAATACCAATAGTATAGCGATCATTTGCTAACAGAAGCAACTTAAGGCTTGGTTTGGTAGGAGGGGAGGTAGAGTATGGTAAGGGACAAAATTAAAAATCATCTTTGGTAGGGAGTTTTCAGAGGGTACGGTAGAGTGAAGTGAGGTGAGGAAAGAGAAGATGCAAAATGAACTAGAAAGTGAATAGAGAGAAAATCCCTCCAATTTGGACGGCCACAAGTGAGGAGAGAGAATATGCAAAATGAACTAAAAAAGTGACCAAGGGAAAAGGGCTCCGTGAGAACGAGAAACTTAGCAGGCAAGGGAAGAAGACTTCAAAAATAAAAAAGTAGAGATTTTGATATGTTTCTCAGAGAACATAGGAGATGTTGACATGTTGTGAATCTCATGCAACCGACTTGCTATAACTTGTTCCAAGTATGAATTCCATACTATCAGCTTTATAAGAAAAAATGCTGAACTTAATTCAATTCCTCTACTCCAAAAACCACCAACTAGACTAGAACAAAGTCTAGGTATTGCAATCATGGAATTACAACCCATAATAACCAAATAGGCCTAAATCTGCATATATGCCAAATGCCAATTTCAGATCGGATTCGGATCTAGAAGCAATCTGGAAAGAATTGGTGACTTTCAAAAAAAATGGGGGCGCTTCAAACAAAAAAAAATAAAAAATAAAAAATAATATATATAATCAAATTCTTATTGTATTTTTTTATCTTCACCAGATTTAAGCTCTCACTGAAAGAAATGAACTGAAGATTTGGGTTTTTAGAATTGGCATGAAGCTGCGGACACGTAACAATTCCATGTTATGTGTGCAGGGCTTATACACACGTATTCAACCTCATTTTGGCTGAGAACGCATTAACAATTCCATGTATATAATAATACACTGATCATAACCTCGGTTAAGCCATAGTTAAAAACACTTAATGTCAGCAACTAATCTTAGTTCCCCTTCTGGAAAATTGGAAAACCTAGTATCATTGATAAGCAGAACTCACACTCCAGTAAATACCTGAGTTGACAAAAGTTATGGGACCACATATAGGTGAGACCCAAAATTTGACAGACTGATAGATAAAATCTAATTTGTACGGAGCTAGTAAATTAAGGTTTTCCAAGGAAATTATATCCCAAAAATCTAAAAACGGTGAAGAAAGTCGAAAAAATAGTGAAAACATATGAAGAGATTGTGGAGTGTGGACACTAGTCGCAACCTTGTTTAAGTTTTGATGCGTAAAGGTTTCATAATAATGATAATAATTATTTATCTCGACCGCGGTTCAGCAGTGGATCCAAAGAAAAATCATATCAACTAAACAGATTTCTGCTCATGGAAAATTGTAAAATTGGAAATATGCTTAAAGTTTGTTAAGATTTTAGTTTTTCTTATGATTTTAATTTCAGTTACTATTTCAATTATAGTTAGGATTAGTGGCAAATTTATTTGATGTTATCTTTTAGTCAGAATTTTAATTGTTGCTATCTTTCTAGGAATTTGTTTTCCCTATAGTTTGTTCCTATAGAAGGGATTGTACTTCTTCATTTTGAGGGACGAGAGAAGAATGGTGTAAGCTCGGGCTCTGAGAGTTATCCAGCATGTGAGTTGTGGGGAGTATTATTTTAGCATGTGAGTTGTCCGGGTGTGAGGCCCACATTTGTATATTTTCTTTAATAAATGATGAGTGCAATTTCAATATGTCCATATTTTTTTTGTTATTATTTCGTCCTAGCATCCGATCTGCATTACCAAGACAGTTGCTCTTGGTAGAGCTTTAAAGTGAAAAACTGAATGAAAGCAGAATACTTCATATACTACCTACATATTAAACCATTCTCAGTTGATTGACAAAAGAGCACATTAGCTTATACTTGGACTAAAGAACAAATGAAAATCTAACAATCAGGAACTTTGAAAGATTGATATTCAACAAACCGCTCCCATTAATATATCATGGCAACATAGCAAGGAGAAAATCTAAGCAATAAAAAGAAAATAAAAGATAGTTACCTGCAGTATCTGATTTAGTGCCTTGGAAAGAGCAGGCTTTACATCAGCTGGATGCAATGCACCACTCTCATAGTCTACAACTAGCTCCTCCATACTTGTAAATTTTCTGAAAAACAATGCAAAAGTTTCCTAGTGAGAACACAATGCTATGTAAAAAAACCACATATAACTAACAGGGTTAGCATTCAGATCTGGATTAGTAAGATAGCAAGAATTCAGTCAACTAAGTTAGAAATGCCATGAAAAAATTAAAATAGTGGCAATGGTGCTGTTGGTGGTGATGGTACTATTACTAACAATAATAATTCTCATAGTGTAATGCTACTACGCCAAGTATCATTTACAGAATGCTACTGAGAGCACAATTTTACTTCTTAGTAAGAAGTAAGAACCAAAATGTTAGCAGCAGAAAACTTTGGCACGATCAGTTAATATAAAGTATAAAAAGACATCATTCGGCAACTGTAATGGGGCAAAAGGCTCTTCATGAAACCATAGCAACTAATTTGAGGAAAAAAAGGTGGTAATTAGGTATCAGAAGACTAGAAGCACTCACTTGTTACCCCCATTGTCTGCTTTTCGTACTACCTCGAAGCTTCCAAACCATGGAAAGATGATATATTTAATATATTCTAGACAAGGGTTTCCCTCAACGATATTAGGCGGGCAGTAAGCTTTCTTTATTTTCAAATTCACATCACCCTGTAAAAGATCAGCAACCTAGTTAGAAATGGGGTTTGAACTTCTAGAACTATTCTTGTCACATAGGAAATGCATGCTGAAAAGGAATCAAGAATATGAGAAAACACAGAAAACATACTGTAGTTTTTTATAAGGATCTTGTATTCATATTTCATCATGCAGATACAAAACAAAACAAAACAAAGTTTACCACCAAAACTTATATAATTCCTTCCAAGAATATGTTACCAGGAGAAGTTTCTTCTCTTGGTTCACACCAGAAGTGTGACTAAGGGATAACAAGAGGCAATGAGATTCCTGCCCAAGAAGTCTACCATAGGATTGTCAGCAAAGAGCAGCTTTAGTGGTAGCCAGTAACCGCAACTGCATATCCTTTTCCATCACTTTTATATATTAGTTTGTGTAAGTTTTGACAACATCCTGAAATGACCTAATAAATGTCTGCTATCAAATTCAGTATAGGAACTGTTTATTGTCACTATCAAGAGCCCTGATGTTTTAGATAGATCTGAGCATACACAGAGGGCCAAAAACTATGTTGATAACAAAAGGAAAAGGTTGAATCCACATTTGCATAAAACACATATAATATGATCAAAACATCAGATTCTAGTTGTCTATGATCAAAACATCAGATTCTAGTTGTCTTTCTCAACAATATACCTCTTCATCCTCCATGAAGATAGAAGAAGATGGATCACTTTTTGACATTTTCTCCTGTCCCTGTTGTAACCCAGGAAGCATATCTGTTCAAGTTACGGTTCAACAGTTATTTAAGGATGACTATTACCAATAGTGGAAATAAATTTCAAAAGAAAAAAGAACGATCGAAGAAAAAAAGGATACGGTGTGAAAGAATGATTGGTTTGTTTTTCCTTTTAATATCGGTACAATATTCCCTTGCAAGGACGTTGACTTTCCGCTGATCCATGCCTAATTGGCAGATGTCAGCCTGCAATAAACATAACAACTGGCATGAAATACAAAACAATGCAACATAAAGAAAATATTTAAATCTAACATATTACAAGGTAAGTGCTTGAAATAATAATAATCGGAATCATGAAAGAATAACCAGTTTTGTTGCATATGATAAAGTTGTCAAAAAAAACTACGCTTTCAAGCGCCATTTACAATTACAATAACAACAATTATGATAAGTATAATCTTCTGGGAAAAAAAACTTCTATACCATCAAAGAAGATAGACTTCTTTTAGAATGCTTAGGACTCAGAAGTAGATTAAGAAAGCAAACATGTGAAGGAACCAATGAAGACAAAGATACTGATTCCTATGGTATTCCTAGAAGTATTAACTATAACTGATAACTCAGGCCCTTTCTCATTTAAATTATTCTTTCATTTGGAAAATACCAAAAGGTATGAATCCACTAGGCCTTACAAATAAATGCTCAAACTCTTTTTAAAGCAAAGAACTAACTGACCCTCTATCCAAGTTTATTCTGGTCAAAGACAAAACCTTTGTAAGCAACCTGCCGATGGTCTTTTTTCAACAATAAAATATTTAGGATAGAACTTCTTTTGGCCTGGCACCCTGTGACATTCTCATGTTTGGTATACAATACTTTACATAATCTGATCTTACTGTGTTTGGCATTTTAAAGCGATTTACAGAAATAGAACATGCATCCACATATTTTCCCAATTAACCTTTTTATGTAACGATATTGATGGATGACCGATGATAATGAGAAGTTTTCGATAGGGAGAATGGTTTGTTGAAGATAAAAAGAGAAATTTGAAGATAAAAAGAGTAGAAATGTGGATATGTTCCTATATAACCAATCTCATGATAGCCACCCTTCATCGTCACTGCCTAACTATTCACTCACCTTTCCTCTTGACTCTCTTACTCTCTAACTACCCACTCCCCCTCAGCTCCACTCTCTCACTCCCTCAAACCATAACCCCTCAATATCTCTCTCTATAAATAGCAATCCATCACCAAAAGAGTGAATACAATTACTGAAAAAAACAAAACATAAACATTCTATTGCACAGAAAAGGAGCAACGAAAAGTAAAAGGAAAGAAAGAAAAGAGCATAGATAAGCCTTGTTTCTTTCTTCTTCTTTCCGGTCTCTTGCTTGCTACATTAAGATGTTGGATAGTAGTTTCGTCAGAACTCTGATAAGATAGCAACCTTGTTAAGACTCCATCAAGACCGTAACGAACAACCTCACATGTATCCAGCAAGGGCCGACAATAAGTCATCTCCTCTCATATTGCAATCCCGACATATGAGTGTCGGTAATAGCAATTAGCCAAAGAAAAGCAACTTTGTGCAAACCACACATATATTTACATAAGCGAGAAAAGGGTGATTACCATGTAATCCGCAAATTATGATAGTTGCATGCAAAGCGTGTTGAAGCATACAAACTACTATGACATTACAGCAAGGTGTTGAATTTGAGACAGAAACGTTGTCAGCATGGCAGAATGAGAAGGGTGTTGTCCTTACTGTAGTCATGACAAGTTGGTTGTCCTGCTGGAGTCCTGATGAGGCAATTGTCTAATGGGAGTCCTGGTGAAACTGATGTCTTATGGGGAGTCTTGGTGAAACTCCTGTCTTACAAGAGAGAAGCAAGGAAGAAACGGAATTTTTCATCTTTCTTGCTTTCTTCTACTTTTTGCTTCTTTCTTCTTCTTGCTACTGCTTTTCGAGTGTAATGGCGTGTTTTCTATTTTGTTTTTCATTTGTGTTTTGTGCGGACTGTTCTTTTATAGAGGGAGGAATGAGGGACTATAAGTGCCATCAATGAGCGATGCGCAATGCAGGACACAAAGTCCCTTTACGCGCATATGTGCAAAGCGCAATGTGATGCGCGCATGCATGAAGCGAGGTGCACACCACACACATAATTTTTTAAGATAAATAATCAAGCATGAAAGAACATGTTTATGAATTTTCACATAAAAATATGTCAAGATAAATAATATCTACTACCAAATCACAAAATAAGGTCTTAATTCATAATGCTAACACATCCGACCTAGTAGTAAAGTTCATAATTTTCCAAATCAAAAATCAAATCAAGACTTATATCAAGCAAAACCAAGTGGTAAATGAGAACAAGTTAGGTCCTCAACTGGGCTACTAAAATGGCTTAATGGGTGTATTTTTCTTTTTGGGATATGGGTTATCGGGTATTACAACCCAATTAAAATGTTCAAGAACAAAACTATACGAGGTTATGCCCTGTATACACGCCCTACGCGGCGCTTGTGAGGTGCAAAAAGGCGCTATCGCATCATATGCGTGACTCTTTGCCACTGCCCAGTATCCCAGGCGGATGAGGCGCGCGCCTTTGATAACACTGGCGATTATGGTTAGAAAGAATGGAAGGGTGGACGTTAGGATTTAGAAGTTAATGAATAGTTAAAGAGAGAGTGGGGTGAAGGAAGAGCGGGTAGTTAGAAAAGAAATGGAAGCTGGATGTCATCGAATTGGTTAAATATGGCATGAGACTTTTTGCAATCAAATTTCATGAATGGAATCAGATGTTTTTTCTAAATCAAACTTCTATATATTCAACAGAGGACTCATTTCATTGGTGGTCAGGACAACCATGTTGGTTTCCACCGTCATCATCCTAATATCAACCATTATCACCACTAGTATCATTATCACCGAATTCCCAGTCATTAACCTTATTTATATAAGAGTTAATTTGGAGAAAAAAATGTTGTGAATATTACATTTCTATAATCCTTTAATATATCAAACATGGTAAACTTACACCATTTAGAATGTTTGCCAAATTTTGTTGTAATGCAAAATTTTCAGGAATCGAATTCCGGAAATCAAACTCGAGAAATAAGAAAAGTGCATGTTGCATGGCAAAACAACCAAGGGTGTTTGAGGATGTCAAAGAAGTTCTAATCAATAGTTTGTCAAGATAAAGAATCGGCAAAATGTGAAAATCACCGACAAATGTTTCAACTTAAAGGTCAATAATCTTTTAATCAGAAGCAATTAGTGAAAGAGTTAACACTTTTTTGTACAACCTAGTGACGTGCAGTCATTGACCAATGCATTGTTCTATGGTGATGACTGTGGGCCTGTTGTGACGATCGACGCCACCAACTTAGTGAGTGATGGTACCAATTGGGCGGAATTGTATGATTAATGATTATAGTGCAATGACAGCAGGAAGGTAACAGTTTGTTGACACTGCACTTAGTTATGGCAATGGAACAATGATTGTGGTGGTGGTGATGCTGAACATATTAATGGTTTACCATGGCGGGTCGCCGGTCGGTGATCTAAGACGGCATATTGGATGGTCATCGACAGTGTGCACTACATCTAGACCGATTGTGACAATCAGTAGTTCACTCGATAGTAGTGGTGGCAGCAATGACACGCCTACAACAGCATTTGACAGTGTAATAGCAGTGACAGTCCTTGTTAGTCGCAATCAAAAATGTCAAATTGGTGATTGTGATGGTGATGTTGGTAGCCAGTGGTATGTGTGACGGTGATGCCCAACAGTAAAGGTAGCCACAGGGAAGAATGACAGTCAACAGCCAGAGCAACGATGGTGGAGATGGTGGCGGAGGCCATGATGTGTTACAGGCGGCGTTGTTGCTGAAGGTGCCGAGGGAAAGCAAGGTAGTGATATTTTGGAGAAAATTCATGATTGAAGTTAGATGTGAATATTGGATAACCACCTCTTATGAAAGAAATCATACTCCCATGAAACAAGGGAATGTGATGCCAATGGGAAACTAACACTCTGGGGAGTTTTATTTCAACCTTATGCGAGAATCTGAACTCCCAAGTGGATTCCTGCTACTTAACGAACTCTTAATTGATATATAATATAAACCATTGTGCCTACAAAAAAACCATTAGCCTCTTAGCCTTCTAAATAAGACATTATACTCCAAATTTGAAATACACCATTACCCAGTTTGCAAAAAATAGTCAGACTCTCTTATATCATGAAGAAGCCCTACCTTTTAATGGTCATGTTCGTCCATGATGTCAAGACTGACTTAAAACCCAATCATGATTCAGATTTCAGCCAGTCAACCATTCCAACAGCATAGTGATGAAAAATAACATCCAGTCTAACAATCAAGAAGCAATAATATATATATTTGAGAATGATTGATTAAGCTTCAAGACTAACAAAAAAACCAAATCATGATTCTGATTTAAGTCTTCCAACCATTCCAACTGCATATTAATGTAAAAGAACACACCAGCCTATGAATCAAAACTATATATATTACAATAATTGACTTAATAATGATAAAGAAAACATTCAAAATGCAGGTGAAAAAAGCAACCTTCAAGAAGAAAATGTCAGCACATTGCATGCATGGATAGAAAATTTGGGCAGCAGTCAGTTCATCTGTCTCATTACGGCCCATGATCTGGCTACACCTGCATGACACCAGTTCAATGTCAATAAATAACTATAAGGAAAAGGAAAAGGAAAACAAAATATGATTTATCATCCTCCTATTATCCTGGATATTTAATCTAGAACAATACGTGAGTTGCCCCTTTGATTCCACGAGCTTAAACCGCATGATAAATAAAGTAGACCGCCTGACTTGCAAATTACCCTCTTAAGGTTTATTCTCTTCTTAATAATGGGCAAAGGATTTGCTACCAGCTTAGCCGGTTAATGTCAGGTTGACAGTCAGTCCTAAAATTTTGTCAAATATTTCATGGAGTCTTTTGCTCCGTAGTCAACCCCACTTTTAGTGGGAAAAGGACGGATAGCAATTAGACTATGATGACCTATTCAAATACAAGACCAGAAACCTATGGATATCTAGTTGCATGATGAACCTTATTATTCTAGGAAGTGTGTTTCTTCGAGCAATATCCATCACAAGTGGCCAGTACTCATGTGCCCGACCATTAATTTCCTCTGAAGACCATAAAAATTCAACCTTATCCAGTTTCATTCCCACGGCTTTCCATATCTCAATCAGATAACGGCCAACAGTCTGAATTTTCTTCAAATCACCTCCCATCTTATTGTTTAGCTGGGCAAACCAATCAGCTATCCAGATTTTAACAGTGCACCCAGCTGACGTTAGTTTGTTGACATTTATAGCCTTCATAACACCCTGAAAGTTACAAGACATCATTTCAAACCACAATGAAATATGAAGATAACTTAAATTTACTCAAGTCATATTTAATATGGTAAAATTCATACACAATATTTGATAGATATAATAAGGCCTCGTATCTGCCAATACCAGGCATTAGCAAGATATTTTTAATTCCAGTCGCATGAAAATAATGAGCTGCTAGCAATAAAAAGTAAAATGTTCGATCAAGCAAGAAATATAAAGAAATGATTGTTTGAACAATTTTGCATTAATTTGAAAAGGTATATTATGAATTAAATATACTAGAAGTCTGGAACTACATCTTTTGTGAAGCAAGATTCAAAATCATGCACTCATCCTATTTAAGCAACCATCAAGTGGATTTCTCTACTTCAAAGGTGGGGCATACCTATACTAGAGCATGGATGAAAACTTAAGAACACTTAGGACTCTTGAATATCTTCCTAATACTAAGCTAAAACAAGTAAATAGGAAAAAAAATCAACAACTATAGATATTTCAGAAAACTTTGGCTTTCAGACTATGCTCTTGTGGCAAGCCTGTATAGTTATTAGTTATAGCTGGAAATTCAAATCTTACATTATATATATTTTGTGGAAATATTTTCATTTGTTTGCAATTTGGATTGTATTATTCCCTGAATTGCCAAGTACAACTGTAATGCAAGTCAAAACTTTCTGCCAAAAACCCCATAAATTTCTAATTCTAGAATGCATGTTTTTGTATTATTTGACAAAATTTGAAAAAACTAGAATTTTCCATAATCACCAACCAACAGAAGAAATGGACATCAATAGAAACAATCAATCCCTAAATAACCTACTTCACTAGCATCACACTAACAAGATCTAGGTTCAACAATATATAACTATAAGACACTAGATACAAATGAAGCCAAGCAACCATGGGTAAAGACAGGTTGAATAACGACTTTCCAATAAATGCAAGTATTTTTAGATCATAGCTTAGGTGCCGGTATCTTTCAGATAAAAGTTTGAAATATATCTAAGTCTTGAAAAATAAAAATCACCAACCATCAGGATATTTGGTTCTAAAAGATTACCACACTTCACAATTGAAATTGATCAAAAGGTGAAATTATAAATGAAGAACTTAAGAATAACAATGTACAGCGCACTTGATAGAATACCAAACCTTTGAAAAAATTAAATCTGTTCAGATCACAGGACAAAATTTACATAATTCCCCGCAAAAACAACCAAACACGAGAATCTGAAACTCAATGAGTATCAAGCATCCCAGCTAATCTAACTGAATTAGCCTAATTTTTCTTTATTAGTTACATTATGCAAATCACATCAATTGAATATAAGTAACCAAGTGAATTCAATTGGAGATGGAGACGACAACAAAAACAACAGAGGCATCAACTTCACCAGAGCTGAACAAGGTGCACCCTGCCCGAGGGCTCAAACACAATGTCTATGTGTGCATCAGTGCATCACGCATCTTAATCAAATCTAACCAAATTGCATTATGTTTTTCGTTTGACGGTTAAACTATTCAAATAGCAGCAATCGAACTCAAGTAAAAAAGATGAACTCCATTGAAGACTAGGCATCAACTTTACGAGATCTAGGCAAAGTGCATCCAGCCCAAAAGCTCAAACCCAATGTGTATATGTGTATAAGCATCATAATCAACTCTAACCAAACCGCATTATATTTTCCTTCTGACGGTTAAATTATCCCCAAAAAAAAAAATCAACGGAACACAAGTAACAAACTAATCTCCAATTCAATTGGAGGAGCTCAACTGAAGACGACGACGACAACAACAACAGCAAAGTGATCAACTTTACAAAACCTGAGCAATGTGCATCCTGCCCGAGGGCTCGAACCCATCATAACAAATAGGATTAGGTTTCTTCTCCAAGAGATTCCTCAGTTCCTCCTCTTGAATGCACTCCTCTCCCACGCTCCTCACCAACTGAAACTTCTCCTCCAGACTCAACCTAAATATTCAAAAAAAACAAAAAAACAAAAAAAAAAATTAGGGTTCAGATTTTCTTCAGCTCAGATCTAGGGTTTAGGGTTTAGGGTTTTGCTTACCCGTCGATAACGGGCTGCGAAGACGGCGGAGCGGGAACTTCGGAGGCTGAGGAGGATGCGGCGAAAGTCTCTGATGACGGAGCTTCGGCCATGGGAACTGGAGGGGGGGATTTGAAAGGAAAGGAGACGAGAAAGGCTGAATGCTGTAGCCCGTCGACCAAAGGATTTCTAATGTTTTTTTTGGGTAGGCGCTTTTAGATGTTAGTCCCTTAAATTAAATCATAGCTATTTTGATGTTGGTACCTCAAATCTTCATATTTTGATGTTAATCTCTTAGATACTATTAGGGCTTGTTTGGACGGGGTTAATGAATGGAAGTTAAAAGTGAATTTTCAATATCACTTTGTTTGGGGAGTTTTTTTTTAGGGATTAGAGGATGGAATGGAAGGTTAAATTTCTTTCATTTTCATCCCTCCAATTTTGGGGTAGATGATGAAATGGAAACCAATGTAAAATTTTACAATGTGAAAAGACAATTATATTCTTATGACATTAAAATCGATGCATTTAAGATATACTCTCATTCAATATGTAGGATATTTATGTAACTTTAATGCATATTTTAATTCTCGCTACTAAACTCTCAAACAACATTTTATCTTTTCACCGTCATTCACTATCTTTCTTTTCCATTATTTAACTTTAGTCCCTTCATTTAGTAAACTCCCAAACAAAGCATTAATGTGTTGATAACGGTCCCGTTGTTAGTTTACCATTTAAAACCCTCAAACCATGATTAGATTTTAAACTAACCATGAATGGGTAATTACCTAAACACCCTCATCGTTTGTCCCCAGTCATTTCCTCTCTTTTTCTCTGCCAGTTTTCTTTCGCTTGAAAGATGGGGATTTTTTTTTGGCTAAATATAACAAAAACCCCCTTAACTTTGAACAATTAACAATTATCAGAAAACCCCTTAACTTTCAAAATATTATAAAACACCCTTTAAGTATAGGATTTTCACAAAACCCCTTTTAACTTTCAGATTTTATCGAAATCCCTTTATATTTGGGATTTTATCGAACAAAGTTAAGGGGTTTTTTTATAACCCTTAAATGTAAAGGGGTTTCCGATATGTGGATAAGCATCATAATCAACTCTAACCAAACCGCATTATATGTTCCTTCTGACGGTTAAATTATCCCCAAAAAAATCAATGGAACACAAGTAACAAAGTAATCTCCAATTCAATTGGAGGAACTCAACTGAAGACGACGACGACAACAACAACAAAGTGATCAACTTTACAAAACCTGAGCAATGTGCATCCAGCCCAAAAGCTCAAACCCAATGTGTATATGTGGATAAGCATCATAATCAACTCTAACCAAACCGCATTATATGTTCCTTCTGACGGTTAAATTATCCCCAAAAAAATCAATGGAACACAAGTAACAAAGTAATCTCCAATTCAATTGGAGGAACTCAACTGAAGACGACGACGACAACAACAACAAAGTGATCAACTTTACAAAACCTGAGCAATGTGCATCCAGCCCAAAAGCTCAAACCCAATGTGTATATGTGGATAAGCATCATAATCAACTCTAACCAAACCGCATTATATGTTCCTTCTGACGGTTAAATTATCCCCAAAAAAATCAATGGAACACAAGTAACAAAGTAATCTCCAATTCAATTGGAGGAACTCAACTGAAGACGACGACGACAACAACAACAAAGTGATCAACTTTACAAAACCTGAGCAATGTGCATCCAGCCCAAAAGCTCAAACCCAATGTGTATATGTGGATAAGCATCATAATCAACTCTAACCAAACCGCATTATATGTTCCTTCTGACGGTTAAATTATCCCCAAAAAAATCAATGGAACACAAGTAACAAAGTAATCTCCAATTCAATTGGAGGAACTCAACTGAAGACGACGACGACAACAACAACAAAGTGATCAACTTTACAAAACCTGAGCAATGTGCATCCAGCCCAAAAGCTCAAACCCAATGTGTATATGTGGATAAGCATCATAATCAACTCTAACCAAACCGCATTATATGTTCCTTCTGACGGTTAAATTATCCCCAAAAAAATCAATGGAACACAAGTAACAAAGTAATCTCCAATTCAATTGGAGGAACTCAACTGAAGACGACGACGACAACAACAACAACAACAACAAAGTGATCAACTTTACAAAACCTGAGCAATGTGCATCCAGCCCAAAAGCTCAAACCCAATGTGTATATGTGGATAAGCATCATAATCAACTCTAACCAAACCGCATTATATGTTCCTTCTGACGGTTAAATTATCCCCAAAAAAATCAATGGAACACAAGTAACAAAGTAATCTCCAATTCAATTGGAGGAACTCAACTGAAGACGACGACGACAACAACAACAAAGTGATCAACTTTACAAAACCTGAGCAATGTGCATCCAGCCCAAAAGCTCAAACCCAATGTGTATATGTGGATAAGCATCATAATCAACTCTAACCAAACCGCATTATATGTTCCTTCTGACGGTTAAATTATCCCCAAAAAAATCAATGGAACACAAGTAACAAAGTAATCTCCAATTCAATTGGAGGAACTCAACTGAAGACGACGACGACAACAACAACAAAGTGATCAACTTTACAAAACCTGAGCAATGTGCATCCAGCCCAAAAGCTCAAACCCAATGTGTATATGTGGATAAGCATCATAATCAACTCTAACCAAACCGCATTATATGTTCCTTCTGACGGTTAAATTATCCCCAAAAAAATCAATGGAACACAAGTAACAAAGTAATCTCCAATTCAATTGGAGGAACTCAACTGAAGACGACGACGACAACAACAACAAAGTGATCAACTTTACAAAACCTGAGCAATGTGCATCCAGCCCAAAAGCTCAAACCCAATGTGTATATGTGGATAAGCATCATAATCAACTCTAACCAAACCGCATTATATGTTCCTTCTGACGGTTAAATTATCCCCAAAAAAATCAATGGAACACAAGTAACAAAGTAATCTCCAATTCAATTGGAGGAACTCAACTGAAGACGACGACGACAACAACAACAAAGTGATCAACTTTACAAAACCTGAGCAATGTGCATCCAGCCCAAAAGCTCAAACCCAATGTGTATATGTGGATAAGCATCATAATCAACTCTAACCAAACCGCATTATATGTTCCTTCTGACGGTTAAATTATCCCCAAAAAAATCAATGGAACACAAGTAACAAAGTAATCTCCAATTCAATTGGAGGAACTCAACTGAAGACGACGACGACAACAACAACAAAGTGATCAACTTTACAAAACCTGAGCAATGTGCATCCAGCCCAAAAGCTCAAACCCAATGTGTATATGTGGATAAGCATCATAATCAACTCTAACCAAACCGCATTATATGTTCCTTCTGACGGTTAAATTATCCCCAAAAAAAATCAATGGAACACAAGTAACAAAGTAATCTCCAATTCAATTGGAGGAACTCAACTGAAGACGACGACGACAACAACAACAACAAAGTGATCAACTTTACAAAACCTGAGCAATGTGCATCCTGCCCGAGGGCTCGAACCCATCATAACAAATAGGATTAGGTTTCTTCTCCAAGAGATTCCTCAGTTCCTCCTCTTGAATGCACTCCTCTCCCACGCTCCTCACCAACTGAAACTTCTCCTCCAGACTCAACCTAAATATTCAAAAACAAAAAACAAAAAACAAAAATTAGGGTTCAGATTTTCTTCAGCTCAGATCTAGGGTTTAGGGTTTAGGGTTTTGCTTACCCGTCGATAACGGGCTGCGAAGACGGCGGAGCGGGAACGTCGGAGGCTGAGGAGGATGCGGCGAAAGTCTCTGATGACGGAGCTTCGGCCATGGGAACTGGAGGGGGGGGGGATTTGAAAGGAACGGAGACGAGAAAGGCAGAATGGTGTAGCCCGTCGACCAAAGGATTTCTAATGTTTTTTTTTTTTGGGTAGGCGCTTTTAGATGTTAGTCCCTACTATTAATGTGTTGATAACAGTCCCGCTGTTAGTTTACCATTTAAAACCCTCAAACCATGATTAGATTTTAAACTAACCATGAATGGGTAATTACCTGAACACCCTCATCGTTTGTCCCCAGTCATTTCCTCTCTTTTTTCTCTGCCAGTTTTCTTTCGCTTGAAAGATGGGGATTTTTTGGCTAAATATACTTCACGGCGAAATCTGGTTATTTGTGTAATCGAATGGCAATGGAAGGATTCGGGGTTGGGATGAAACTGTGGGGAGTTTGATTATAATTTGCTGTGACTGTTGTTATGATGTGAACCTTGGATTTCATGTAATTGCAGTGGGATTAAAATGAAGTTAACTACAATTATCGGTACTCATTATTCATTGAATATCTATCCATACTTTTCATTACTCCCAAGTTCTAACATTTCTGTTCACCCGAGCATTCATTCTCGCCTTGATCGATCATTCTTGGGAAGGAAAGTAACTGGGAGGTTTAGCCCCTCTCTTCATCTTAACTTAAATGTGTCTTTGAGTTGCGAACCTCATTTTCATTCATAGCCTGTATCATACATTTGGATGTTTGACTATACCAGATTTATGATACCCCAACGTTTAGTCCATGCCTCTGTTCTTTTCCAATGGTTGGGAAAATTTTTCTAGGTGTTTTATAGCCTGTGATTTCTACCTTATGATGAGTTCCTTTTTCTCATTTCGTGAAAATGGTTTTGGGTTTCTTCAATGGAGCATGGGTTTTGGAGGTTCTTAACGGGTTCGGGTTTAGATGATAGTGGGTTTGGAATTTGTTAGGTGGGGAAATAACTGTCCATTAATGCCAATAGTAAAGAAAACAGAATATTCCATGGCATTTATAATCTGAGGTAACTACAATGACTAATATTTGAGGGACGGATATCAAAATATGAAGATTTAAGGGACTAATATCTAAAAATCCATTTCCGATATTGGTCCCTTAAATTTTCATTATTTCGAAATTAGTCGCTCAAATCATGAAAACTACTATTAGGCCCCCAAATCACACGGGTTCTTCCAAATAGGCCCCCCTAGTTAATTACAATCAGATTTGATGGGAATATTTTGTTAAATCTATCTACCCTTTAAAAGAGGGAGTAGTAGAAAACTTTCCATACCCCAAAATACCCTTCATCTAGTATAAATATAACAAAGATATTAAATAATAAATCTAATCTAATACTATTATAAAAGTGTGAAGGATGTTAAAACAATTTTTCAAAAATGCCCTCCAATTTATTTGTTTAACTTTAAAATGTCATTTTTGCTATTATGGATATTCATGTAATTTTGTTTATATTAATGATAAAGCACATACATTCATGAACACACATACATACATTAAACACCTATATCACCACTTATTCTCTATTAAATACTCACAAATTACCCAAGTAATCACGATCATTACCAATAATCTTTTTAATATATTCTCTTTAATATCAAATTATCGCACCCTTGGTTTCACTATATGTGTAACCCCTCTCCTTTATTATATTTCATTGCAATTGTTGGGTGTAGATATCGAGAGTTGATAGCGATATTAATAAATTCTCTACCTCCAAATAATTAATGACAAAATCCCTTCAACTCACATCCTGTTCATTTCACCCCGCTATATAATATGGTTAATACCCCTTCATCTCTTCGACTAATTGGATAACAACATTCCCTATGATATAAAATTTCCCGTCTCTTTCTCCTTGCCACTCTCCTTTGCTCTGGAAAAGTAAGGAAATTGGGCAGTCGTCGCATCTGTGGTGGACGCAGATTTGGTGAGTTTGGTGGTCGTGCTGTAGAGGAGTAGGTGACAGGCCCGGTTTAGCGATGTGGAAGGAGGTGAGCTCGGAGGAGGTGGAGGAAGTGGGCTCAGCGGTCAAGAGTCGATGTTTCGGGAAGTCGGTGGGCCAAGTCTTCTTGGGTTCAATGAGCATGTGCGGCGCATAGGTGGTGACAACAAACCTGTGGTGGGTTTGGGGCGTGCAATGGGACCGAACTTGGCGGTGAAAGGTTTAGCGGGTGAGCTCATGGTGAAATAAATGTAGTTGGTAGTGTGTTTCCTTGATTATCATTTCTTATCATACGTTCATGCATCAATTCATAAGTGGTTGTACATTATTCAATTGAAGGTTTGTAGGTGTGTGTTTGATGTTGTAATAAGAGATGTTAGCTTAAGTGAATTTTAATCAAATAAATGTTATCATTGTTGTGTATTGTGTCTTTTTTATGAGTGGCTAATTTGGTGAAGATCAAATGATAAGTTGGAGAAAGATTAATGATTATGTACGTGCAGATGTAGATTTTGTACTAGGTTAATTTAGTGGACTATTAATTGTTAGTATAAAAGGAAAAAGAAAGATGTTAGATTTATTATTATATTTGTTGACATTTTAAAATTAAAATTAAAACTTAAATTTGTAAAAATAGTAATCGTAATATCCTATCATTAAAAATACACGAAATATAAGTTAAAACGGTAAATTACACTAAACCCCCAAGAACTTTCGTGGTTTACACTAATCACCTATAAATTTTCAAAATCACATTAAACTCCTAATAATTTTGCATAAAATCCCCAAAATCAAAAGCAAAGATGTACCTCATGCAGAAAGTATCCCATGAAGTCCACATGGGGCGGTACATTATATTAGATCCCCTTGGGATCCGAAAAATTCCAGATCCCAAGAAGATCCATGGTTCAAAGGGAGGATGCAATGCACCCGTCCCATGGGATACTTTCCCACCTCATGCTCTACCTCAAAAATCAATAAAATTAATAAATTAGCCACTAATCATCAATACAGATACGTTTCTTCACCGACGCTAAAACCCATTTCTAAATCCATGTAATGGTATATGTAATCATTCAAAACCTTTTTCCAATGTATTACTTTAAATGTTTTTTCTTTCATTGAGTCTTTTTTTTCATTTTCCACTTCAAATAAATTCAAAATTGGGAACAAGTATATCCATGCAATGCATGTGCATTATGTTATATACTATTATAAAAGTATTTATTTCCAAAATGCCTTCAAATTTACATTCATGCATCCATTAAACACATAGATACATACATAAAACACATGCATGTGCATGCATGCATGCATACATACATACATCTATACACATACAATAAACCATATCTCTTTAAATCCTTCTCATAACCTCCCATGTAAATTAAATGTAATAAGTACACCCACTACTCTTTCAATCCTTCTAAAACCTCCAATTAATTGTTTTCCTTGAATGGTCAAATATTATGAACTTAATTATGTACTAACTATGAGACATCGATTGTCTCTCTTTGAACCTCACATATGTTCATGAAATTAATTATGCTTTTAGATGAAGAATTCAATAGTCCTGACGTTGCATAGCTATGTGCCATGAAGAGTTTAAAGTTTTAATTGTGCATGCTACAAAGCCTCTTGACATCTAATCGATCCATATTTGAGAAACAATTAAACGCCTAGCAAAATCGTGTCAACTAAAGGATAATGTGGCCTTAACTCTCGAACCCTCTTCCCAATGGCAACAAAAATTTCAGTCCACTTACCTTGAAAGTCTTGGTAGACAACAAACCTAGAAAGTTCTCTGGCAGAAAGCTCTCTACTGAGATATATGCAGAGATGTAAGCATGCAATAAATTTTCTCTTCAGTACAAAGCTTCTTTGTTCAATTGTCAAGCACCGAAAGATCTCAAAATTGTGGGATGCATCGAGAACTCAGATAAAAGCTTGGGCAATCGAGAAAATACCTATATCATCTCCAAAAGAAGCAAGAACGTCTTCCTCTTGATCCCTCCTCAATTGTGCTCTCCAACAACACTCTCCTATTATAAAATTGAATGTGTAGGATGTTAAAACATTTTCTTTTAAAATTCCTCCAACATAAATTCATGCATCCATTAATTAGCCACATAGATGCATACATAAAACATGTACTATCAAATGTGAATAAGGCTATGAATGTTACGATATAGAATATTATTATGTATGAAAAGAGTAGCATTACATCGATATTTTAGGAAAAATTGTCACATTTGAAAATTTAATATAAAGAAATGATTTTTTTCATTAGAAATTGTTGTTTACAGGATCATTGTGATGATTTATTTGTAAATCTAGGAATCTATGATAAATTTATGTAAATACTATTATTGAATTTTGAGGCATTAGAGGATCTTTAGGTGTGAAGAACTTCTAAAATTAATTTGCACAACTATAATATTTCTTGGATGTTGTACCTTTTATTAATTTTTCTTTTGGTTTAAGGTAACAAAATAAACAAAAACTTTGTGAGATCATTACTATTATAATCTTATTAGTGCAAGAACATAATTATATTTTTAATTATAATTATATTTTTAACTATAATATTTTTAACAGTAATTTCCACACTAATAATAGAACGTCATGTGAGTATTCTTTTAAAGATTATAGAACTAATTGCATATAAAGAATTTACATGCTCCTACATGTTATTAGTTTTTGTATTTCCTTACAGGTATTATTTATTAATTATATGTCATCATTCATGTGAGTAATATGGAAGCATAAATATGTTATTGTTCATGTCAATAACATGGGTGAATATTGTAATATCAAGTTTCTTTCTTTCCACCATGTGATGAGAAAACTTAAATGTTCCAATTCTCGCCATCTTCTTAACTAAATGCATAACTAGATTATTATTTGATCTAATGCATTGAAAGGTGATAAAATCATGCTCCCTTTAAAGAGGGAGTTCTTAAAACCTTTCCTTAATTAGTCGGTTTTACACTTAATTATTTTCAATATTAACATTTATATCGTAATTATAATTGGTTATCAACTAAAGTTATTAAGTCAAAATTAAAGATTCAAATTAAAGCTCTCTCCATTCAAAATTACATAATAAAAATTAATCTAATTAGAATTGGTTGATAACTAAAGAGTAGAAAGAAGTTTATTATAGGCCATTAGCATAGAAAACATAATAAGCATTGTACTTGTAAAATTTAATCAATTGATTGATATTGAATTATAAAATTAATTAATTTATTAATGACAATTATTTGATTAAAATATTTTCTATATTAGTCCCTTAAATCTTTGTATTAAAGGGTAAGCAACCATAAGGTAGCCTTGGTTGATTGAAGATTCGATGGAATTAGTACATTAGAATAAAACATATTATTTTATTTTATCAAATGAATACCTAAATAAAATTTAAAATTTAAAATAAATAAATTAATTTTACCACGTGCATTGCACGTGCAATCCAACTAGTCTAACTTTAAAAGAGGATCTTCCCGTTGTATCCATTTCTTTTATCAAGTTCAATACAAAACCCATTTAAATCCAATACATTTAGCCTGGTTTAGACCTATTAATCATAATAAAGCCTTCGGTGAAGAAGAATGATTCAACCTCAGTTCTGTTTTGTTCTGGTTTGGTGGGATCCTATGTTAATATCCCAAAACCTCAGTTTTTGGTTTCTATTTCACGACTGTCACATTTTGTTCTGTTTTGTTGTGATAGTCGTGTGTTAGTTGCAGTGTACAACCTATATATTTTGTGGGTTATTGGATGATTTGTGAGGACCGACTCTCTGTTGCCTCGGTTTCAAATGACGTCCAGGGACCTCTCTTTGATCCAGGCAATAGAGATTCTTACTCATAATCATGCCAGTGTTTGTATATACTCACTTTATGAATATATATAATATACTTTTGAATAGGGCAATCTGCCCTATTTTTCGTTCAAAAAAAAATCATAATAAAGCCTATACCCATTTCATAACATCCTCATGCAACAGCTCCAATTCCCTTAACGCATTCCAGTTTTCATTTGAACAGGCAAACACAAGAAATGGTTAACCCAAATCCTAAAATTGCCTGATTCAGTCGGAATTTGAGAGGAAATGAGAATAGATTGAAAGGCTAAGGCTGCAGTCCGTCAACTAGAGTATTTAATGAGAAGCATTTTCGATTGATGAGGAGAAATTTATTGTTTATTAAAGGCTAAAGTGCTTTTTACGATGTTCATCCCATATCTCGTACTTATATTTTTCATGTGCATGTGTGTATGCCTGTAAAAGACTGGATGGTTCGACGCCCTCAGAAAAGAATATATGAGCTTTGCAACCACTATCAGTAGTTGGGGTTTCTAGGTCACTGAAGCATTCTCTCAAATTTTTAGCAGACCAGCTTCATAACCTGGAAGTTAACTGGCACTGAGAATTGACTCACGACAGAGCATTTCATGTCATGATTCAAAAAAGAATCTTTTGTACTTGGTTGGATAGTGCATATTCATGCTAATAATGGGCTTCCAATTTAGAAAAAAATTATGCAAGATTCTAATTTTGAGGCGGCGGGTATATAAGCGTAGGGATTCTACCTATCTTCGCTCTACTGCTTGTTTTGTAGAGGAAGCAAGAAAAAAGAAAGACTATTTTGAATTCTCATGATCTTCTTTTTCCTCCAACTATAGTGGATTTTTTGGGTAGTAGAAAACTAAACACGAGCTTTCTAATTTTGATGAAGTCCTCATTCCACAATGTCATATTCAGATATCTATTAGATACCTATTGGAATGTATCAAAGCTAGCTCTTACAAAAGTCACATACATATCTCTACTCCATGTCTTTTTATTTTTTTCTGAATCGATATTAGTTATTCAATTCTATGTTCAAATCATCATTACCATGTCTTTTTATCAGTTAACCCGCTGCCTTTTATTTTCCACAAAAGGATGAAGAAGGCTAATTTGCACTTAAATACACTATAGTTTCCCTAGTTTGCATTTATACACCCTCACAAGTTTTAGGTTGCACTTATATTACCCTAAAGTTTCTAAAGTTACACCTTATTACATTCTAGTATGCAAATGGGAGAAATTTTCTTTTACCCATGTGACACTCATAAGCTAATTTTAGAATATTTTAACTCTTAATATTTCTTGAATTTCTTGTTAAATATACCCTAGTTTTCTTTTAAATCCACCCTAATGCTATCTTAAAATTGAATTATTATGGGTTTAATAAATTCAATAAATATTAAGAGCTAAAAATTATAAAATTAGTTTGTTAGTGTCACATGCAAAAATTGGTGGAAACTTCTAACGTTTGCACAACATTGATATTAAATGTAAATTATAGAAGATTCAGGTATGTTAGTGCCCTCAAAAACCAAATGAGGGTACATAAGTGCAATGTGAGGGAAACTATAAGGTATATAAATGCTAATTAGCCAAATAGAAAGCCAAAGTCTCGTCCTTTCAAAAGCAACAATGAACCCCAAGTACTCAAAGTCCCTCTCATGTGGATTTGACATTCACAAAGGGACAAAAATCTAAGCCAATTAGTCCCAAAATAGCAAACACCCAAAAATTTTCATGTTCATCTCCTTCCTCTCTCTCCTTTGGTTTTCTTTTCTTTGAACCCAATAGCCTTCAATGAGAAAAAAATTAAAAATAAAAATAAAAATAAAAATAAAAGAAGAACAGGCTTCTTTCAGTAATGTGGAGGCGTTGACCCTACTTGCCTAATCAGATCCGCCCGGTTGAAACATGGCAATAAAAAGAGTGGCGAAGACAAAAAGAGCATGAAGAAGAATATATATAATATCTATTCTCATTACTTGTTATATCCTTTTATAATTTCCATCAATACAATAATAACAGTAGATAATCTCATCTCTTGCATCATTCTGATTTAGGAATCACCATTATTGCCTTTAACTGCAAAAAGAAAACAAAGTTCGAAGCTAATCACATCTTTGAGAAGAGAACATGAAATACTGATCGTACTCACTCTCAACTATATTGTTGACACGCACAAGACCAATAACGACATAAAATGCATAATTTTTCTTAGTATTAATCAGTTTTATGGAAACAAAAAGAAAATCTCATGAGTAAAATGAGCATGACTATATCTAGAGTGTGCATTTTCAAAATTCTAGAAGCATAAAATAATCTAAAGATATACACATCATATTTTGCAATCATTAGCCTTTAAATATGCTTATTTTATCATTAGCCTGTAAAATATGGTTATTTTAAATATTTAATTAAATCTGGAAAAATAAACAAGTAAAGTTTGGCATAGATTCATACTTTAACATTGTAAGCTTTGATTATCAAAACAAGCAACTTATCATCCCTGACAATAGATTTGATATCAGTAACCATCTCTTAATGAGTATAGTTTTCTTCTGTACAACGTATATTGTCATCAAATTTGTGAAAAATGGTCAATTTTAGCTTTTAATTGACATATAATCAAACTTAGCTGATGAATAATAAAAGTATTAGGTTTGATTGTTTACCATAAAGCTGTCCTGAATCTTCTTCTTCAAGCATATTTTTCAAATGTCAAAGTCCTTGATAGTACTGCTATCAATTTAGTGATAGGGATGAAAGCATTAACATAAGAGTTGAGGCATTGATGGATATGCTAGATGAAACTTTCAAGTATTCACTGAATACTGTAGAGTGATCTCGTCAAGTTACTATTCATGTATTCGCTGAATCTTTTAGAGTTTGCTCTTCAAGTGACTATTCGTGTATCGATCTTATAGAGTTTGCTCCTCAAGTCACTGTATTACAGAGAACTTGGACATAATGTAAATACATTGTCCATAAAAAATCAAAATCAAAATCTTAATTCATTGAAGCAAGCATCTTAAGCAACATAAGAGGAAGAACGTGGACAAATCACATCTATTATGATATGAAATATAGTGTCAATAGATAGACAGAACCTATAATCAAGGAAGAATATATCACGAGTATCATATTTAGGTACTCATTTGAGTCTTCAATGTCACACTTGTAAAAATGACATTTTTGTGACACTTTGCACAGTTTCCTGGAAAAGATACAAGGATTTCAAACGAGGACTCATACGGATACATTTAAAGAGTTTACCTTCTTACTATTATTGAAAGGCTACGAAGCGAAGCCTTTTAATCCTACACCAAATGACTACTAAAAACATGTAAATCTAAATAATAAAAGTGTTCCATTTTCCATTTGGCACATCAATGGATAAATCACTCATGGAGGCAAAAAAACCGGTTTTCTATTTTCCTAGTCAATTGCACATTGTTAGTCTGAGCTCTCAATACTAGGAGTGAACAGAAAAATTGTACCTGGATGTTACTAATATGAGCAACGATAAAGTCCTCCCTATACAATTAGTTAGCCTTAAACAGAAAACTATTGGCAACGAAAAGCTAACTATGCTGACAAGAGAGCTTTTCGATTAGAACTCTTTGATTATGTAGAAAGACTATGAATTATGAATACAAGTAATTACCAAAATATATATCATGCACAGATCCATAAAATACCGGAGGCTCGTGCAAGTCTAAGGGAAACCCTATATATCTATCTCCATTGACTCCATTTCCTCCACATCCGAATGAAGAGATAGCTCACACTTAGGCTGCATTCGCAATGGTAACTGCGGTTTCTGGGTCATTGAGGCATTCCCTTAAACACTTAATGGACTAACTTCTTAGACTGATGGTTGGCAGACACTTCTACAATTTTCTTGAAATAGATAAAAAGTTGATTTTGTTACTATTTCAATTCACCAAACAAGTGCAACCTGGCAAGATGCAATCAAGTTTCATTGTTCAGCCTAACACACATTGCAAACGTCTCCGATGGTCGTTAGGCCCCGAGAATCAAATACCCACTAGTAAAATTATCGGCAAGAAAATTCTTTGAATGTGGAGAGAGACTATGAATGATGGAGAGAGTAATAAATTAGTTTGACAAGTAAATTTACCTAAAGATATATCATTCACACATCCACGAAAAATTGCCCATGAAGAGAGTGACTCGATTTTCTGGGTCACTGAGGCATTTCCTCAAACACCTAACAGACCAGCTTCACAACCCAAAAGTTATGTTTTTGCTGGAAATTGATCCCCCAACCATTATCAAAGCATTCCATGATTCCGTGAAGAATCACCTTGTACTAGGTTATGGAGAGTAGCATTTCATGATTGCATGATGTCAAGTAAAGCGGTACAACAAATATACTAATTATATCTTTTTTATTGGCTCGGCCCATCAAGTCATTAAATCCAGTGGTACGGGTGACTCACTAGATGCATTCTAATCGAGTACGAATCTTATCAGAACATCTCGCACAGTGCGGGGAGTTCTGATAGGAGCACACGGGGAGTGGATGGGTGCTTTGGGAATTTCCTTATCCTATCCAATGGTAGAGAAATTCCCGCATAAAGAAATGTTCTGATAGGAACTTTGGTCATTCTCATAAGGGTTCATGATGTACAAAATAGAAATCCATTTTTTGTCGTGACATAATAAACACTTCTTACCCACTCATGTGTCATCTCATGTAATAGTGTATCATAAATTATTCTGTTTTTCCATAAAGCAATGTTTAGGTGAAGAGAGGTTTTAGATTGTAGCTTCTACTAAATTATATATATATATATATATATATATATATATATATATATATATATATATATATATATATATATATATATATATATATATATAAAACAAGAACAAAATTTTTTACAATTGTCACGAATAGGCTATAAATTATAACAGAAAGCCTCCCATTAACAAGCTAGGGCATGTTTGGAAACTTTGGATTATAATCCACTTGGGTTATAATCCACAAGTGAATTACGTCGATTATAATCTACAAGTGTAATATGTCGATTATAATCCAAGTGGATTAAATCATGGATTATAGTCTAGAGTTTTGGTATATTTATTGGGTTATTATTCATTTTCAATAGTAGAGTGTTTGACAAATGGATGGACTATCATCCATCATTTTTGGCAAGATGAACAAAAGAACATAGAATTAGTTATAAGTCATTGAATGAGACCATGCATTTTGTGAAATCATAGGTGTTATAATTGTCTTTACTTGGTCAAATCTTATGGCTTCTAATCCATCAAAAATAAGTTGGGGTACTCTTACCTTTTTTTTTGGATTCTAAGACAGTAAGTCACTTGCCAAACATCTCAATGTGATTTATAACAAAAAAAGTGGCTTATAAGCCACATTGACCATTTACCAAACATGCTCTAACATTCCTTTAGATAGTAAAAGAACAAACATACCATAAAACAGTAATATTTGCAAAGCTATAAAAAGCAACGGAAATGATAACAGATTGTCTCAATATGTTTTCCCTACATCCCTAATAATATGATCTGATAAGTTAATCCAATAACACAAACTGCAATAACATTAACTACTGCAAAATCCATATTTTCTTAGTACTACAAAAATCTCTTGCATATCCTGATCCTGATACTAAATGAATATGTAATCCAAAACAGTAAAATCAAAGTCATCTTTAAATATCCAAAACGTAAAGTATAAATACTCATAAAATTGAAATTCAGGCTCTTTAAAATCTCCGACTGAGCTTGATGTATAGTCTTTGGGAGAAACCCATCACCTGGTAACTGTGTAACCCTGCAAAGAGACTCGAGAGTTCCTATCAATTATCAAACCCAAATAAGACTGTACTTAATTTTGATATAAAGAATCTATGTTCCCATCTGAATCGCATCTTTATCCATAAGAATGGTAATATTATTTATCTCAACCTCGGATCCGCTGTTGATCCCAAGAAAAGTCTCATGCCAACTAATCAGATTTCTGCTCATGGAAAATTGAGAAAAATGGGCGACATGCTTAGAGTGGAGATTTAGTATCCTAATAATAAGCATAACACTCAATCCAGTAATTAGCTTGATCTGATGATAGCTATTACTTATCGCATAACCAAATACTGATGAAACTGATGCTACTGCTAAATGTAGAGTGCCATATCTAGAGTGCATTGTCTGATCTACAATTAGAGAATATTCATTAATTCCGACAATTATAGCGAGAAGACTGGCGTAACATTCAGTCAATCCTCAAAAGCATTCCTCACAAATAAACAGAGCCCTTGTCTAAGTTATTGAATTCCTATTACCCATCTCCAAACCTTTCATTTCTCAGACAAAGATCAATGCATTTAACGTCAATAGCCTGTGACTTTTCAACCTAGAAATCCTGCTCATTTAACTTGCTTCTGTAACTATCGACTCAGATTCTTAAACTAAATCTCTTGCATATCCTGATCCTGATACTAAATGAATATGTAATCCAAAACAGTAAAATCAAAGTCATCTTTAAATATCCAAAACGTAAAGTATAAATACTCATAAAATTGAAATTCAGGCTCTTTAAAATCTCCGGACTGAGCTTGATGTATAGTCTTTGGGAGAAACCCATCACCTGGTAACTGTGTAACCCTGCAAAGAGACTCGAGAGTTCCTATCAATTATCAAACCCAAATAAGACTGTACTTAATTTTGATATAAAGAATCTATGTTCCCATCTGAATCGCATCTTTATCCATAAGAATGGTAATATTATTTATCTCAACCTCGGATCCGCTGTTGATCCCAAGAAAAGTCTCATGCCAACTAATCAGATTTCTGCTCATGGAAAATTGAGAAAAATGGGCGACATGCTTAGAGTGGAGATTTAGTATCCTAATAATAAGCATAACACTCAATCCAGTAATTAGCTTGATCTGAAGATACCGATCTTAAGAACCTCAAATAAAAGTTACCTTTACAGTTTCCAATAGTTCTTTCGCAGTGGGGTCATTAGTGGTCGCGAACAGGCTGCGAGGAGTTGGTAGATGAGATTTTTAAACAATAAGACAATAAATAAGGGGGGAAATGAAGTAAAATAGACAAAAGAATAAAACAGTAGCGACCATTTGTCAGCAGGTGCAACTTAGGAATGGAATAAAGTAGTTCAATTTGAGAAACCAGACAGCGGTATTTATTATTTTTGGAGTATAGCTACTTCAAGTGACCAAATAACACAACCCTATTGCGGGAAATTGTATAAAAGTATGGTTGGAGACAAATGCCCTCCAACATAGTCCAGCTCTACTTCGAAAGGGGGTTTTGCTATGTGAAATCTCGTGCAACCAACTTGTTGAAAAGCACATAACAATTCCTGTGTCATGTGGGAAGGGCTCATGCACATGTATTCAACCTCAGTTCAGCTGTTGACGTATTATATTTCCATGTGTAAATAATAATATCATTTATCACAGCATTGGTCAAGCCATGGATAAAAAAACTCTTAACAGCAACCAATCTGATGCTCGCTTCTGGAAATTGGAAGATCTAGTATCATTAATAATCATTAACTCCCAGTCCTGCAATTGCTTGAGTTGACAAAAGTTATGAGACCCAAAACAGGTGAGACCCAAATTTTAACAGACTAATAGTACATCTCTAATTTGTACTGAACTAGTATCAAATTAAGGGATTTTTAAGGCAATTATATCCGGAAAAACTAAAAACAATGAAGAAAGTTGGAAAGAATTGATGAAAACATATGAAGGGTTTATGCACACTAATCCCAACCTTGTTTAAGTTTTTGATGCATAGTTTGTTTCCATAAGAATGATAATATTATTTATCTCAACCTCGGATCCGCTGTTGATCCCAAGAAAAGTCTCATGCCAACTAATCAGATTTCTGCTCATGGAAAATTGAGAAAATGGGCGACATGCTTAGAGTGGAGATTTAGTATCCTAATAATAAGCATAACACTCAATCCAGTAATTAGCTTGGTCTGATGATAGTTATTACTTATCGCATAACCAAATACTGATGAAACTGATGCTACTGCTAAATGTAGAGTGCCATATCTAGAGTGCATTATCTGATCTACAATTAGAGAATATTCATTAATTCCGACATTTATAGCGAGAAGACTGGTGTAACATTCAGTCAATCCTCAAAAGCATTCCTCACAAATAAACAGAGCCCTAGTCTAAGTTATTGAATTCCTATTACCCATCTCCAAACCTTTCATTTCTCAGACAAAGATCAATGCATTTAACATCAATAACCTGTGACTTTTCAACCTAGAAATCCTGCTCATTTAACTTGCTTCTGTAACTATCGACTCAGATTCTTAAACTAAAGCTCTTTCTCGTACTCGGATCTAAAATTTATTCATAAAGTCGAATCCTGATTTAAGACTCTATACTATTTGACAACCCAAAGTCCCAAATAGACCTCTTGTCCCCATCACAAACCTCAAGGGATTCACAAATGGCAACATCTTACATATCTGCCTTCCCCCAATACAATCTGATTCAATCAAGAAGAAATTTAGGGGTCAATGACCTTTGCTATTAGGAGGGGAAATCCAAACCTGAAATAGGAGGGAAAAAAAAGAACAACTTCTTTTGACAATCAGACACATTATCATTTCTAATATTGTTGCAGTTTTACGTTATCGGCAATGAATGTTTAGCTTAATTTTATCCTTCCCAGTTGACATCTGAACCATGTGAAGTAATCCCATTGATAATCTGGGTCCCAATAGCAACCAAGTGTAATCTTTGGAAGGCAATTAATACACAGGGCCAAGAAGGTTGCTCTTGGTAGAGCTTTAAGGTGAAAAACTGAATTAAAGCAGAATTTATCAGTTGATTGACAAAAGACCACATTAGCATTTCCCTTGGACCAAAGAACAAATGAAAATCGGCTAAAATACCACTTCAACCTATAAAATGACACCCTCTAACCAATAAGACCTAAAAAGTGACGCCGGCGACAATAACACCTATAATTGACACAGTTAACCACTTAAACCTACTCCGGTCGCCGGAATTTTGATTTGTGCAAGAAAATTATGGATTTTTGCATATATACCCCTCATATCTCTCACGCTTACAAATTTATCCTCGAACTTAAAATATTTGCATAAAAACCTAACTCTCTTTTCTTCCCCACTCTCACCTTCCTTTCACTTTTCCTCCACTTCCACTCTCCACTTTCTTTGTTAGTGTTTGAGGAGAGAAGAGAGAGAGAGGAAAGGAGAGGAGGGAAGGAGAAGATTGAGATGAGAGAATAGAGAGAGGTTAAGGAGGAACATGGTGGAGAAGAGGAAAGGAGGTGAAGGTGAGAATTTTGGGAAGGAGGAAAGAGGAGAGGGAGGAGAAAGGAGAGAAGAAGAGGATGAAGGAGAGAGGGAGGGGAGGGAAGGAGGAATGGAAGAGGATGGAAGGATATGGAGGGAGGAAGGATGGAAGAGGATGGTGGAGGGAGGGAAGAGAGATGGAGGAAGATGAATGGAGGGATGGAAATAATTTTTCGTTGTTAAACAAAACTCCTAAGAACCTGAGTGTAAATGGTTGGTGTGTCAATTTATAGGAGTTATTGTGGCCGGTGTTACTTTTTAGGCCTTATTAGTTAGTAGTGTCACTTTATAGGCTAAAGTGGTATTTTAGCCAATGAAAATCTAACAATTGGAAACTTCAAAAGATAAATTGATATTGATATTTAAAAAAAGAGGTACTCTCATTAATATTTCATTGCAACATAGCAAGGGGAAAAGGTAAACAATAAAATAAGTTTCTATAAACCACCATCTATAACCACCATATATTTCCAATTTATACCTAAATCGCCAAAATTAGTTTTCATTCTAATCAATCACCCGAGCCACTTTGTCGCTAAAATTTCTTTGAAATCTCAACAATGCCCTCATCTATTCTCACATTTAATGCGCATAATCGAGTCCACAAACCCGTCAATCGACATGTTTCTCCACCAAAATCTGGACCGTGCGGTGCCCTTTAAGTACACGAGGACCCACTTCACCGCTTCCCGGTCGCCTTTCCGGATTCGCCATGAATCATCGACCACACTAACCGCTGTGAAATATGCGGTGTACACACCATTGCATACATTAAGCGCCATTGCACTAGCATAGGGAACACGCTCCATGTGCCTTCTCTTCATTTGTAGTGGGAGATTGATTACCGAAAGTCTAAAGTGTGGAGCCAATGGAGTCACCACCGACTTAGCACTTTGCATCCCGAACCTCGCGATCACCCGCTCTATGTAGCCCTTCGATTCAGAACAATGTGGGTCGCCCGCTCTCTTCTAATCTCCATACCCGTATTTTCCTAGCGGCCCATGTCCTTCATCTCGAACTCTTCACCAAGTTGAGATTTCGACCTATCTATCTCCACCACGCTCTTAGAAGCAATAAGCATGTCATCCACATACAAAGGAGATAGATATAATTACCTCCACGAAGCTTCGAATGTAAGCGCAACAATCATAGTCGCCGGAAAACCCATGCTTCAGCATGAAGGAGTCAAATCGCTTGTACCACTATCGGGGAGATTGCTTTAATCCATACAGTGACTTCTTCAAACGACACACATGATCCTCCTTATCCTCAACCTTGTAGCCCTCAGGTTGATGCATGTAGATCTCTTCATCCAAGTCTCCGTGCAAGAAGGCCGTTTTAACATCGAGTTGTTCCAGCTCAAGATCGCCATGAGCAACAACACTCAATAGCACCCGAATAGAAGTGTGTTTCACCACCGGAGAAAATATCTCATTGTAATCCACACCCTCTCTTTGTGCAAACCCCTTAACCACTAGCCTCGCCTTGTACCTTGTACCACCGAGCTTTGAGAGATCTTCCTTTCTTTTATACACCCACTTACAACCAATAGCTTTTCTTCCTATGGGCAATGGGACCACCTCCCATGTATGATTCTTCCGAAGAGATTTCATCTCTTCCTCCATCGCAGCCAACCAACTCTCACTATCCTTGTCCCGAATAGCTTCCTTGAAGGAGACACCTTTCGTCCTCCTCCAGAGTCGTATTCAACCATATTAGCTTGTCCATAGTGCTTGGGGTTGATCAACCCCGGCTTGATACACCTTGTATGCTCGCTTTGACCTAGTGGAAGCCAAATTATCCTCGGCTGCTTTGTTGTTGTAGTGTCGTGTATTTTCTGCTGAACCTCCTCCTGCTCAAGCTCATCATCTACGACTTCCCACTTGAACACGATTAGAACCTAGTTGGTCTTTAGGTTCTATTTCAATAACACGAGACTTAGAAGTCTTACCAATCATAACACCATCATTCTTGGGCCCTAGCAATCATGGATTTCTCATCAAAGGTAACATCCTGTGACCACGAACTTTAAATCTTCCGTACACCAAAGGCGATAGCCTTTACGCCTTTGCATATCCCAAGAATATTGCCTTCTTGGCCCTCGCGTCAAGTTTTCCTCGTTGACGTGATAGTAGGCGGTACATCCGAAAATTACGAGCCTATCATAATCGCATGCTCCTTGACCACACCCTATAGGGTGTATCACCATCAATGTCGAATGTGGTGAGCGGTTCACAATGTAACAAGTCAGTAGCCACCGCTTACGCCCACCATTCGTTGCCCAATCACGCATAAGATCGCATACTCTTTGCTCCGAAGTGTTGGTTCGGTCTCTCCGCGACCCCATTCTGGCGTGGTGTAGACTGTTGTCGGTGTCGAACAATTCCCTCGATCCGCAGAACTCCTTGAAAGCACCATCGTATACTGCATGCCGTTATCGGATCTCGGCGTCTTCAATTTCTTTCATCTGTTCTCAACCATTGTTCTCCACTTCTTGAATGTCTCGAACACCTCATTCTTATGCTTGAGAAAGTAAATCCAAGCATACCTAGAATAATCATCTATAAGCGAGACATAATACGGAACCACCCTTGAAAGTTGTGCGGCCGGACCCCAAACATCCGTGTGTACATAATCTAGTATCCCTCGCTCTTAGACTTCTTGTTCGAAACTTGACCCTGTGACTTTCCATACACACAATCCTCATAAAATCCATGCTAGGTTCCTTGATTCTTGGCGACCCTCTTTACCAAGCGAGAACTAGACCCTTCTCGACATATGCCCAAGCGCCTATGCCATAACCGTGTGTGCTCACATGAGTCTCCACCACTTCCTTCAGGTTCCGGAAAGATGATATATTTGATATATGCTAGACAAGGATTTCCCTCAACAATCTGAGGCGGGCAGTAAGCTTTCACTATTTTTGAATTCACATCACCCTGTAACAATCAGCAACCTAGTTTAAATGGAGTTTGAGCTTCATGAAGTTTTCTTGTGACATAAGGAAGAGGCATACTGAACAAGAATCAAGAATATGAGAAAATGCAGAAAGCATATGGATGTTTTTTATAAGGACCATGTATTCATCTAATGAAGATACAAAAAATCGATTAGTGTTTAAACTTAATATAATTCTTTTGAAGAATATGTTGCCACGAGAAGTTTCTTCTCTTGGTTCATCCCAATTAAAGTAAGTGTGACTGGGGTATAACAAGAGGCCATGAGATTCCAGTCCACGAAGTCTACCATAGGATTGTTAGCAAAGATCTGCTTTAGAGGTAGCAACTAACCACAACTGCAACCTCAATCCTAAAATAACTTTGGAACTTATGTTTAGAGAAACAGAACTTTTTGCATCAAGTGACAAGAGGCTTTAATGATAATCAATCTCCTGACTGAATTGTCAAACAAGATAACTTCCACCATGTTCTTGGCCAGCTTTCCAAATATGTGATTCTTAATGAAATGACTTATTTGCAAATTCAAGCAAATAAAAGGTGCCAGTGAAAAGAAAATGTTGGGATGCTCACAATGAATACGGAAAGCGATATTACCCGAAGAATCCTCGATTTATATTCTCGCTTCACTAAGAAAACAAGAATAGAAAGTAAAATATCCCAACAAAGTGAGATATCTACTTCCTCCTCAACAAGATTTAGGATCAATCAAGGGAACCTACAAACAATAGCAAATACACAAAGAAAACCGTAAAGACACGAGATTTACGTGGTTCGGCAAAATTGCCTACGTCCACGGGAGGGGTGAGGGGAGATTCGACTATGAAGAACACTGACGACTTGTACAATCCACAAGCTCGTCCCAAAGATAAAGCTTTGATTTTTACCCAAAAGAAATTGAGCTCTCTCTTATAGAATCTCTCCAAGCTCTCTCTTTTTCTCTCTCTAGCCGCCGCCAAAAACCCTAGCTTTTTCTCCCACAAACTCAACCTTAGGTTTAGATACCCCTATTTATAGGGAATTAAAAACTTTCCTTTTGTTTTTCGCCTCGTCGCTGCTAGCCAAACAAACCCGTGGGTTTTGTGTGTCGCTACAAGCGAAAGGAACCGAGGGGGTCACAGAGCGGTGGCCCCACCCACGCGGGTTCCCCACGCTCACAATTCTCCACCACATCATTTGATAAACCTCAAATTTTGGATCTAACAATTTAAGAACACGCAACATTACTAAAGAGATCTCCATCACCAAACCAGCAATCCAACCGCACCATTATACCATGGTTGCCTACGCATTCTCTAACCGGATCAAGTTAATCGTAGTTCTCAGAATTCTCCATATAATCTCCACTCACCCCATCACCGCTCAAGGGCCATGCCCTCAAGGCAACACGGATATGAAGCAATCCAACCAATGCTTAAACTTGCTACCAGGACCACCTTAGTTAACATGTCCATGGATTCTCATTTGTGTACCTTCATGAGAGAAATATCTTCCTCTATGACATCTTGCACGAAATGATACCGACATCGATATGCTCGTACGAGCATGATGAACTTGATTCTTTGCCAAGTGAATTGCACTCATCACGCACCACAAGTTCACGCTTCTCCCGCCAATCCCCAAATCATCTAGAAGACCCCACAACCACAATGCCTTCACTCCTCTCACGCATGTACTCACCTTCTTAGAAAGTGTCATCAGAGTCTGTAACATCGACGCCAACTAACCGAGCCCCATGTATCCCGGACACGAATCCAGAGTCGATCGCCGCCTATCTAGATCGCCCGCATAATCGAGTCCACAAACCCATCAACTGACATGTTTCTCCACCAAACACAGACCGTGACAACTGCACTTTTAAGTACTGGACCCACTTCACCGCTTCCCTCGCTTTTCCTGATTCGCCATGAATCTATCGACCACACCGATCACTGTGGAATATCTCGTGTGCACACCATTGCGCATATTGCCGCTAATCAGACTAGAGAAAACACGCCCATATTCTTTCCAGAGTGGGAGATTGTTTACCGAAGCCTAAAGTGTGGAGCCAATGGAGTCACCACCGACTTAGCACTTTGCATCCCAACCTCGCGACACCATGTAACCCTTCCGACTCAAGAACAATTGCCGGTCACCGCCTCTAATCTCCATACCCGATTTTTCTAGCAATGCCATGTCCTTCATCTCAACTCTTCACCAAGAGATTTCACCATCTATCTCCACTATGCTCTTAGAAGCAATAAGCATGTCATCCACATACAAAAGGAGATAGATATAATTATCTCCACTTAGCTTCCAATGTAACGCAACAACCATAGTCGCGGAAAACCCATGCTTCAACATGAAGGAGTCAAATCGCTTGTACCATCGTCTGGGAGATTGCTTCAATCCATACAATGACTTTTCAAACGACACACATGATCCTCTCCTGTCCTCAACCTTGCCCCTCAAGTTGATGCATGTAGATCTCTTCATCCAAGTCTCCGTGCAAGAAGGCCGCTTTAACATCGAAGTTGTTCCGACCAAGATCACCATGAGCAACAATACTCAATAGCACCCATAGAAGTGTGTTTCACAAAGAAAACAAGAAAGACACGAGATTTCACGTGGTTGGCAAAATTGCCTACGCCCACCGGGAGGGTGAAGGAGATTTGACTATAAAGAACACCGACGACTTGTACAATCCACAAGCTCGTCCCAAAGAAAAACTTTAATTTTACCCAAGAGAAATTGACCTCTCTTGTAGAATCTCTCCAAGCTTTCTTTTTTCTCTCTCTAGCCGCCGCCAAAAAGCCCTAGCTTTTTCTCCCACAAACTCAACCTTAGGTTTAGATACCCCTATTTATAGGAATTAAAAACTTTCCTTTTGTTTTTCGCCTCGTCGCTGCTAGCCAAACAAACCCGTGGGTTTTGTGTGTCGCTACAAGCGAAAGGAACCGAGGGGGTCACAGAGCGGTGGCCCCACCCACGCGGGTTCCCCACGCTCACAATTCTCCACCACATCATTTGATAAACCTCAAATTTTGGATCTAACAATTTAAGAACACGCAACATTACTAAAGAGATCTCCATCACCAAACCAGCAATCCAACCGCACCATTATACCATGGTTGCCTACGCATTCTCTAACCGGATCAAGTTAATCGTAGTTCTCAGAATTCTCCATATAATCTCCACTCACCCCATCACCGCTCAAGGGCCATGCCCTCAAGGCAACACGGATATGAAGCAATCCAACCAATGCTTAAACTTGCTACCAGGACCACCTTAGTTAACATGTCCATGGATTCTCATTTGTGTACCTTCATGAGAGAAATATCTTCCTCTATGACATCTTGCACGAAATGATACCGACATCGATATGCTCGTACGAGCATGATGAACTTGATTCTTTGCCAAGTGAATTGCACTCATCACGCACCACAAGTTCACGCTTCTCCCGCCAATCCCCAAATCATCTAGAAGACCCCACAACCACAATGCCTTCACTCCTCTCACGCATGTACTCACCTTCTTAGAAAGTGTCATCAGAGTCTGTAACATCGACGCCAACTAACCGGAGCCCCATGTATCCCGGACACGAATCCAGAGTCGATCGCCGCCTATCTAGATCGCCCGCATAATCGAGTCCACAAACCCATCAACTGACATGTTTCTCCACCAAACACAGACCGTGACAACTGCACTTTTAAGTACTGGACCCACTTCACCGCTTCCCTCGCTTTTCCTGATTCGCCATGAATCTATCGACCACACCGATCACTGTGGAATATCTCGTGTGCACACCATTGCGCATATTGCCGCTAATCAGACTAGAGAAAACACGCCCATATTCTTTCCAGAGTGGGAGATTGATTACCGTAAAGTCTAAAGTGTGGAGCCAATGGAGTCACCACCGACTTAGCACTTTGCATCCCAACCTCGCGACACCATGTAACCCTTCCGACTCAAGAACAATTGCCGGTCACCGCCTCTAATCTCCATACCCGATTTTTCTAGCAATGCCATGTCCTTCATCTCGAACTCTTCACCAAGTTGAGATTTCACCATCTATCTCCACTATGCTCTTAGAAGCAATAAGCATGTCATCCACATACAAAAGGAGATAGATATAATTATCTCCACTTAGCTTCCAATGTAACGCAACAACCATAGTCGCGGAAAACCCATGCTTCAAAGATGAAGGAGTCAAATCGCTTGTACCATCGTCTGGGAGATTGCTTTAATCCATACAGTGACTTCTTCAAACGACACACATGATCCTCCTTATCCTCAACCTTGTAGCCCTCAAGTTGATGCATGTAGATCTCTTCATCCAAGTCTCCGCAAGAAGGCCGCTTTAACATCGAAGTTGTTCCACTCAAGATCGCCATGAGCAACAACACTCAATAGCACCCATAGAAGTGTGTTTCACCACCGGAGAAAATATCTCATTGTAATCCACACCTCTCTTTGTGCAAACCCTTAACCACTAGCCTCGCCTTGTACCTTGTACCACCGAGCTTTGAGAGATCTTCCTTTCTTTTATACACCCACTTACAACCAATAGCTTTTCTTCCTATGGGCAATGGGACCACCTCCCATGTATGATTCTTCCGAAGAGATTTCATCTCTTCCTCCATCGCAGCCCAACCAACTCTCACTATCCTTGTCCCGAATAGCTTCCTTGAAGGAGACCTGGCCCTCCTCCACCGAGAGGATTCAACCAAATTAACTCGCCCATAGCTTCAGTTGATCGCCCCCAACTTCAGACATGCTTGTATGCTCGCTTTGACCTAGTGGAAGCCAAATTATCCTCGAGTCAGTTGTTGTAGTGTCTGTATTCTCCTCGCCAACCTCCTCTTGCTCAAGCTCATCATCTACCCGACTTCCCACTTGAACACGATTAGAACCTAGTTGGTCTTTAGGTTCTATTTCAATAACTCGAGACTTAGAAGTCTTACCAATCATAACACCATCATTCTTGGACCTAGCAATCATGGATTTCTCATCAAATGTAACATCCCCGCCGATCACGAACTTCAATCTTCCAGATACCAAAGGCGATAGCCTTTACGCCTTTGCATATCCCAAGAATATTGCCTTCTTGGCCCTCGCCAAGTTTTCCTCGTTGACGTGATAGTAGGCGTACATCCGAAAATTCCGAGCCTATTATAATGCGATGTTCCTCTCACCACACCCTATGGTGTATCACCATCCAATGTCGAATGGTGAACGGTTCACAATGTAACAAGTCAGAGCCACCGCTTCGCTTCACCATTTGTTGCCCCACCTAATGATGATCGCATACTCATTGCTTTCTCCCGCAATGTTCGCTTCCGTTCTTCATCCCATCTCATGTTGACTGACCGCCCAAAGATCGAATAATTCCTCTCCCGACACGAACTCCTTGAAAGCACCATCCAGATATTCAGCATCGCATCGATCCGCTGTCTTCAATTTCTTTCTCGCCCTGTTTCAACCATTGTTCTCCACTTCTTGAATGTCTCGAACACCTCATTCTTCCCATTGAACTTTTCAATCTCGAATTTTCCTACTTTGACCGATTTACTGGTAGACGCCATTCTCCGTTTGTATAAATCCGCTTCTCTCAGAAATTACCGAGCACTACCTCAAACCAGAAGCTACACCACTTCCGATCTGAATAACAGCTCTGATACCAATTGTTGGGATGCGAGGTCAATGCCCGCACGCCGCGGAAGCGATATCACCCGAGAGAAGGCTTTGATATTCCCGTTTCACGAAGGAAACAAGAATAGAAAGTAAAATATCCCAACAAAGTGAGATATCTACTCTTCCTCTCAACAGTACTAGGACTGAATTAAGGGAACCTACAAACAATAGCAAATTCACAAAGAAAACAAGAAAGACACGAGATTTACGTGGTTCCAAGAAAATTGCCTACGCCCACCGGAGGGTGAAGGAGATTTGACTATAAAGAACACCGACGACTTGTACAATCCACAAGCTCGTCCCAAAGAAAAACTTTAATTTTACCCAAGAGAAATTGACCTCTCTCTTGTAGAATCTCTCCAAGCTTTCTTTTTTCTCTAGTCACGCCAAAAAGCCCTAGCTTTTTCTCTCTTTTCTTCACTTTTCTCCACACCACAAATCCTAGGTTTAACTCCCTATTTAAAGTGAATTAATTAAGAATTTTCCTTCAATCCACCCGATGTGGGACTAAAAAAACTTTTTTTTATAGAGTTGCTATAGGAACTTCTGCTCAGCGCTACTCTGTGAACCCGAGGTCCTCTGTAGCGAGTGGCCCCACATTCACACCTCTTGTCCCCATCGCAAACCTCAAGGGATTCACAAATGGCAACATCTTACATATCTGCCTTCCCCCAATACAATCTGATTCAATCAAGAAGAAATTTAGGGGTCAATTACCTTTGCTATTAGGAGGGGAAATCCAAACCTGAAATAGGAGGGAAAAAAAGAACAACTTTTTTTGACAATCAGACACATTATCATTTCTAATATTGTTGCAGTTTTACGTTATCGGCAATGAATGTTTAACTTAATTTTATCCTTCCCAGTTGACATCTGAACCATGTGAAGTAATCCCATTGATAACGGGTCCCAATAGCAACCAAGTGTAATCTTTGGAAGGCAATTAATACAGGGGCCAAGAAGGTTGCTCTTGGTAGAGCTTTAAGGTGAAAACTGAATTAAAAGCAATTTATCGGTTGATTGACAAAGACCACATTAGCATTTCCCTTGGACCAAAGAACAAATGAAAATCGGCTAAAATACCACTTTAACCTATAAAATGACACCCTCTAACCAATAAGACCTAAAAAGTGACGCCGGCGACAATAACACCTATAATTGACACAGTTAACCACTTAAACCTACTCCGGTCGCCGGAATTTTGATTTGTGTAAAAAAATTATGGATTTTTGCATATATACCCCTCATATCTCTCACGCTTACAAATTTATCCTCGAACTTAAAATATTTGCATAAAAACCTAACTCTCTCTTTCTTTTCAACCTCTCTCCCCACTCCCTTCACTTCTCTCCTCCACTTCTCTCCACCACTTCCTCCACGCCCTTCTCCACTTTTAAGTTAGTGTTTGAGGGGAGAGAAGAGAGAGAGAGGAAAGGAGAGGAGGGAAGGGGAGGAGAAGATTGAGATGAGAGAATAGAGAGAGGTTAAGGAGAGGAACATGGGTGGAGAAGAGGAGAGAAGGATGAAGGAGAATTGGAAGGAGGAAAGAGGAGAGGAGGAGAAAGGAGAGAAGAAGAGGATGAAGGATGGTGGAGGGGGGAATGGGGAGGGGAAAGAGGATAAATATGTGGATATGGTGGAAAGTGGAAGAAACAAACTCCGTAACCGATAGTGTAAATGATTGGTGTGTCAATTTATAGGTGTTATTATCAGGCGGTTACTTTTAAGCCTTATTGGTTAGTAGGTGTCACTTTATAGGCTAAAGTGGTATTTTAGCCAATGAAAATCTAACAATTGGAAACTTCAAAAGATAAATTGATATTGATATTTAAAAAAAAAGAGGTACTCTCATTAATATTTCATTGAAACATAGCAAGGGGAAAAGGTAAACAATAAAAATAAGGGGTTCCCCCCTATAAACCACCTTATATTTTGGGTCATTTTACACAAACCACCATATATTTCCAATTTATACCTAAACTGTCTATAAAATTAGTTTTCATTCTAATCAATCACCTGAGCCACTTTGCTGCTAAAATTTCTTTGAAATCTCAACAATGCCCTCATCTATTCTCACGTTTAATGCACATGATCCTCTCTTGACCAGACCCCTAACCACATCAATGTCTAAAAGGTGAGGGCATTGTTGGGATTTCAGTTTTAGGAGGAAAGTGGGGTCAGGTGGTTTATTGGAATGAAAACTAACTTTGTTGGTGGTTTTGGTATAAATTGAAAATATAAGGTGGTTTGGGTAAAATGACCCTAAATATAAGGTGGTTTACAGGAAAAAACCCTAAAAATAAAGAAAGAAGTTACCGCAATATCTGATTAAGTGCTTTGGAGAGAGCAGACTTTACATCAGTTGGATTCAATGCACCACTCTCATAGTCTGCAATTAGCTCCTCCATACTCGTAAATTCCCTGAAAAACAATGCAAAAGTTTCCTAGTCATAACACAATAACCAAGCAAAAAATCATATACAATTAACAGGATTAACAGTCAGATCTGGATTCGGAAGATAGCAAGAATTTGGTCACCAAAGTTAGAATTTAGAAATGATATCCAAGATTTAAAATAGCACCAGTAGTGGTGGCAGTGGTAACTACAAAATACTAATAATAATAATTTTGGCTAAATATAAAAAAGAAACCTTCAACTTTGGACATTTATCAGAAAACCTCCTCAAGTTACCCCCTCTAACTTAAAGATATTTTTAGAAGACACCCCCTCCCAAAAAAAGTGTGAACCATATTTTTCAGTGCAAAATATCTCCCTCCGTAATTTTACACCCGTGTGAAATTTGCAGTTAACATTTTTTTGTTTGGTTCAGAGTTCGATAGCCCCTAAACTTAAGAGAATTTTCTGATATTTTGAATGTTATGGGGGATTATCTAATAATCGTCCAAAGTTAAGGGGTTTTTTTTCCAATATTTAACGAATATTTTTCATAGTGCACACTACTATGTCCAGTATCATTATCAGAATGCTATTGAGGGCTCAATTTTACTTCTCAGTAAGAATAAAAAAATTTAGCAGCAAAAACCGTGCGCAATGAGTTAACATAACAGGATTAAAATACATTATTCACCGACTGTCAGGGGCCAAAAGGCTCTTCATGAAACCTAGCAACTAATTGAGGGAAAAAGGCGGTACTAGATATAAGAAGACTAAAAGCACTCACTTGTTACCCCCCCATTTTCAGCTTTTCGCACTACCTCGAAGCGTCCAAACCATGGAAAGATGATATATTTGATATATGCTAGACAAGGATTTCCCTCAAACAATCTGAGGCGGGCAGTAAGCTTTCTTTATTTTCGAATTCACATCACCCTGTAACAATCAGCAACCTAGTTTAAATGGAGTTTGGGCTTCATGAAGTTTTCTTGCGACATAAGGAAGAGGCATACCGAACAAGTATCAAGAATATGAGAAAATGCAGAAAGCATATGGATGTTTTTTGTAAGGACCATGTATTCATCTAATGAAGATACAAAAAATCGATTAGTGTTTAAACTTAATATAATTCTTTTGAAGAATATGTTACCACGAGAAGTTTCTTCTCTTGGTTCATCCCAATTAAAGTAAGTGTGACTGGGGTATAACAAGAGGCCATGAGATTCCAGTCCACGAAGTCTACCATAGGATTGTTAGCAAATATGTGATTCTTAGTGAAATGACTTATTTGCAAATTCAAGCCAATAAAAGGTGCCAGTGAAAAGAAAATGACCACGGGGTCTACGGGATTGACCTGACATTTAACTCTAAATGGTGTGCCACTTGTTTCATTTTCAGATTGATTCCAATCTTGCTCCACGCCGACACCAAAGAAAGTGAAAGATAAAGAATATGCACAAGCCATTTTAAAGAAATGAAACGAGCTTATCAGTCAGATCACTACGAGATGGGTACTTATTAATTAGGGTTAGTATGACAAAATTATAGCAGGACTTCTGAATTCGGAACAAGAACCCATAAAGTATGGCAAAAAAATGTTTCAAAAAAGAATCATACAAACAATGGATACACCCAAAGATACTCGAAATAGATACTTTGGTGATTATACCCAAAGATAATTTGATTATTACTTATTAATTAGGGTAGGCAATTATAGCATGACTTCTAGATTTGGAACAAGAGCCCATAAAGTATGGTAGAAAAATATTTCAAAAGAGAATTATACAAACAGTGGATACACCCCAAGCTACTCTAAATTAGATACTCTGGTGATTATGCTGCATAAATAACTATTTTATGCATGTATATCAAAACTTAAAAGGAGTCAGAGCAAATAGTGTGATCATTGAAATATTTACCCAAATAAAGAAGCCATCATCAATAGTAATGCTTTGATAATAGTGATATATATTATATAATCATACACGATAGATGTAGGTGTGCATATCTTTTCCATCATCTTTATATATTTGTTTGTGAAAGTTCTGACATCTTGAAATGATCTAACAAATGTCTGCTATGTAATTCAGAATAGGAACTGATTAATTATGACTATCAAGAAAACTGATGTGTTAGATCTGGACATACACAGATGGTCCAATAACTATGTTAGATAGATCTGGATACACACAGACGCCCTAATAACTATGTCGATAGCTAGCAAGAGGAAAATAATGAATCCAAATTTGCATAAAACATATATATAATACGAAAAAAAAAAAGATTCTAGTTGCCCTTCTCAATGATATACCTCTTCATCCTCCATGAAGATAGAAGAAGATGGGTCACTTTTTGACATTTTCTCCTGTTCCTGTTGTAACCCGGGAAGCATGGCTGTTGTTCAAGTTACAGTTCAATAGTTACTTAGGGATGACCGTTAACAATAGTAGAAATAAACTTCAAAAGAAAAAAGAAGGATTGAAGTCAAGCAGCATACGGTGTGGAAGAATGATTGGTTTGTTTTTCCATTTAATATCGGTACAATATTCCCTTGCAAGGACGTTGACTTTCCGCGCTGATCCATGCCTAATTGGCAGATGTCAGCCTGCAAAAAAAAAAATGTGGCATGACAAAACAGACAATGCAACGTAAAGGTAACATTTAACTATAACATAATACAAGTAAAATGGTTGTGATAGTAATAATTGGATTATGTTCAAAGAAAGAATAGCCACTTCTGTTTTATTACATATTTGATAAAGTGGTCAGAACAAAGTATGCTTTCAGGGCCATTTGCAAGTATAATAACAACAATTATAATAAGGATAATCTTCTAAAGAAAACTCCCATACCACAAAGAAGATAGACTTCTTTTACCATGCTTAGGACTCAAAAGTAGACCATGAAAGTAAACATGTGAAGGAACCAACGAGGACACAAATACTGATTCAGGAAGCGTTAGACCATAACTGATGGCTTAGGCGCTCCCTCATTTAAATTATTCTTTCATTTGGAAGATACCAGAAGGTATGAAACCACTGGGTCTTACAAAGAACTTCTCAAACTCTTTTTTGAAGAAAATCACCAATTGACCCTATATCAAAATTTATTTTCATTGAAGCCAAAACTTTTGTAAGTGACCTGCCAATTTTCTTTTTTCCCACAAAATATGTAGGCCGAAAATTCTTTTGGCCTCGTCAGATACCCTTAAGTTGTGTTTACTGTGTAACATTCCCATAGCTGGTACAATCAAAACACTTTAGATAGTATAATTTTACTGTATTTGGTATGCTGAAAAATAACATTCGTCAACATTTTTTTCCCCTCAAATGATACGATGCTACTAGCGTGGATAGTGACCGGCGGTGGAATTGTGATTTGCGATGGTTGAAAACCAATAGCAACTACGACAGATTATCATAGTTAAAAAAAAGTAGAAATGTGGATATGTTTCTATGTAACCAATCTCATGGTAGCCACCTTTCATCACATCATTGTCTAAGACTCTATCCACTCACGCTTCCTCTCAACTCTCACTCTCTAAATACCCACACATTGTCTAAGACTCTAGCAAAACTGGTAACGAGCAGCGTCATAATGTATCCAACAAGAACAGTATGCTCACAATCATCTCTCATTGCAATGTTGACAACACGTCTCTACTTCAACATGTTGCTGCAATATCATAACAGCTTATATATATTCAACAATGCACTTATATATATATATATATATATATATATATATATATATATATATATATATATATATATATATATATATATATATCCCTGGTAGCTACCAGAGATCCTTTTCTCCTTGAGTTCCCCTCGGTTCTCATATCCCAACCCCAATTTCTTTCCTTCACCATCATCATTATCACCTAAAACCCTACCCAATCCCAACCCACCACCTGTTCACTACCTCCACCTTCATTCTACACCATCAACCTTGACTAGCAAACCATCTTCCGAATCACCATTCCACCATAACTTTACCAACAATCTAACCACACCTCTCATCACTATAACCTTCAATGGCCGACAACTCATCCAATCATTGCTTAGATAACAATGAAGTAGATGATGCACTTATCAAACTCCTCAAATCCCTTACCACTTTTGACGATATCATCATTAGAGGCCCTTGGTCTTTTCAAGGAGACATCATCTTATCCCACAAAGGGTTACCCAGTATGCTCCCAAAAGGTTACAACTTTGACACCATTACCACGTAGATTCAACTACATGGCATACCACCAGACTCATCGTGTCCTGCTCTTGCGAGGAAATTGGGTGCTTTGATTGGCAAAATAGAAGATGTTAAGCATGAATATGGCAAAAAAATAGATGGCATAAATTTCTTGGAGTCAAAGTGAGCATGAAAATTGATTAGTTCCTTCGAGCAGTGATCCCTCTCATTCAAGTAAATGGGAAGGATATCAATATTCAGTTCAACGAGCGCCCCCCAAGGTACTGTTGTTTTTGTGAGCTTATTGGGCACACGATGAACACTTGTAAGTAGAGAAGGAAAACCCTCAATGCTCTAGACACCCTCTTCATGCAGTAACTCAAGCAACAGTGCGAGCATCTAGTTCTCCCAAGATTTCCTCATGATCTTCAAGCAAAACCAAAGAAAGTCAAGTGATAAAACTTCCCCACATCGGCTACATGCACCAAAACAACAAAATACTAGTTCCCCCTGTCTCACTTGGTTGATGTTGGACCATGATAACAAAAGGTGGAAGTACGAAACACCTGCTTTCCCCCATTCCAAACCAGCCACCCTCCCCAAGCCATCCTCGAATAAGATACTGACACCTCATTGTTGAACTGTTGAATAAAAGAGAGTGGATAATGGAAAATATTTAAATAATACTCTCTTTTAGAAGCTCTTTAACATGACTATAGCACTCACACTAACATAAATCACTACAACTACGTTTTACCAACTCCTTAGCATTTACAACACGCTCATTACAAAATGTTTACCAACTCACTTTCAGGATTCACTAGCACTCATTGACTCCACAACTAAGTTAAGTCGGTAATTATACAAGCCAAAACAAATTGATAAAGTGAACCGGCTAAGCGGGTTGGCATAATTACTGACCTATTAAAGTCGGTCATAAACACCGACTCAACAAGCCAATGTTGATCCTAATATTCCCCTCAACATCGACTTCTCCAGTTATAAGCCCAAGCCGAGTTCTAAATTCTATAAACTTTGAAGGACTTAAAGGAGTTACGTCCTCTAGTTGACTTGGACATTTCCACCTCCGTTGTCTACTAATAAACACCAGTTTTCCATGGTGTTTTGACTTTCGAGGGTGAAAGATAACTGGACTTTGTCCCTTTAAGGTGATGCTTCTTGATTAGCTCCCCAGCTTCGCCAACAACTTTGCTTCCAGATTTGTAGAGTCTAGGAGCACAACTTCTTGCGGCATCCATTCACAAGATGCTTCATTGAACACAACATTCCTTTATGTGCGACACTGTCTAGTTGTAGGATCTCAACACCTCCATCCTTTTCGCTTATCGTCATACCCCACAAATATACATTGGATCACCTTGTCAAACTTGGTTCATAGCTGATCAGGAACAAAAACATAACATACGTAGCCGAATACACGAAAATGACTTATAGTGGGCTTGATATTCCATAGCTTCTGGAACAATGACATGAACTCAAACTTTAGTTGCGGTAACCTATTGATCACGTGCGCTGTTGTCTTCATGCATTCTGCCCGAAGCAGCCTGCAACATTTTTAGCATGCAACATACTTTGGAAAATTTCTTCCAAGTGCCGAATCTTTCTCTCAGCCATCTTGTTTTGTTCCGGAGTATAGGGACATGTCAGCTACCTTCGGATCTTGTGTTCGCGAAGGTAATCAATAAACTCATTGGAGGTGTATTCTCCTCTATTATCTGTTCGCAAGCATCAAATCTTCTTTCCAACTTCTCCTTCAACTTCTTCTCGGAACTCTTTAAATTTTGAGAAACCTTCAGATTTCTCTTTTAGAAAATATATACAGACGTACCTCAAGAAGTCGTCGATGAAAGTCAGCATGTACTGCAGTCCACTAATTGATGGTTGCTTTATTCAACAAAATATATCTGAGTGCACAAGCTCCAACAGCTCCTTAGCTCTAAACTTTGACTCCTGATAAGGCTATCGATGTGCCTTATCATATTGACAACTGACACATACAATTTCCTTTCAAACCTCGAAATATGTAAGACCTTTCTCCATGGATTTCTCTATCATAATCATGAGTTTATAACTCAGATGCCCCGGTCTTGTATGACAAAGATTAGCTATCTCATTCTTCCAAGCCTTGTCTACGTATGTAGATTCAGCCGATCTCACGTAGACTAGCTTTCTTCCCTCCATAATTGGTTCTCCAATAAGCTTTAAGCTGCGATATACCTTGACAACTTCTGGTCCAAACACTATATAATTGCTAGATGATGTCAGCTGTGAGACAGATAAGAGATTCTTCTTCGTACCACATTCTGCAACTGGATGATTAAACTCCATACTCCAAGGTTTAAGGAGATGGGTCTACCTCCAACGAACCAGGGACCATCTTCAATAACACTCTACACCTCTACGACAGTTTTAAATTGAAATACAAACATACCAGTTTTAAGCATCAAATTTTTTGGCTTAACAAGCTTACCAGTTTTAAGCATCAAATTTTTTGGCTAATGCAATTGCACATAATGCTCCATAGATTTGAAGCCAGCAGCCGAACCCACAACTTACCAACCAAAAAAGTACTCCACATCTTAGAGCCCTCCAGCCATTCCTCCTCATTCAAGCTAAAACTTAGACCGTCGCTAGATTGCACATAGACTAAAGACATCCCAGAGCCTGTCATCCAATTACCAGTAAACAAATTACGCTAATTCATCTCCTGGTTCTCCCTAACATAACCAACAGGAGCACTAGCACTCATAGATGGATGAACAGTCATAGCTTCTTCCTCCATCACCAAATCAACCCATCTATGTCTAGAGCTACCCTCCCCATGAGCAGGATCTCTTGATTTCAGACCCTCATCAAGTGGTGGTGAAGAAACCCCCATATCCTCATGCACCTTATCTTCATTATCTCTAATTTGATTCCCCAATTCAACAATTAATATACTCTCCAATCCAACCGAATGAGCCACAGTAACTCGGTCAGACCCAGACGAAGGAGATACACCCATCATCAAGCCCAATTTAGGGCAGTCAAAAATCCGATTGAGAACCATCGCCAGTAGCATCTCCAGCAGCAGATGTAGAAGCAACGATTGCCAGAGTCACCACCAAGTTACATTTTCTACCCATAACGCTGGAAAATCTCTCAGACAAGAGCAGTGCCCCCACGTTAAAGAAATTGCTCCTTAACGTACGCCATCAAACCAAAACTTCTCCAACTGGGACTTTTTTGGCCTTTTGGGGAATGTTTATTTTAACCGTATGCGAGAATCAGCATGAATCTTCAATCATGGTGCCCCAAAGGGATTCCTAATACTTAATGCACTCTTACTTGATATATACTAATATGCTAAAAAAGATATGCAAACCAAAATTGTAAGCCATTAAATTAACCTCTTGTTTTCTACATGAGATATTATGCTCCAAATTTGAAATACACTATTATCCATTTGTAAAGATTGTTGTCACAACCTCTAATATTTCATGAAGAACCCCATCTTTCCATGGATAATGTTTGACCTTGATGATTATGTTTCAAGACTATCTTGAAAAGAACCAAATCATGATTCCTATTTTAGTCATTCAACCATTCAACTGCATATTAATGAAATAGAACACACCAGTCTAACAATCAAAAGAATCTATATTTGACAATGATTGATTAGTTTCATGAGTAATTGAAAAGAACCAAGTGATGATTTAGAGTTTAGTCATTCAACCATTCCAACTGCATATTAATGCAAAAGACCACCCATCTAAAAATAAAAAATATACATTTCAGAATGATTGACTTAATAATTATAAAGAAAACATTCAAGATGCTTCATTGAACACAACATTCCTTTATGTGCGACACTGTCTAGTTGTAGGATCTCAACACCTCCATCCTTTTCGCTTATCGTCATACCCCACAAATATACATTGGATCACCTTGTCAAACTTGGTTCATAGCTGATCAGGAACAAAAACATAACATACGTAGCCGAATACACGAAAATGACTTATAGTGGGCTTGATATTCCATAGCTTCTGGAACAATGACATGAACTCAAACTTTAGTTGCGGTAACCTATTGATCACGTGCGCTGTTGTCTTCATGCATTCTGCCCGAAGCAGCCTGCAACATTTTTAGCATGCAACATACTTTGGAAAATTTCTTCCAAGTGCCGAATCTTTCTCTCAGCCATCTTGTTTTGTTCCGGAGTATAGGGACATGTCAGCTACCTTCGGATCTTGTGTTCGCGAAGGTAATCAATAAACTCATTGGAGGTGTATTCTCCTCTATTATCTGTTCGCAAGCATCAAATCTTCTTTCCAACTTCTCCTTCAACTTCTTCTCGGAACTCTTTAAATTTTGAGAAACCTTCAGATTTCTCTTTTAGAAAATATATACGATCGCACCTCAAGAAGTCGCCGATGAAAGTCAAGATGTAATCGCAGTCCACTAATTGATGGTTGCTTTATTCAACAAAATATATCTGAGTGCACAAGCTCCAACAGCTCCTTAGCTCTAAACTTTGACTCCTGATAAGGCTATCGATGTGCCTTATCATATTGACAACTGACACATACAATTTCCTTTCAAACCTCGAAATATGTAAGACCTTTCTCCATGGATTTCTCTATCATAATCATGAGTTTATAACTCAGATGCCCCGGTCTTGTATGACAAAGATTAGCTATCTCATTCTTCCAAGCCTTGTCTACGTATGTAGATTCAGCCGATCTCACGTAGACTAGCTTTCTTCCCTCCATAATTGGTTCTCCAATAAGCTTTAAGCTGCGATATACCTTGACAACTTCTGGTCCAAACACTATATAATTGCTAGATGATGTCAGCTGTGAGACAGATAAGAGATTCTTCTTCGTACCACATTCTGCAACTGGATGATTAAACTCCATACTCCAAGGTTTAAGGAGATGGGTCTACCTCCAACGAACCAGGGACCATCTTCAATAACACTCTACACCTCTACGACAGTTTTAAATTGAAATACAAACATACCAGTTTTAAGCATCAAATTTTTGGCTAATGCAATTGCACATAATGCTCCATAGATTTGAAGCCAGCAGCCGAACCCACAACTTACCAACCAAAAAAGTACTCCACATCTTAGAGCCCTCCAGCCATTCCTCCTCATTCAAGCTAAAACTTAGACCGTCGCTAGATTGCACATAGACTAAAGACATCCCAGAGCCTGTCATCCAATTACCAGTAAACAAATTACGCTAATTCATCTCCTGGTTCTCCCTAACATAACCAACAGGAGCACTAGCACTCATAGATGGATGAACAGTCATAGCTTCTTCCTCCATCACCAAATCAACCCATCTATGTCTAGAGCTACCCTCCCCATGAGCAGGATCTCTTGATTTCAGACCCTCATCAAGTGGTGGTGAAGAAACCCCCATATCCTCATGCACCTTATCTTCATTATCTCTAATTTGATTCCCCAATTCAACAATTAATATACTCTCCAATCCAACCGAATGAGCCACAGTAACTCGGTCAGACCCAGACGAAGGAGATACACCCATCATCAAGCCCAATTTAGGGCAGTCAAAAATCCGATTGAGAACCATCGCCAGTAGCATCTCCAGCAGCAGATGTAGAAGCAGCGATTGCCAGAGTCACCACCAATTTACATTTTCTACCCATAACACTGGAAAATCTCTCAGACAAGAGCGGTGCCCACGTTAAAGAAATTGCTCCTTAACGTACGCCATCAAACCAAAACTTCTCCAACTGGGACTTTTTTGGGGAATGTTTATTTTAACCGTATGCGAGAATCAGCATGAATCTTCAATCATGGTGCCCCAAAGGGATTCCTAATACTTAATGCACTCTTACTTGATATATACTAATATGCTAAAAAAGATATGCAAACCAAAATTGTAAGCCATTAAATTAACCTCTTGTTTTCTACATGAGATATTATGCTCCAAATTTGAAATACACTATTATCCATTTGTAAAAGATTGTTGTCACAACCTCTAATATTTCATGAAGAACCCCATCTTTCCATGGATAATGTTTGACCTTGATGATTATGTTTCAAGACTATCTTGAAAAGAACCAAATCATGATTCCTATTTTAGTCATTCAACCATTCAACTGCATATTAATGAAATAGAACACACCAGTCTAACAATCAAAAGAATCTATATTTGACAATGATTGATTAGTTTCATGAGTAATTGAAAAGAACCAAGTGATGATTTAGAGTTTAGTCATTCAACCATTCCAACTGCATATTAATGCAAAAGACCACCCATCTAAAAATAAAAAAATATACATTTCAGAATGATTGACTTAATAATTATAAAGAAAACATTCAAAATGCAAGTGAGTAAAGCAACCTTTAATAAGAAAATGTCAGCGCGTTGCATGCATGGATAGAAAATTTGGGAGGCAATCAATTCATCTGTTTCATTACGACCCATGATCTGGCTACACCTGCATGAAACTAGTTCATTGTCAATAAATGACTATAAAAAGGAAAACAAAAGATAATTTATCAATCTACTATTATTCTGGGTATTTAATATATAATAATATATGAGTTTTGTTTGCACGAGCTTAAACCTCATCTATTACTTTATTTAAAAGAACCCTGGCTTTTGTGTCTATATTTTAGTGTTCTACCCTTGAGTGTCACAATTTAGAAATTTTTGCAGATTCAAACTTTTAATGAGGGGTCAAAGTTGGAAAAAATTCAGTTTGACAATGGACTTGCACATTCTCAATCTTAACTAATATCCCAAAACTTAAACTAACTCACCCTCCACCTTCGAAATTACAAATCTAAACAAAAAAAAAAGCAATTAATTATGTTTTCTCTCTCCTTCCGTCCTGCACAAACTAAGCGCGAGCAATAATGGAGGCCTCACCATCGTTCACCCTAATTGAGGTTATCAATTGATTGATTCAGTTATTTTGTCTGTTTTCTTGATCTTGATTTGCTTCATGCAATTTCTTTAGGATTTTTGTAATACGTAGAGGTTAATATTTTTCTTTATGAAAAGTAAACAGCAGTTAGTGTTGGTATTTTCTCTTTTTTAAGATCAATTATAATTATGTTACTCTCTTTTTCATAATTCTTTCTCTAAACTCCCAATACCCCTTTATTTTTTTTCTTTTTGATAATAACCCTTTGATTTTTTTAACACAGATATAACCTTTGACAAGGAACTGCGAGACAATTGATGTGTACGGGCAAAAGATATAGGAATTATGGCTTCAGTTGTCCATGAGTTCAATGTTTGGCACTTTGTGTTCTCAGCACTAACTTTTTTTTGGCTTTGGTTCGACATATTTGTAAAAACATTTCAATGCACTTCATTATTATTAAAACTACTATTTACTAAGTACCATAATTGCTTCTTTTGCAATCATGAAATGTCAAATCATTTTCAGGTTACCTATGTTGATGGATATTTTCTGTGAAAATGAAAGGTAAGTGAATAGTAGATATAAATAAATATGTTCAATTCATCATCCCTTTTGTCTAATGATATATTAACTATATTTAATCTATAATTATATTATCTAATCAAAATAATTTATGTAATTTACATTTAAAATCATGTTCTCTGTCCATGCAAGCAGGCATATGACACATGCTGCAGCAAAAGGATTATATAAGTTAACTGAGCATATGTACTGTGTCAGACACGCATCGTGTGTAGTGGAATACTAGTGATCAATAAAGTACACTCCCCTACATGCGAACTATTCTTTTAAGGTTTATCCTCTTCGTAATTGACAAAGGATTTGCTACAACTTAGCTAGATAATGTCAGATTGACAATCACTCCTAAGATTTTGTCAAATATTTCCTGGAATCCTCAGCTCCAGTCAATCCCATTTTTAATGGGAAAAGGACAGAGGGCAATGAAACAATCATGATTAATTCAAATACAAGACCAGAGACCAACGGATATCTAGTGGCAAGACGAACCTGATCACCCTAGCAAGTGTGTTTCTTCGAGCAATATCAATCATAAGCAGCAAGTAGTCATATGCGTGACCCTTAATCTCCCCGAAGACCATAAAAATTCAACCTTATCTGATGTCATTCCCATGGCTTTCCATACCTCAATCGTATAACGTCCAACAGTTTGAATTTTCTCCAAATCACCTCCCATCTTATTGTTTAGAACGGCAAACAAATCAGCGATCCAGATTTTAACAGTGCACCCAGCTGATGTTAGTTTGTTGACATTTATGGCCTTCATAACACCCTGGAAGTAACAAGATATCATTTTCAATCACAATGAAACATGAAGACAACTCAAATTTACTCTGAGTCATATTTAATATGGTAAAATTCATACACAATATTTGATTCATTATAATAAGGCCTTGTATCCCCCTACTAGGCATGAGCAAGACAGTTCTAATTCCACTAGCATGGAAATAATGAGATGCTAGCAATAAAAAGTAAAATATCCGATCAAGCAAGAAATCTAAAGAAATTATTGAACAATAGTATTAGTTTGGAAAGGTAGTATTATGAATTAAGTTCATTGAGACTATATTTTGTGAATCAAGATTCAATATCGTGCACTCATTTTATTAAAGCAACCATCAAGGGGGTATCCTTGTTTCAAAGGTGCAGTATACCTATATTAGAGCATGGAACTAGAGAAACCTTACGACTCTTTAATATCTTTCTAATACTATGCTAAAACAAGTTAATAAAAAATCAAGAATTATAGATATTCCAAAATATTTTGGCTTTAGATTATGTTCTTGTGGCGAGCCTGTTTAGTTATTGCTTGTAGCTGGAAATTCAAATAGAAAAATTCATTTCTTTGGGCTATGGATTGTAGTGTCCCTGAATCACCAAAAACAACTGTAATGCAAGTCAAAACTTTCTGCCAGAAATGGTATTAACACCAAAAAACCCATAATTTCTCATTCTAGAATGCATGTTTTTTTTTTGCATTATTTAAAATAGAATTTTCCAGAATCACCAACCAACCAAAAGAAACAGGTCATAAAAAGGGCGGGAAAAATCAAGAGTCAAACCCTAAGTAGTTATTTCAACTAGCATTCCCCTAATAGAATCTAGGTTCAGCAAAAAAAGCAAGAGATTAGATACAAAAGAAGCCAAACAACCATTGGTAAAAAGAACTCTAGATTGAATGAGAATCTTTCAATAGACGCAAGCAATTTTAGATTATAGCTTAGAAGTTGGTATCTTTCAGGTTAAAGTTTGAAATATATCTAGCTTTTGAAAAAGAAAATCAGCAACCATCCGGGAAATGGTGATAAATGATCATCAAGCACAATTGAAATTGATTGAAAGGTTAAATTGTAAATAAGTAACCATATAAAGAACCTAAGAATAATAATGTATGGAACACATAGAATACCAAAGCTTTAAAAAATCCATTCAGATCACAATATCAAATTACACGTTCTAATCCGCTCTTCTTTTCCTCCGGAAGATAGAAATGCGCGTAATTCCCCCAAAAACAACCAAAAACAAGAATCTGAAACCCAATGAGTATCAAGCATCCTATTCAAATCTAACCAAATTGCATCAAAATTTTCTTTGACAGTTACATTCTCCAAATAGCATCAATTGAAAATAATTGAGCAAGGTGAACTCAATTGGAGATGGAGACAAGACATAAACAAGAAATGCATCAACTTTATAAAAAAAAAAAAAACCCCCCCAGTTCAGGGGTTTTTTTAGGGGGGAAAGTTTAGAGGGGTTTCCTACACAACCCCTCAAAATTCATTGTGAAATACCCAAAATATATTTTGTATGTTGGTGGAGAGAGTATATTGTCTTGCTGGAAGAAGGTATCGTCGGACAAATAACATTTTCAACTGGGGCCAAGCTTAGGTAGATGAATGCAAGCTTGCGACAGCTTCAAGAATTAGAAGAAGATAGTTAGGGATTTTTTTCGAATACCTGGATCGGTGAATTTCAAGATTGTGTAATTGAAAATTTGGTGTATGTATATGGAGTGGTGTTGCTTGAATAGCCTATTAGGTGCACATATTTCGATGTTTTTGAGTTGGGATTCATTTTGATTAAACATCAGTTGTTTGCTTTTGCATCTTTCATTTTCCCTCCATTTTTAAATGATTATTTCTTTTATCACTCAGAGATTTTATTTTTCTGATTTCATGGAATAGAAGATACATCAGGTTTTATCACCTCTCAAACAAAGGGAGTGTTCACATTTTATTCTGAGCAATCTTGCAAGAAAATTGGCACCACACAAAGTATGTAATTGCATTTGAGTTGAGGATTAGCTGAAAAAATGTCATTTTGCCGCATTCGCCTAAGATGTTAACAGTGAATGAAGAATTTCAGCACCACTTACAGATGATTATTGTTAAGTTGAGACTCAAGTAAGCACCGGTCTTACTCAATTCAAATAGTAATTATGTGGCTTAGGCTTGAAGGTTAGGGGCGAATTGGTGACGTGGTCCATGGTAGCTTTTTATTTATCCTTCTTAAAAGCATCTCTAATCAGACTGCATTTCTCCAAAATGCAGCCCGGTTACACTCCAACCGAGCTCCAAAAAATGGAGCTCGGCTGCAAAATTGCCCCGAATTGGTGACGTGGTCCATGATAGCTTTTTATTTATCATTCTTAAGAGCATCTCTAACCGGACTGCATTTCTCCAAAATGCAGCCCGGTTACACTCCAACCGAGCTCCAAAAAATGGAGCTCGGCTGCAAAATCGCCCCCCCCAGCTGCATATTTGGAGTTTTTCCTCCAAATATGCAGCCCCTCCATATCACTATTCTCTTTGCAAAAAATATCTATTTTACCCTTCTAACTAACTAATTATTTTAGATATTCAATTTAAAATCAACATAAGTTTATTTTACCAATTATCTTTAAATAAAAGTTTTACGGTTGAAAATATCTTGTCGATACCTTTAGAATGAGACTAATATTGAATAATATTAATTGAAATAAAAATTTCAAGAACCAAGTAATTAAAAATGAAATGTCATTATTTCATTATTAAAAAGTTACATCATTTGCATTTCCATGTCTTTCCCACAAATGTTCGATCAATGTATTTCGAAGTGCAAAATGAGCTTCTTTGTTTTTCAACCTCTTATGTCGAGCAAGGAATTGTTGGAATCGTTCAGTTTCCGTTATCTCCATGTTTTCAGCATTCGGAATTGAATGTGGAGTTGAAATGATAGCATCTTCTTGCTCGTCGCGTTCATCTTCGACAATCATATTGTGCATTATAATACAAGCCGTCATGATATCATGCAAATCGTTTTTGGTTTTAAAATATTATGCTTTATTTTCTGGATTTCGGAGTAGTTATGAAGATTTTTCTGGTTTTTAAAAGATTTTCCCAAATATTATGCAAATCGTTTTGGTTTTAAAATTTAAAGGCTCTTATCTATTTCTAATTATCAATTCATTAAAGATAATTAATTTTATTTAAATATATGATTATATTATATATTATAATTTTGTATTAATTTATAATATATTTTATAGATTAAATTATTTCATATATTTTTTACCATTTTATATTTTCAAAATTATTTAAAGTATTATGTAACTAATTATTTAATATTGTATATATTACAAATAGAGTTTTATATAGAGGGAGTGGTTGGAGTACACCCTCTAAAAGGAATATACTCAAGTATATTCTTTGGGAGGCTGCAAATGCAGCCTCCCATAGGAGTTGCTCTAAGAGTTTCTATCGAAATCCCTTCTAAGATGGTCTTACTCCAACATCAACTCCTTTTGCCAATATTCTTTTATTCTCAGGTGATCATCGAAATGTTCCGTTGAAGGTAAATAATAGAAAGTTTGTGAGTAAGGTATCTAATCCAGATATATATAAGAAAATGGAAAGTTTATTCGATCATCTTAAAATGTTGGTTGTTTTAAAGAAAATTTGGCATTGACTTGTGTCCAATGTCTTGTTGCTTAGCTCTCCACTGTTTCAGGCATTGCAATATAATGCTTCTGAACAATGTTTTTCTTTTACAAAATGCACCTTAGTTCTAGCGGTTTAACACTATCTCCCCTCGTACGATGCATATAACTTTCTCAAGGAACAGTTGATTAATTATTCACTAGAATAAAGCTAAGCATGAACACTGAAGCTAATATTAAGAATGACATGGCATGACTTCATAAGGTAATTAAGTGTCTGTGCTTCTTAAGAATAAGTTATTGAAGTATATGATGCAATTACATAATTCGAGTTAATATCGCTGATTCACTATATGATTAGTAACTTATGTAATATAACTCTTGATTACATCTACTAGAGTATAATTCTTTTCATTTTATGTCAATAGTTTATTTAGTCTTTGGCGTATGAGACCGTTCTATCTTAGTTTATTTATCTGTGGATCATTCATGACTTATGATTGCCAACTAATGTTGAGAATGCAAATATCTCCTCATGAAGTACAGTGTTGGGTGGTATATAGTTGGATTTGTTTGGTATACTTTATACCAATTTAGCGATTTTGATCTATTTTGATAGTGACAACATGTTTAATGCCATTAAATGCCTAGAATGTGTTGATAATAGTGTTTATAATAGTGTTAGTAGTGGGTTTTTAGTCCCACATTGGTTGTGAGAACACACCTCACCCTCCTCTACTTGTATAAATATATGTGCATACTCAACATTCAATTTAAGGGAAATTTACCCAAGATTCTCTCTCTCTTACTTTAACAGAATGAAAATACCCACTTATGATATATTGTGTTGGAGAGGACATTGTTTCTAAAATCAGTCGAGACACTTGCGTGGACAATTGGAGGCGGCTCCGCGGCGAACATAATTTAATCCTAGATTATCTTTCCCTATCAAAAATTGGAAAAAGATTTCTCTTATTAATCGATCATCGTGTATGCAAATATCAGGCCATATATAGAACATTGTAAGCAAGGAAAATTCTCATGAGGAGAACTATAATAATTATAATGTAGGAAATTTCCCAAGGAAAAACATAGCATATTTAATATTCCCCCGCAAAATCTCGGTTTTTTTTACTGAGTTTGGATAAAAGAACGAAAATTCGAAATTGGTCTGAGCCTTGGTGAAAATTTAGAAGCCAATCGTGTTGACAAAGAAAGCACCAAAACTGATAAGATAGACGACAATTACCATAGATCGAGAAGAACTGGATGATTCTAGGGCTTGAACCACTAGGGATTGGTTTTGAGCACATTGAATTGAAAGAAAACATCTCATCTTTTTTTTTTTTTTTCAAATTGAGTGGAAGTGGTACAATTGCATGTCTTGATGAAGACTTGGTTCATTATTTTTCTTAAAATTCAGTTTGTATAATCGTTAAAGGTTTGCAATCTGGAAACAGTTTTCTTCGTTGCCATTTCCAACTTTCTATGAATCTCATACCTATCCCTTAATCCAACCTCAATTGTAAGAACCCTCCTTTTTAACTTGTCTCCGTTGGCCCAATTTTCCTTCATAAAATTAAATTTCTTCTTCCTCTCCCTTAATTTCTCTTCCAATTCCAATCCCCTAAATTTACGATGACATGAGTTATGAGGGTTTTCCTTGTACCTTTAGAGATGTTATTATTCGAAAAAAGAAAAAGTATATCATGTGTAAAACTCAAATGGAAAGGTACGTTCCAGTGACTATCTAATGGAAGGTAAACTAGTGCTAATGGTAGAAGAACTATTGGGTGCCAAATTGAAAAAATAAAATAAAATATCCTTCTAATTTACATGTGTCAGTCAAGATAATACCAGTCAAATAGTGAAAACCTGAGTTTATCTTTGGCCTACTGAGAAGCCGATCCACCAGATAATTTGGTGAATTGCTTTTACCTATACAAGTAATGAGAATATGTTATATTGTAGCCGTAAGTAAACTAACCTATGAGGAGTAAGTTCATCTGCTGATTGAGTTGAATCTGGATAAAAATGTTTACAGAAACAAAGGTTATATAAGAAAGCAATCCAGGTTCATGTTTTCTGTCTAGATATGCTTTCAGCTATGCCCTACCTTTTCTTGATCAGTAACATACTGCTAGTTTTAATGTCACATTCCTGCAAGGTGAATAACGACCTTTATTTCCTTGCTTGTCTTTCAGGGCTATGTGATTTATCGTGTCAGGGTCAGACGTGGAGGTCGAAAGAGGCCAGTTCCCAAGGGAATTGTGTATGGTAAGCCAAAGAACCAAGGTATCACTCAACTCAAGTTCCATAGAAACATGCCAAGAGAGGGCTGGGCGAAAACTTGGAGGCCTGAAAGTCCTCAACTCTTACTGGATTAACGAGGTTAGAAAATCTGAATGAAGAGAAAGCATCCTGCATGTATAGGGCTCTCTATATAAAATCATACAAGGAAGGACATCGTGACATGCCCCAATGTCAATTTTAAATCAATCTAGGGTACCACTGCATTCAGAATATTGTATTAGTGCGGTCAACTTTAATATCTGTGTTGGATGCATGTTGCGATCTCCTTACGCCCAATATGAGTTTCTATAGAGGGTCCTCTACATGTATGTCTGAGCTGTCTCAATATCGTCTTCATATGTTGCAGGACTCAACCTACAAATACTTTGAGGTCATCCTTGTGGATGCTGCTCACAATGCTATCCGCAACGATCCAAGGATCAACTGGATATGCAAGGGTGTGCACAAGCACCGTGAGCTCCGTGGCCTTACTTCTGCTGGCAAGAAGCATAGAGGTCTTAGAGGAAAAGGTCATCTTTACCATAAGAACAGGCCATCTAGAAGGGCAACTTGGAAGAGGAACCAGACTAAGTCCCTTCGTCGATATCGCTGAGCTTGTTGAAAGGCTGAGTGTCGAAGTTTTCTTGCTTGCACATTTGATAGTTTATTTGAGTACTAATTTTTTATGTTTACTACCTTCTATATGTTTGGTGTTTGATTGTCAGAAATTTGATGCATTGTTGTGGTTCTAGACTAGTTATTGTTCTCAAATGCGGTAGTCTCTTGATACCTGCTTTAATTGAGTTGCTCTTCCTATGGACCTTTTAGTTGAGTTACTTTTATTCATAATTTTATCTTGTATGTTTGTGCTTTTGGCTTTGTGGGAGAGAAGTTATCGTAGATCTAATCGATGTCGAGCTCTCAGGTTTTACCTTGTTTGAGCATAACAGGATTGCGTCCTCTGCAGATAAAATATGAAATTATATGCAGCATTTGCTCATATGCAGGATTTGCTATGTTTATATGTTTGCATGTGTGTAGTTTTTTGCATTGTTGATCACAGAGGATACTCAGATAGTTTCTGAATTTAGATTGTTTTTTAGAATAAATAAGGAACATTTGTACCTCGATGTTTTTCGAATTGGACTTGGACATCGAGCCTTAGAACTTTATGCTGGGTTTAACTTCGGACGTAAACACAATAAAAAATAATTGATGGAGACAATTTGTATATTTTAAGCACAATATAGTTCTGAATCAATGTAAATTAGCTGAAAAGTTGGTAAGTGCAAAGCTAAAGGAGGATAAACAAGTAAACAGCGGTCCCCACCAAAAAGAAAGGGAATAATAATACATCCCTATATCCAAATTATTGTCATCTAAGGTAAAAGGTGATTGATAAAAACTGAATCATTATAAAGACAATACTCATCATCCCTTAATTCTCAAGCAAAGCCTGATATTAGGCTGGCATGAATTATTCACATTTTATCTAGTTCAGATTTTGTGTGATGCATAGAACAAGAACCACTAGAACGGATGGCTAGCAAGGGACAACATATGAAGCTCTGAATGTCATCTCATTTGGAATATATTTGTATATTAAAATAATGGGAAAGATTTTGCAAAATAATTACCATGAAGTTTGAACCGTTGTGTGTAAGACTATCATAAACATTTTCTCTTAGAAAAACTAGTATGACCTTTTTTAAAAGCAAAGCCTGAACCATTGAAAATTGTGGCTAAGGACTTCAATTGTTTGAATAATAAAAGTCTAAACTAAGCTTGAAAATAGGGAAGGATAAAATGCTAGTATAAAAAATATATAGAAGGCATGAAAAATTGTTCAAATATAAAGTGCGAAATACATGATAATTTATACAATTGTCGTTATGTGTGGTTAGAAAGGTTCATGGTAGTTTTCTAAAAAAAAATTTTAAACTAATTTTGTGCAAACCCAACCCCAACCCGACCCAATCAAAAGGAAAAAAAACTATATGGCTAGTTGCATGTCTATGTGATCCACGTTCTGCACGGTCCGCAAAATCCCAATTCTTTGTCACTCATACTAAAGTTTGGTAATTAAGTTTGGATTCTCCCTAAAGGGAGAAATGGCAATGATGAGCATATGCCTCATTTTTCCTCCCCTTTGTTATCACGCTACTCACTATAGCTCCTTTGCTATGGACAACACCACACTACGCATAAAAAAAGCCCACACAAAGCAAATGATGGGTTGTTCTGTGATTGCTGCTGTTCTGGCTTGTCAAAGTTTGAAAAAAAATTCCCAACTCGTTTCTTTTTGTGCGTGTTTGTTCTTTGCCATAGGATGTCTACTACGTACAGAACAGTACTTTTGACTATCTGTATGGTGTGCAGACAAGTCATGTCACTGTTGGAAATGATTAGAGAAGGATCTAAGTATCATTAGCATGGAGATGATCTTTAATTTAACCTTAAACAATATTAAGTGTGAATATAATAAAGCTGGGGATCTATGTGACTATGTATCATTAGTATGGAGTCTATGGACCAAGAAATGTGTACAACATTTGATATTTGGTAACTCTAGAAACATTATAAAAATTTAATTAGGGGTTTTTGCTTTGTGTCATGCATAAAAATTACTATTGTTTAGAGATTACTTTTCCCGGATCTTTTGGAAGCATCGCTACGCATCTATTCTTGATCTTCGAACAACGGTCGGAGGACGACCACACCGATACGGCGAGAAGCCCTCGCATATTATCCTACAACTACCGCATAAAACACGAACTTGAACGAAGAAGGAAATGACGGCTTTGTGAAGGTTTATGGGTTTTCTCATTTTTTCATCATGAAAATCATATATCTATATATAAAGGGCTTAGAGATAGAATCCTAGACTCATTAGGATTATAAATATCTTATCTCTAAGATAAGATATTATCCACCCACTTATTTGGGAGTCTATCTCACAATAATAACCAACAAACTCCCACTCACACAAATAGTGGGTGTCATCCGTTGCTCCCTGAATCGTTGACTCCCCGAGTCAAAGTCTCCCTGAGAATCTCCTTCCTTTTCAAATCCATATCCATACATCGTTAGTGCGGCGTGGACCGTTGAGAACCTACAAGTGGGTAGCCTTGTAGTCAGATCCGTTAGGACCGACACAAGGATCTCCCTAAAGAAATAAAAATACACAAACAAAAGTGTAAGTATGCGGTATCTCGTACCCCATATCTGATCAACCCTATCTGCTCAAGTACCTTCAATCCCTTGAAGAAGCGTACATGAACACCCGGGTCTGCCCTCGATTCATCACACTCTTAAAACCTTGCCCCTAGCATAAATAAGAGTTGCGCATGCGATGCAATCAGGAGACATGTCAATCGGTCTTCCTCTGACCCTAAATAGTTGAGCGTGTTAATCGCTCGCTTCCGATACCGCCCCGTATATGCGGTATTGTCTCATCGCAGCAATAAATAGCAGCCAAAGTAGTGGACGCTCATAACAGCCTTCCTAAATAGCCCAGTGTCTCTAAGGGAATAGTGACCGTCCTCCATCACGGGTGGTCATCTATAAGGGCTCACATAGTGAGGGAGCAGGGATCTATCCCTTGACCTCCTTATATTTGGTCCAAACACACGTCGTATGGTAATGTGCTACAGTATTTCTTCTCTCTTCTTGAGAGCATACATCATTAAATGAATACCATACATACGCAAATTTTATTACCCTGTAATGAACTTATCTGGCCATATCGCCCCGTGATATGCCTGGGATCTCCTGACAAGCTCGCACCTCGTGCGCCAAGTCAGACCCATAGTCTGGCTAATAGTAAACAGGTAAAATGGACGTAGAGTTTCCACTTGATCACTTCAACATATAAGTATACAACAACCTCATTCTGACCTAGTCAAGGTGACTAATAGAGTGCTCTTACTATCGTCCTACCCAGTAACACGATAGTGTAGTCATTGCTCCAAACTAAATGACATTTGACACTTGGTCTTAGCTTCAGCAACTGTCACAGCTCCGAAGGGGATCTCTTGTCTGATAAGAGCTCCTACCTACTGATGTAACTTTGTAATAGTGCACCTAGTGCCCTTTGTGTAGCATGTACATATCATAATACTCATATACTCTATGCCGTGAAAATCAAGCAATAATAAGACATAAGCAATCCCAGATACGCATATAGATGAGAAAAAAGACAATCAAATCAAATATAATATCTTATAAAGTCGTCATCCATAATAACCTAACTGTCTGAGGTCTTCAAGTAAAATCATCATTAAAGACGTAGCCCATAAGGCTCAAATGTTCTGCACTAGCTGCTCCTCAACTATTCCCTTTATTAGTAGATCCCCGATCAACTCACTCACAGGATACACTTAGCACAACCTGATCCTTCTCTTAGTGCTCAATAAAGTGGTACCAAATCTAGATTTTATTCGATTTCCCAAACTATTTTGGGCATATCGTATAACCAGTAGTCGACATGCTATCACGATAGAGAATTACATCATCCTCTACATGTCGCACTATAATTAAATTCTCTAAGAATCTGTATAACTAGACTGCATTCAATTTATATAGTACTACATATTCTGCTCCAAGTGAAAAAGGACTATACACTACTGCTTCTTACTACTCCAAGAAATGACCCAGTCGTTTAGTAAGAGAGCATAACCATAAATTAACGCTCGCCCATCCAAGTTATCGGTCCAATCGACATCTGAATATCACTATAGTTTAGAGTCCGTATTGTCATAGCATAATACATAAAGTACAGTCTAAATCAAATATTTGAAGATCCTTTTTGACTCATCCCAGTGAGTCATACCAGGACTGGATCGATGCTCCTTATCGGTCCTTCACGAGGATGTGTCGATCATTGACGCATACAAGACTATCGACTACACTCCTCAAAAAGGATTATTAGCATTAGCCTCTTTTTTGCTTTCATATTGGGACATTGCTCTAAACTTAGAGCATGACTCTTAGCAATTAGAGTCCCACTGGTCTCCATGCTGTACCCAATCAGTAATTTATCATCGATATATGATGGTAGGATCTCAAACTTCTATTAGCTTAGTATTGGTAGACCTAACCGTCCAAATCGATAGTTTAGAAACGATGACCCAACACAGCCCAAGAGGATTAAAAACACTACACACTAAAATATATATTTCAAGCCACAGGTAGGATCCTTTAACTTGTACACTTTGTCTTCAAATCGCCTGGCTATGAAACATAGGTCGATCCATATAGATCATCTTTTTCCAGTTTTGTAAAGCTAAAAGCTATGTTGATGTCCATTGGGACTAATTCAAGATCCATTTGTGAAGTCAATATCATGCGAATAGAGTCGATTTTCATCACCAGAGAAAACTCCTCTTTTAATAGTTCACCCTACTACTTGGGTGTACTCTTTCACTATCAAGTGTGCCCTGCATCACTTGAACATCCTGTCCTACTTGATCTCAAAATTTTAATTGTTTTCAGTGGTCTAGCGCATTCATTTGGAAGATTTGTAGGCAATAAAAATTGCCTTAATCCCTGCACAGCAACTCGGAACAAGCAAAAGAGCTTAAGGGTCCATCTGAGTGAAGTAAGGCCCACCTGAGAAAAGTCAGGCTCATCTAAAGGTTAAGTTCACCTGAATGCTTGACTTTATAAAATAGACAAAAATGCTGATATCTCTCAAACCGGAAGAAATTTGACAAAATGATCGTAGCAAACCGAACCCTTCGGGTGGGTTTGGTTGGCTTCGTCTCCTCGAGATAATCGATTTTCATATATAATTCATCCAATTCCGATGTACGGATTAAAAGTTATGAACTGTTCTTCATGGCATGTTCTGGAGCTCGCCTGTAGAGCAAGCTTGCTTGCAAAGGAGCCTAGCTCGCCTGAAGAGCAAGCTCGCTTGAAGACCTAGAGCTCACCTGCACACTTAGAGCTCACAAGACAAGATAAACTCACTGCAAGCTCGCCTGGCTTGAAGCTCAAGCTCACTGTAGGTCGGAGTCGCCAAGGCATGAGCTCACCAGAAGGCCAAGCTCGCCTGAACCATGCTTGCCTGATAGCCCCAACCTCGCCTACATGATCCAGTCTTGCCTGAAGACCAAGAGCTCGCGCTGTAGCTTGAGCTCACCCGAACTTGTGCTTGAGCTTGCCTACATTGTAGCTCGAGCTCGCCACCAATGCTCGAGCTCTCCATCCATACCAAGCTCGCCTGCATGCTTGAAGCGCACTGCACCAAGCTCGCCTGCATAGCCTCGCCTGCACATTGAGCCGAAGCTCGCCTGGCTCAACTTCGCTCTCAAGCTCGCTCGAACCATGCTTGCTCGATAGCCCCAACTCGCCAGATGATCCAGCCTTGCTCGAAGACCAAGAGCTCAGTAGCTTGAGCTCACCCGAACTTGTGCTTGAGCTTGCCTACATAGCTTGAGCGCCATCCATACCTGCTCGCCGCTTGAAGTTTGCCCAAGGCTCGGCTCGCCTTGCCCTTGGTTCGCCTGCATGCCGAGCCCGCCAAAGACCAAGCTCGCTCATAGAGTCGCTACCGCAGAGTTGCCACCGCCCGCATGCTTGAAGCTCGCCCGCAGCACTGGTTCGCCGCATGCCGTGAGCCGCCAAAGACCAAGCTCGTCGCAGAGTCGCTACTCGCCGCATGCTTGAAGCTCGCCAGATAAGGCAAGCTCCGCCAGCTTCCCAAGACCGCCCACTTGAAGCATGGGAGATGTCACATCCCATAGTGGTCACATTCCACAGAAGGCATGGTGCTCCTCACCCATTAGTGGTCACATCCTACAAGTCAAAGGGATGGCACCATAGAGAGCATGGCTCTCCTCAACCTGGTATGGTCATATCCCACAAACCAAGCTCGCTGAACCATGCTTGCTCGATAGCCCCAACTCGCCGCATGATCCGGCCTCGCTGAAGACCAAGAGCTCGGCCAGTAGCTTGAGCTCGCCTCAACTTGTGCTTGAGCTTGCCTACATTGTAGCTCGAGCTCGCCACCAATGCTCGAGCTCTCCATCCATACCAAGCTCGCCTGCATGCTTGAAGCGCACTGCACCAAGCTCGCATGCATAGCCTCTCCTGCACATTGAGCCGAGCTCGCCTGAAGGCCTGAAACTCGCCTGAATCAAGCTCGCCTGAACTATGCTTGCCTGATAGCCCCAACTCGCCGCATGATCCGGCCTCGCTGAAGACCAAGAGCTCAGTAGCTTGAGCTCGCCTCAACTTGTGCTTGAGCTTGCCTACATTGTAGCTCGAGCTCGCCACCAATGCTCGAGCTCTCCATCCATACCAAGCTCGCTGAAGAGCAAGCTCGCTTGAAGACCTAGAGCTCACTCGCACTTTGGTTCGCCTCGCATGCCGAGCCCGCCAAAGACCAAGCTCGCTCGCGATGCTTGAAGCTCGCCAGATGCTTGAAGCTCGCCAGATGCTTGAAGCTCGCCAGCACTTGGTTCGCCTCGCATGCCGAGCCCGCCAAAGACCAAGCTCGCTCGAACTTGTGCTTGAGCTTGCCTACATTGTAGCTCGAGCTCGCCACCAATGCTCGAGCTCTCCATCCATACCAAGCTCGCTCGAACTTGTGCTTGAGCTTGCCTACATTGTAGCTCGAGCTCGCCACCAATGCTCGAGCTCTCCATCCATACCAAGCTCGCTCAACTTGTGCTTGAGCTTGCCTACATTGTAGCTCGAGCTCGCCACCAATGCTCGAGCTCTCCATCCATACCAAGCTCGCTCGAACTTGTGCTTGAGCTTGCCTACATTGTAGCTCGAGCTCGCCACCAATGCTCGAGCTCTCCATCCATACCAAGCTCGCCAGCACTTGGTTCGCCTCGCATGCCGAGCCCGCCAAAGACCAAGCTCGCTCGAACTTGTGCTTGAGCTTGCCTACATTGTAGCTCGAGCTCGCCACCAATGCTCGAGCTCTCCATCCATACCAAGCTCGCCAGATGCTTGAAGCGACCGCACTAAGCTCGCATGCATAGCCTCCTCGCACATTGAGACGAAGCTCGCTCAATTCAACACCTGGAGAAATCCCAAGGTGTTCTCGCTTGAGCTCCTTTAAGCTCTCTACATCCGAGTACACTGCAGATCCCTCTGACACTGGGGGGTTGTCATCATCAACCCATAGGAGATCTCAGGGTTCCTTTGACCACAGCACAATTCGAGATGCAAATGCTCAGTGCCATTGTGAGAGACTTATCCAGGCAGTGCTTGCTGACTGTCAGTGTGCGCCAAAGTCTTCAGTATTTGAGAGGTTTTCTCAGGCACATCCAAGAGTAAGGCCTTCCCGCCGAGGGCACAATCTTCGGAGGAAGCGAGTTGCTGATGATTCGGAGCCACCAGCTGCCTCTGTCAACATGACGGGGAAGGATAAAGCCAGGTACTCGGAATCTTCAGATCCGTAGTTTACATTAAGACCGAAGTATCTCCCGATAGAACGTAAGGGTGTTTTCCAGCGCACACGTCTCCAAACCAGACAGCCATCCCATTTGACTACGCCCGGTTAAACTCCATCCATGACAATGATGACGAAGCTTACTCAGGGGAGGCAACATCTCAGACTTCAAGCTCGGCTTATGGCAAGCACGCAAGGGTGCACATGGCCGAAAGTTTCGATGAGTGGACCAAGAGGTTTGAAGAACAGCAAGCCGTGATGACCGAACAGCAGGCTGCCATCGACTCCATGAAGGAGATGATGGAGCAATTGCTGCAGAAAAAGAAGAAGAGGGCATCATGAAATCGACTAAGGAGTCGGAAGAATCAAGAACGGGGGCCCACGCCTCGCGCGACCGACAATGAAGATGATCGCGGGTCACCTTCTGACTACTCCTCCAGATCTTCTAAAAGGCCTCTAATCGGACAAAGACTTCGAGATAAAAGGTTTGATGAGTTTTGCACTAGCTCGACCAAACTCCGTAAGAACATGAATGAGGTGGGGGTGGTCCGGCCATACCCAATTGAATGGGATACGGTCTCCTACCCGGCAAAGTTTGAGCCACTGGACCTCCTGCCGTTCGATGGCAATGGTTCTCCTACCCAACACATTTACTACTTCCAGACGCAAACTGGACACATAATGGGAAACGATCCCATTATGACTCGGTTATTCATTGGCACCCTCAAGGGGGTTGCTTTTGAATGGTTTCGCAGATTGGAACCTGGGTCTATCACTTGCTGGAAGGACATGGAAAGGCTCTTCATGGCCAGATCCTTCGACGATGACACAGGAGTATCTATGGCAACCCTGCTAGCTGCAAAGTAGAGGAAGACAGAGTCCAGCGCCTTTGTCAAGAGATTCAGAACCAATCGCCGCGTCTGCGGATCGATTTCGAGGCCACCCTCATCGAGATGTGCCTAATAATCGCTCCATCAACATTTTGTCTAATATGGCGCCGCCGTAGCTCGCCGTGGAAAGACTTAACCCGCCAAGGAGAACAAGTCGAGCGCTGCTCGCCGCATGGAGGTTGAAGAGCTATTTGAATTTCGAGGAGGTGACGACCAAGATACCTTGGTGGTGGCGACCGCTTCCTCATCAAAACTCTTTTCAAGTAAGCCCCTGATGGGATCTGCGGAGCTCGCCAACTCAGAACCAAGCTATGGGACCGACTGTGAAGACTTGGCTACAATCGGCCAAAGATGATCGTTGATGCTTATATGCATCAATCGCCGGAGGACCAGCATCCGCCGACAAATTCTTAAAGAAGTACTACCCGTAGTCTTCTTTCAAAATCCCACTAAGTTATCATGTTAACAGTCACATCTGATAACTAATTTCCTCCAAATTCCCACGCCAATCCGTCTCAACAGGATGGCGGATCCCCAAAACTATCATGTTAACAATCACCTCTGATAGTTCCCTCCAGATTTTCTCCGTCGATCCTCTCCAATAGGAGGACCGAGATTAAAAAAAATTAGGTCGACAAGTCAACAAATAAATTAAATCTGTGAGGAACCAATCGGTTAACCAACCGATTGGCTAATCGGTTGGTCAACCGATTGGCTAACCAATTGGCCAAGCGATTGGTTTGTAATAGAAGTAGTGTATGGCTGAGATTTATTTCTTGGAGCTCAAGGCTAATTTAATAGCTATTGTTGATTGCAGTAGGCTATAAATAGGGGTAGAGAGTGAGGGGTTTGGGATGTGAAAAATTTTATAAACTCTTTTTTGAAAAGGAGGACCTTTAATTAGACCTTCCAATTTGTAAACTTTTTAAGTTTGCATAAAGAAATTTTTTCCTCCTTTTAAATTTTCATTCTCCTTCTTTTTTGTTGATGAAGTGAAGATGAAGATTTGCCTTCAAAGGGCCAACCCCTTGCAATGTGAGTTTTTATTTTCCTCTTTTTATTTTCTTAGATATTACATATTTTAGGATTTTTTTATTTTTATATTTAGTAGATTAGATTTATTTCATGCTTGTAGTTTTAGATTTATTTCATACTTTGTAGAGTAGATTTACATTTCCTTGCTCTTTTTATTTCTTTTATTTTCTTGTTATTTTTCTTGCTTTGTAGTGTAATTTTTATTTTCTTATTTTTCTTTTATGCTTCATTTTCTTTTTGTCTATAATATGTGAAACTAAATTCTTTAGAAGATCTAGGATTGCATCAAACTAGTTTAATTTCTTTTATAATTTGTGGATTGCTCTCTTTATGCTTAAAATGATCATGCTTAGGATAATCAATTAGAGAACTAATTGGTAGAAGAAGTATTTGATAATCTATGCTTATCTTGAATGATTTGATAGGTTACGCCTATGAATTCTAGAATTACTATCTAATTACTTGTTCTTTTATGAATGAAAATTTTGCTTAGATAATAATTTGATAGATTATGCTTTCTTTAAGGGTTTGATAATCTTTGCTTAGTAATCTAAAGTAAAATTGATGAAAAAGAGTTCATAAATCCTAATTGAAATTAACTAGTGGATTCAATGTTAGATCCCTATCTCTACTTGTTTTTTCCTCAATCTCTTGATTTGATTTTCCTCCATCTCTTAATTTTTCTTCTTTTGATTTTCCTTTTTCTTGATTTTCTTTTGTTGATTTTCTTTTGTTGAATTTTCTCTTCCTTTCCTTCTTTCTCTTTTCTTATTTTATCTCTTTTTATTTTTCTTTTAGTTTTCTTTTTGTGTCTTGTATTTGTTTCCTCCTTCCTTCTTCTTATCTTTTGTTTTCATTTTTTTTTCTTTTTGTGCAAATCACTCTCTCAACATCTCTACACATTTTATCTCACTCTTTTTTGTCCACACATTTCTAGAACTAATTTTAGGAATTTCTAAACACACACATTCCTTATGGGTTCAATATCTTTCTATACTATACTTGATAAGTTGTTCTCTTGCAACTTTTGTACATGTTTATTATGCCTATATCGGGCCCTTGCATTCCACGCCAGATAGGAAAATTAAATTAAGTGGGTTCTTCTCCAGAGAGTCGAACCTGATATTTTAGAGCACTACTCATAGGCAGTTTATCAACTTAGCGTAGACTCTATTGAGTTGAGATAATTAGTTTAAATAGAGCAATAAATGTACCAATCTTAGTTTGGCAAATAATTAACTAAACCATCACTTAACCAGTTTAATCGAGCCGGAGTGCCCCCAGTCCTTAACTATAGACTAGTTTGGGACAAGTACTCGGCCAAAATGACCTTCGAGAATCGCTGCCACAAAATGTTGCGGTACGTACAAACCCCACTCAAATTCCGGCCACTAATAGCTCCGTGGAATTTATGAACGGGCGGCAAGAAACAATCACGTTGCCTCTCACGCGTGTGGCACGCCGGTCACGCGCGTGGGCCCCACTCCCTTCACGCCTCAAGTCACATCACACTCCTCCCACTCGCACGTGTGCAGGCCGAGCCCATCCAAAATGACGCTGTAACTGTACTGCTCCAGCGGCAGCTGCTGGTCACTGGATTCGTTATGGAGAAGAAGAAAAACAATTCAGACCCAGCGCTAAGGACAGCATCAGTGGGGCCCGCTTGTGGTTAAAGCAAAGAGAATGAACGAGAAAAGCGCGGCGTTAGTTTTGGCTTCCCAAATGATAACGCACACCATCCATGCTACTTGCTACTTGTTATTCTAGTTTTGGCGAGACAAAAGAAACCATGAACATAGACAGAATTTTTTTTAAAAAAATATACTTCCATCTCTTTTGTACTATTTCTGTCTTCAAGTGAATGATTAAAAATGTGACCTCTTTCTACTTTATCTTGAGATGGATAATATTAGGATAAATTCGTTTCCCATGTCACCCATTCTGATAATACAAAAACATTATAGGCCGTTCAATTAATTAACAATACCCACAGAGATCCATTAGAATTTTGATGCATTGAAAAGGATTTTAATATGATATCAAAGCAACCTACATACAAATCATACTGGTTAAGCATTTAATATGAATTAAGAAAAAGGTAATAATGTGCCAGTCTAGCTTTGATTCATGAAAAGAACTTCCAATTCATTGAAATATTTAGAGTATGGAACTATAACTCTTAATCCTTACCATAATTCTAAGGCTTTGAGGTATTGAAGAGGATTAAGCAAGAAGTCTGCTATTTACTTTTGGAATTTCTCTCTAAATGAAATGGGAGTGGCATGCATCTCAATACTATCTCAATACAAACATACAACATCAGCAGCGCAGCAGCTCACTAGCTTTTCTCTCTTTTTCTCCTTTAATGTACACAGCTTACTTTTATCATTTCATGCTTTTACTATGTCGCTTACAAGTGCAGCATGCTTCCCTCTTCATGAAACATTTGAGACACTAGGAATAATCTACATATTTCTACTTTCTTGCAATTGTACTAATCAGTATGTATTTATATTATCGAGGTTAAAAGTATGAAAGTGGAGTTCAGTGCTTTTAAGCTGTAAAGAGGTGTAATGAGAGACGAGAGATCAAAAGTTCGTTATTTTTTCACATTCTGGGTAACAAGAATAAAGACAACAGTGAGAGGAAAGTAAAGATACGTGACATGTACTAATCTATCTATAACTTCCTGGTTACTATTTGACTAGTTATCAATCTAAAGGGCTTGTTTGGGATGAGGTTAAAGCAATGGGGGTCAATTTTTAACATGCTAATTATTATCCAACCGGGGAACATTCGTGTGTTTGGTATAACATGTCATAAGGGTTAAAATTTAACACAAAAGGATCTCTACCATTCTCAACTCAAAATGCATAAATTATAAAAAGCCCCCGCAAAATATTAGACTTATAAACACCTCCTCAAAATCGACAATTATGAAAAGTCTCATGCACAATTCAAAATTTATGGAAAAGTACCCTCAAAAATTCAAAATTATAAAACACCCTAAAAATTTCAAACCTATAAAAAGTACATTGACAGCATAGGATAACATCCCCTTAAAGTTTTGGAATTTGCAAAAATACCCTAAAAGTTTTAAAATTATAAAACACCCTTAAAGTTTCAGAATTAACAAAACACCTGAAAAGATCAAACTTACAAACAAGTATTTTTTGTAAATTTTGATTTTTTAGCATTTTTTTGCAATTATCTAAACTTTTAGGGAGTTTCTTGTAAATTTTAAATTTATAAAATTTTTAGTTTAATATTTGTATCTTTGAAATTTTCAGATACTTTTTGTAAATTTTAATTTTTAGGGTGTCCATTGCAATTTTAAAACTTCTAGGGTGTTTTTCACAAAGTCCAAATTTTCAGGGATTGTTTGTAATCCTATATTGTCAAAATATTGTTTATAGGTTTGAATTTTCCAAGTTTTTTCAGAATTTTGAAGTATGAGGTTTTTTTGCAATTATCTAAACTTTTAGGGAGTTTCTTGTAAATTTTAAATTTATAAAATTTTTAGTTTAATATTTGTATCTTTGAAATTTTCAGATACTTTTTGTAAATTTTAAATTTATAAAATTTTTAGTTTAATATTTGTATCTTTGAAATTTTCAGATACTTTTTGTAAATTTTGATTTTTTAGCATTTTTTTGCAATTATCTAAACTTTTAGGGAGTTTCTTGTAAATTTTAAATTTATAAAATTTTTAGTTTAATATTTGTATCTTTGAAATTTTCAGATACTTTTTGTAAATTTTGATTTTTTAGCATTTTTTTGCAATTTTCAAAACTACAAGCGTGTTTTCTATAAATTCTAAAATTTTAAGAGGCTGTTTGTATGTTTTGAACTTTTTAGTGTTTTTTTTAGTTTTGAATTTTTCGAATTTTGTGATTTTTACTTGAGTTTTATATTATTAGGGTGTTTTGTAATTTATAATTGATCGGGGTTGTTTATAATTTTTTTCTCTGCAAGTGATCTTGTCAATTTCTGTGCTCTCGAGGCTTGTTGTAACTTTTAGAACCTTTTAGTGGTTTTTTGTAATTCCACATGCTTAAATGAACCAAGCCTCAACTTTTCATAAATTTCTCCTACCCTAACTTGGTTAAAAATTTACCCTCATATAGGGTTAAACTTTATGCTCGGTGAAGTTTTGAAGGATAACAAAATGAGTAAAAATAAAATAATGTTTAATAGAATTAACATGAAGTGGAATAGAATTAACATGAAGTGGAATAGAATTAACATGAAGTGGAATAGAATTAACATGAAGTGGAATAGAATTAACATGAAGTGGAATAGAATTAACATGAAGTGGAATAGAATTAACATGAAGTGGAATAGAATTAACATGAAGTGGAATAGAATTAACATGAAGTGGAATAGAATTAACATGAAGTGGAATAGAATTAACATGAAGTGGAATAGAATTAACATGAAGTGGAATAGAATTAACATGAAGTGGAATAGAATTAACATGAAGTGAGATTGAATTAACATGAAGTGGAATAGAATTAACATGAAGTGGAATAGAATTAACATGAAGTGGAATAGAATTAACATGAAGTGGAATAGAATTAACATGAAGTGGAATAGAATTAACATGAAGTGGAATAGAATTAACATGAAGTGGAATAGAATTAACATGAAGTGGAATAGAATTAACATGAAGTGGAATAGAATTAACATGAAGTGGAATAGAATTAACATGAAGTGGAATAGAATTAACATGAAGTGGAATAGAATTAACATGAAGTGGAATAGAATTAACATGAAGTGGAATAGAATTAACATGAAGTGGAATAGAATTAACATGAAGTGGAATAGAATTAACATGAAGTGGAATAGAATTAACATGAAGTGAGATTGAATTAACATGAAGTGGAATAGAATTAACATGCAGTGAAATAGAATTAACATGCATGTTAATTCTATTCCACTTCATGTTAATTCAATCTCACTTCATGTTAATTCTATTCCACTTCATGTTAATTCTATTCCACTTCATGTTAATTCTATTCCACTTCATGTTAATTCTATTCCACTTCATGTTAATTCTATTCCACTTCATGTTAATTCTATTCCACTTCATGTTAATTCTATTCCACTTCATGTTAATTCTATTCCACTTCATGTTAATTCTATTCCACTTCATGTTAATTCTATTCCACTTCATGTTAATTCTATTCCACTTCATGTTAATTCTATTCCACTTCATGTTAATTCTATTCCACTTCATGTTAATTCTATTCCACTTCATGTTAATTCTATTCCACTTCATGTTAATTCTATTCCACTTCATGTTAATTCTATTCCACTTCATGTTAATTCTATTCCACTTCATGTTAATTCTATTCCACTTCATGTTAATTCTATTCCACTTCATGTTAATTCTATTCCACTTCATGTTAATTCTATTCCACTTCATGTTAATTCTATTCCACTTCATGTTAATTCTATTCCACTTCATGTTAATTCTATTCCACTTCATGTTAATTCTATTCCACTTCATGTTAATTCTATTCCACTTCATGTTAATTCTATTCCACTTCATGTTAATTCTATTCCACTTCATGTTAATTCTATTCCACTTCATGTTAATTCTATTCCACTTCATGTTAATTCTATTCCACTTCATGTTAATTCTATTCCACTTCATGTTAATTCTATTCCACTTCATGTTAATTCTATTCCACTTCATGTTAATTCTATTCCACTTCATGTTAATTCTATTCCACTTCATGTTAATTCTATTCCACTTCATGTTAATTCTATTCCACTTCATGTTAATTCTATTCCACTTCATGTTAATTCTATTCCACTTCATGTTAATTCTATTCCACTTCATGTTAATTCTATTCCACTTCATGTTAATTCTATTCCACTTCATGTTAATTCTATTCCACTTCATGTTAATTCTATTCCACTTCATGTTAATTCTATTCCACTTCATGTTAATTCTATTCCACTTCATGTTAATTCTATTCCACTTCATGTTAATTCTATTCCACTTCATGTTAATTCTATTCCACTTCATGTTAATTCTATTCCACTTCATGTTAATTCTATTCCACTTCATGTTAATTCTATTCCACTTCATGTTAATTCTATTCCACTTCATGTTAATTCTATTCCACTTCATGTTAATTCTATTCCACTTCATGTTAATTCTATTCCACTTCATGTTAATTCTATTCCACTTCATGTTAATTCTATTCCACTTCATGTTAATTCTATTCCACTTCATGTTAATTCTATTCCACTTCATGTTAATTCTATTCCACTTCATGTTAATTCTATTCCACTTCATGTTAATTCTATTCCACTTCATGTTAATTCTATTCCACTTCATGTTAATTCTATTCCACTTCATGTTAATTCTATTCCACTTCATGTTAATTCTATTCCACTTCATGTTAATTCTATTCCACTTCATGTTAATTCTATTCCACTTCATGTTAATTCTATTCCACTTCATGTTAATTCTATTCCACTTCATGTTAATTCTATTCCACTTCATGTTAATTCTATTCCACTTCATGTTAATTCTATTCCACTTCATGTTAATTCTATTCCACTTCATGTTAATTCTATTCCACTTCATGTTAATTCTATTCCACTTCATGTTAATTCTATTCCACTTCATGTTAATTCTATTCCACTTCATGTTAATTCTATTCCACTTCATGTTAATTCTATTCCACTTCATGTTAATTCTATTCCACTTCATGTTAATTCTATTCCACTTCATGTTAATTCTATTCCACTTCATGTTAATTCTATTCCACTTCATGTTAATTCTATTCCACTTCATGTTAATTCTATTCCACTTCATGTTAATTCTATTCCACTTCATGTTAATTCTATTCCACTTCATGTTAATTCTATTCCACTTCATGTTAATTCTATTCCACTTCATGTTAATTCTATTCCACTTCATGTTAATTCTATTCCACTTCATGTTAATTCTATTCCACTTCATGTTAATTCTATTCCACTTCATGTTAAGTCTATTTCAACTTATTTTTAAGTCTAATTTCATGTTAAATTCAATTTATTTCATGTTAAGTCTAATTTCATGTTAAATTCAATTTATTTCATGTTAAGTCTAAAACAAGTCGAATGAGACTTAACATGAACCATGTTAAGTCTAAAACAAGTCGAATGAGACTTAACATGAACCATGTTAAGTCTAATTTAATTCAATTAAAATGCCAAAATGCCCTTATCTCCTCCATATTCTTGCATGTTAAGTCTATTTCAACTTATTTTTAAGTCTAATTTCATGTTAAATTCAATTTATTTCATGTTAAGTCTAAAACAAGTCGAATGAGACTTAACATGAAACATGTTAAGTCTATTTCAACTTATTTTTAAGTCTAATTTCATGTTAAATTCAATTTGATTCATGTTAAGTCTAAAACAAGTCGAATGAGACTTAACATGAAACATGTTAAGTCTATTTCAACTTATTTTTAAGTCTAATTTCATGTTAAATTCAATTTGATTCATGTTAAGTCTAATTTAATTCAATTAAAAATAATAATAAAAAATAAGTTGAAAATAGACTTAACATGAACCATGTTAAGTCTAATTTCATGTTAAATTCAATTTAATTCATGTTAAGTCTAAAACAAGTCGAATGAGACTTAACATGAACCATGTTAAGTCTAATTTCATGTTAAATTCAATTTGATTCATGTTAAGTCTAATTTAATTCAATTAAAAATAATAATAAAAAATAAGTTGAAAATAGACTTAACATGCAAGAAAATAGAATTAACATGCAAGAAAATAGAATTAACATGCAACCGAATAGAATTAACATGCAAGAAAATAGAATTAACATGAAGTGGAATAGAATTAACATGCAACCGAATAGAATTAACATGAAGTGAGATTGAATTAACATGAAGTGGAATAGAATTAACATGAAGTGGAATAGAATTAACATGCGCTGAAACTAACATGAACCTCAAGATTCTTGTTAAATTCAATTTGATTCATGTTAAGTCTAATTTAATTCAATTAAAATGCCAAAATGCCCTTATCTCCTCCATATTCTTGCATGTTAAGTCTAAAACAAGTCGAATGAGACTTAACATGAATCTATTTTCAACTTATTTTTTGTTTTTATTTTAATTGAATTAAATTAGACTTAACATGAAACATGTTAAGTCTAATTTAATTCAATTAAAAATAATAATAAAAAATAAGTTGAAAATAGACTTAACATGAAACATGTTAAGTCTAATTTCATGTTAAGTCTCATTCGACTTGTTTTAGACTTAACATGCAAGAATATGGAGGAGATAAGGGCATTTTGGCTTTTAATTGAATTAAATTAGACTTAACATGAATCAAATTGAATTAACATGAAATTAGACTTAAAAATAAGTTGAAAATAGACTTAACATGAAACATGTTAAGTCTAATTTCATGTTAAGTCTCATTCGACTTGTTTTTAGACTTAACATGCAAGAATATGGAGGAGATAAGGGCATTTTGGCGTTTTTAATTGAATTAAATTAGACTTAACATGAATCAAATTGAATTTAACAAGAATACTGAGGTTCATGTTAGTTTCACGGCAGGTTAATTCTATTTCACTGCATGTTAATTCTATTCCACTTCATGTTAATTCAATCTCACTTCATGTTAATTCTATTCGGCTGCATGTTAATTCTATTTCACTGCATGTTAATTCTATTCTACAACGTACACTAGTCTGAGAACAGCCAATATCAGAGAGTTCACTGGCCTAACGAACACCATAATCCCCATATAATAACTCTTGATCCCTACTCCAACTATTTAGGTTACTTTTTGTATCTATTATGCCAATTCTCAATCCAACGTGATACATACATCATCTGCACATTTTTGAACTTTTCCAATTCATTCTATATTGAGTCTTCTGCCTGACACTTCAACAAAATACAAAACCAATTGTCTACAGAAGTTCTATGATTGCCTCTGCGTTTGCATTCCAACTCTAAAAAATATCTAACATAAAATGAATAACCGGAAAACATTAACGGACTAACTGTTGTCATTGCTTCATAATCAGGTGCCATCGCCAAACAAGCCCAGAGAGCTCCTTTTCGTATCTGTAAATACAAATGTGACCCAAGGTCAGCAGTATTCAAGAAAGTGGGGAAAAGGTCAGCAGTATTCAAGAAAGTGGGGAAAAAATCCATATCTGTCCCTTAGCTAGAATGAAAGATAGAATTAGCATGTAGTGAAATAGAATTAACATGCAACCGAATAGAATTAACATGAAGTGAGATTGAATTAACATGAAGTGGAATAGAATTAACATGCAGTGAAATAGAATTAACCTGCCGTGAAACTAACATGAACCTCAGTATTCTTGTTAAATTCAATTTGATTCATGTTAAGTCTAATTTAATTCAATTAAAAACGCCAAAATGCCCTTATCTCCTCCATATTCTTGCATGTTAAGTCTAAAACAAGTCGAATGAGACTTAACATGAATCTATTTTCAACTTATTTTTTGTTTTTATTTTTAATTGAATTAAATTAGACTTAACATGAATTAAATTGAATTTAACATGAAATTAGATTTAAAATAAGTTGAAATAGACTTAACATGTTTCATGTTAAGTCTATTTTCAACTTATTTTTTATTATTATTTTTAATTGAATTAAATTAGACTTAACATGAAATAAATTGAATTTAACATGAAATTAGACTTAAAAATAAGTTGAAATAGACTTAACATGGTTCATGTTAAGTCTCATTCGACTTGTTTTAGACTTAACATGCAAGAATATGGAGGAGATAAGGGCATTTTGGCGCTTTTAATTGAATTAAATTAGACTTAACATGAATCAAATTGAATTTAACAAGAATATCGAGGTTCATGTTAGTTCTATTTCACTGCATGTTAATTCTATTTTACTGCATGTTAATTCTATTCCACTTCATGTTAATTCAATCTCACTTCATGTTAATTCTATTCTTGCATGTTAATTCTATTCAACTTCATGTTAATTCTATTCCACTTCATGTTAATTCTATTTTACTGCATGTTAATTCTATTCCACTTCATGTTAATTCTATTCTTGCATGTTAAGTCTAATTTGGGCTCGAGCTCATTCTTACTCCTCGACCTTTGTGGGACTTTCGGTGGTGCTAGAACTCTTGGTGGGAGGAGGAAGAGGAGTAGGGAGGAATCTGAGGGGAGATGGAGTGCTGACTGTAATAATATTCCATATGCGTGAAGGAGTAGTGGTTGTTTACTACCGGAGGGAGGAGCATGTGGTGGAGGCGGAGGAGACACGAGAGTAGCCGTGATGGTGATGGAGGAGGAGGAGGAGAGGAGGAGATGAGAGGAGGAGAGGAGGAGATGAGAGGAGGAGAGGAGGAGATGAGAGGAGGAGAGGAGGAGATGAGAGGAGGAGAGGAGGAGATGAGAGGAGGAGAGGAGGAGATGAGAGGAGGAGAGGAGGAGAGGAGGAGAGGAGGAGAGGAGGAGAGGAGGAGATGAGAGGAGGAGAGGAGGAGAGGAGGAGAGGAGGAGAGGAGAGGAGGAGAGGAGGAGAGGAGGAGAGGAGAGGAGGAGAGGAGGAGAGGAGGAGAGGAGGAGAGGAGGAGAGGAGGAAGAAGGAGATAGCATGATTTCAGATCTTTCTCCATGCTAATGGATAAACAGATAAAAATGACACAAAGAGAGGTCAAACACACTGTGAAAGTGAGACTGGCATGAAGATTTTGCTTTGGGGCCTTGACACAATTTTCCTAAACTTTATGCTCGGTGAAGTTTTTGAAGGATAACAAAAATGAGTAAAAATAAAATAATGTTTAATAGGGTAACCTTTACCCCTCTTTACCCATGTACCGAACCCTTAAGTGTGAGAAAGTAGGGCAATATTTTACTCATTTGGGATACTATCCAAGACACAGCAAAATATTTAGCTGCTTAATTAAATAGAGTAAGATTAAAACAAGAAATACAAGGGAACAAATAAAAAGAATCATCAAGACTATTCTAATTAAAGCCCATTTTAACATGTGGATTATTAGTGGATACTGAAGATCCTGAGGGTCAGTATGGCTAAACCAATTTAGCCCCAAACTAGGGGAGTTGGAAACAATTTTGTTTGGTTTAGGGTGAAATATTGGCTGAACAAAACCAGTTTAAGTCACGGTTCGGTTGTTTAGCAAACTATAATCAATTCCAGACCAGTTTTTATTCCATTAAACTGATTTAACTTAAATTGCAGAATAGGCAACTCCCCGTGCCAATTTAGTGGGGAAAAAACTGGTGCAAAACATTAGACTAATTTTTCTGCCTTTAAACTAATTTTGTCATGTTCCATATTTCCCTGATTTAAACCCGCCAAAAGACCGATAAGCAGTGTGGTTAACTGGAGCCAACAATTTTTTCTTGAGGGGAGGAAAGGAAAGGAGGAAGATAAGTCACCAGTCAATAAATCGTAGTTATTCGTCGAAGAGGAAAATAGGTAAAATGGAATTTCAAAGTAAATCACCGATGTCGTGAGGAACATCACCGGTCAAAGGGGCGTCGACAGCGTGAACAACGGAAGAATATAAGTGTCGAATCTCGAAATCATCTTTAAAAGAAGGTATCGGAGTCGGTCAAAAGGATTTTGAAGGAGAGTGAATAGGAAGATAGTGCGAGGAAGGGATAGGAGAAGTGGAGGAAGTATTTAAGGTTTTCATATCTTTCAAATGCTTTGAACAATATCGATAAATAAAGGTTGAACTCAAGTGAAGCATCCAGTAAAAACTGGGTAGAATTTGGAGAAGCTGATCAGATTTTGAAACGCTTTCCCTTATCTTTCGGTGAAGTTTTTGAAGGATAACAAAATGAGTAAAATAAAATAATGTTTAATAGGGTAACCTTTACCCTCTTTACCCATGTACCGAACCCTTAAGTGTGAGAAAGTAGGGCAATATTTTACTCATTTGGGATACTATCCAAGACACAGCAAAATATTTAGCTGCTTAATTAAATAGAGTAAGATTAAAACAAGAAATACAAGGGAACAAATAAAAGAATCATCAAGACTATTCTAATTAAAGCCCATTTTAACATGTGGATTATTAGTGGATACTGAAGATCCTGAGGGTCAGTATGGCTAAACCAATTTAGCCCCAAACTAGGGGAGTTGGAAACAATTTTGTTTGGTTTAGGGTGAAATATTGGCTGAACAAAACCAGTTTAAGTCACGGTTCGGTTGTTTAGCAAACTATAATCAATTCCAGACCAGTTTTCATTCCATGAAACTGATTTAACTTAAATTGCGGAATAGGCAACTCCCCGTGCCAATTTAGTGGGGAAAAAACTGGTGCAAAACATTAGACTAATTTTTCTGCCTTTAAACTAATTTTGTCATGTTCCATATTTCCCCTGATTTAAACCCGCCAAAAGACCGATAAGCAGTGTGGTTAACTGGAGCCAACAATTTTTTTTTTAAGGCGACAGGCCACCGTACCCAATATAGCAAAGAGAAGGAATGATGCGAAACTGTCAAAGTGTCGCAAACCTGCTTACAAGATCCTAACGACCATCTAATACTATGATACCATCTGCTACATACAAGAAGGAATGGCCCTTGAATTCAGTAGTTTTCTCTTTCCAATAAAACCGAGTCCCGAGATGTTCTAAAGCAAGGGAATGTTGCAGGAGTCAGTTATTCAGTGCATAAATAAATGCCAAGACTCCTGAAACAGAAGCATTAAGGACTCTTGAAAGAAACGAAAAACACCTGACCGTAGGCTCAGTCAGAGACGGTTAATTCTAGAATCTAGGATTTAGTGTGCATATGTTTACTCTTTTATCCTTACGGAAATTAAAACTTGATTAATTACGAATTAAGAAATCCTGATTAATATTTAAAAAAACAAGTCTGTCTATATTAATGAAAGAAAGAAGAAGATGAAAACAGCACAATCACCAAAAGGTACAAAAACTGAAAAAGAAAGAGAAGGAAGAAAAGAGAAGGGCAAAATACCTGTTGAAACAAAGCCTGCTTAAAAACTCATGATGAAACTCCCCCAATTGAACCAATCATGAACTTCCTCCTCCTCCTCTCCCCACTTTAAAATTCACCCCCGTCACCATCACCATTATCATTGCATTCCCTCCTCCTCCTCCTCCTCCTCCTCCTCCTCCTCCTCCTCCTCCTCCTCCTCCTCCTCCTCCTCCTCCTCCTCCTCCTCCTCCTCCTCCTCCTCCTCCTCCTCCTCCTCCTCCTCCTCCTCCTCCTCCTCCTCCTCCTCCTCCTCCTCCTCCATCCACCTCCACCTCCGGTCCATCCCTCCCTCCACCCCTCACCCTCCTCAACCTCAGCTCCAACTCCTTCTCCGGCGACCTCCCTCCTCCCTCTTCGACCTCCGCCACCTCCGCTCCCTCGACATCAGCCACAACGACTTCAACTCTACTCTCCCCAATTCCATCTCCAGCCTCAAGAACCTCACTCACTTAAACGCCTACAGCAATAGTTTCGCTGGTCCCATTCCTCGCGCTCTCTCTAAGCTTAAGATGCTCCAGTATCTCAACCTCGGCGGGAGCTATTTCACGGGCCGCATTCCCGCCGAGCTTGGCGAGCTGTCAAGTTTGCGGTACCTTCACCTCGCTGGAAACTTGCTCTCCGGGAGGTTACCGGAACAGATTGGTAATCTTACCGCTCTTAAGCATTTGGAGATTGGGTACAATTCCTATGACGGCCGATTGCCGCCGGTGATCGGGCGGTTGACGTATCTGAAGTATCTCGATGTCTCATCGGCGAATCTCTCCGGTGAGATCCCAGCGACGATCGGTGAGCTCACTGCTCTGGAATCGTTGTTCTTGTTCAAGAACAGACTCTCCGGTGAGATTCCGGTGGCGATTTGTAATCTGAAGAGTTTGAAGGCGATTGATCTCTCCGATAACAGAATCTCAGGTCCGATTCCTGAAGGATTCTCGAATCTGACGAATCTCACGCTGATCAGCCTCATGAACAACGAGATCGCCGGCGAGATCCCCAGAGGGATCGGCGATCTTCCGGATCTCGAGGCTCTGCTCCTCTGGAACAACTCGCTGACGGGAAGTTTACCGCCAAATTTGGGATCGAACTCGAAATTGGAGAAATTAGACGTGTCGTCGAATTCTCTCATCCCGTTTGCAAGTATTACAAAAATAATTTGATCATAATGTTAATTATACCAAGGTTTTCTTTTCTTTGAAATTTTATCGGTGAGATTATACTAGAACTATCCATGATGATTGCTTAGTTTTGGGTATATATGTCTTAGGTTTTGTTTATTTTGTTAAATTAGTGTTTATGACTACATGATCTCGATCCGGATATGGTTCAAAATGGTAAATAGAGAAGGAGAGTGATTTAAAGAAAAACATGGTTTTTTAATATGCAAATAAATAAAATAACGTTGCCACATCATCCTCACTTTTCTACTTTCAACAATAACTTGTTTTAGAAACAAACAATGTATGCCACTTCAGACGAAACTTAAATGCATTTTCCCACTTACAAAAAAAAGTCACTTTCATACTTTCAACTCAGTTGCAAGTAAACAAACATCCCCTTAGTGGGGAAAAACTGGTGCAAAACATTAGACTAATTTTTTTGCCTTTAAACTAATTTTGTCATGTTCCATATTTCCTCTGATTTAAACCCGCCAAAAGACCGATAAGCAGTGTGGTTAACTGGAGCCAACAATTTTTTTAAGGCGACAGGCCACCGTACCCGATATAGCAAAGAGAAGGAATGATGTGAAACTGTCCAGTGTCGTAAACCTGCTTACAAGATCCTAACGACCATCTAATACTATGACACCATCTGCTACATACAAGAAGGAATGGCCCTTGAATTCAGTGGTTTTCTTTTTCCAATAAAACCGAGTCCCGAGATATTCTAAAGCAAGGGAATGTTGCAGGAGTCGGTGAATCAGTGCATAAATAAATGCCAAGACTCCTGAAACAGAAGCATTAAGGACTCTTGAAAGAAACGAAAAACACCTGACCGTAGGCTCAGTCAGAGACGGTTAATTCTAGAATCTAGGATTTAGTGTGCATATGTTTACTCTTTTATCCTTACGGAAATTAAAATTTATTAATTACGAATTAAGAAATCCTGATTAATATTTTTAAAAAAAAGTCTGTCTATCTATGTTAATGAAAGAAGAAGATGAAAACAGCACAATCACCAAAAGGTACAAAAACTGAAAAAGAAAGAGAAGGAAGAAAAGAGAAGGGCAAAATACCTGCTGAAACAAAGCCTGCTTAAAAACTCATGATGAAACTCCCCCAATTGAACCAATCATGAACTTCCTCCCTCCCTCCTCTCCCCACTTTAAAATTCACCCCTCGTCACCATCACCATTATCACCGACATGGCATTCCCTCTCCTCCTCCTCCTCCTCCTCCTCCTCCTCCTCCTCCTCCTCCTCCTCCTCCTCCTCCTCCTCCTCCTCCTCCTCCTCCTCCTCCTCCTCCTCCTCCTCCTCCTCCTCCTCCTCCTCCTCCTCCTCCTCCTCCTCCTCCTCCTCCTCCTCCTCCTCCATCGTCACCTCCCTCGACCTCTCGGTCAAAACCTCTCGGGCCCCATCCCTCCCGAGCTCCGCCTCCTATACCCCTCCCTCACCCTCCTCAACCTCAGCTCCAACTCCTTCTCCGGCGACCTCCCCTCCTCCCTCTTCGACCTCCGCCACCTCCGCTCCCTCGACATCAGCCACAACGACTTCAACTCTACTCTCCCCAATTCCATCTCCAACCTCAAGAACCTCACTCACTTAAACGCCTACAGCAATAGTTTCGCCGCTCCCATTCCTCGCGCTCTCTCTAAGCTTAAGATGCTCCAGTATCTCAACCTCGGCGGGAGCTATTTCACGGGCCGCATTCCCGCCGAGCTTGGCGAGCTGTCAAGTTTGCGGTACCTTCACCTCGCTGGAAACTTGCTCTCCGGGAGGTTACCGGAACACATTGGTAATCTTACCGCTCTCAAGCATTTGGAGATTGGGTACAATTCCTATGACGGCCGATTGCCGCCGGTGATCGGGCGGTTGAGGAATCTGAAGTATCTCGATGTCTCATCGGCGAATCTCTCCGGTGAGATCCCAGCGACGATCGGTGAGCTCACTGCTCTGGAATCGTTGTTCTTGTTCAAGAACAGACTCTCCGGTGAGATTCCGGTGGCGATTTGTAGTCTGAAGAGTTTGAAGGCGATTGATCTCTCCGATAACAGAATCTCAGGTCCGATTCCTGAAGGATTCTCGAATCTGACGAATCTCACGCTGATCAGCCTCATGAACAACGAGATCGCCGGCGAGATCCCGAGATTCAACGGCGGATGCGAGAATCTCTACAGGATCGAGATCGAAGACAACGAGTTGAGAGGCGAGATTCCGATCGACATCGGCGAGTGCCAGAAGCTTCTGACGCTGAAACTCGACCGGAATCGGCTAACCGGTCCTATTCCGGTGGAGATATCGAATCTTCCGTCGATCACCGACGTGGATCTGTCGTTCAACGAGCTCAGCGGCCCGATCCCCTTGGAGTTCGATAATTGCACCACGCTTGAGAATTTCAATGTTTCTTTCAATGATTTATTCGGCCGAGTTCCTTTCTCTACGGTTCTCAGCAATCTTCATCCGTCATCGTTCGCTGGGAATCGAGGGCTCTGTGGGCCCCCGGTGGGTTCCACGTGTCCCACCGGCTTGAGGAAGACAGAAAGGCGTCCGGAGTGGGCGGAGATCGTTTGGATCGCCGTGATGGCAGTTGGGGTTGGGGTTTTGGTTCTTGTAGTCGGGACTCGGTGGTCGAGGAGCAGGGAAGGGGATGTGGGCCCTGGGCAGTGGAAGTTGACGGCGTTTCAGCGGTTTAATTTCACGGCGGATGACGTGGTTGAGGCGGTGGCGAGCAGTGATTGGATTTTGGGGATGGGTTCCACTGGTACTGTGTACAGAGCGGAGATGCCAGGTCATCGTAGAAACTAGATGCTGAAATTTGAAGTTTGTCTTAATTTTGGCGGGATTCCAAAAGATATTTAAAAATTAGTCTTAAGCTTATTTAGTTTTTGTTTGACAATTGCATTATCATTTTCTTAATTAGAATCATTTAATTGATAATTATGGTTGGTCTAGAATAGATGGAAACTATGAAAACTAATCATTACTATATTAATACTGAATATAAATTACAACTAACTGCCGCTAAAGTCTACCGCTCAAACTTATCTTAGATTCTCTGCAGAAAGTCCTCCAAAGTCTATTAGATTCTTCTTTGATTCTTTTTCTTTTTGTTTTTCTTTTTGCTTTTTCAGTTTTGATTGTTTTGTTGCATGCTGTCTTTCGCTGGTATAGTGTGGAATTGGGGTTATGAAGAATGGGTACTGGACTGAATCGATGCTGTCAGGTGAGGAATTTATTTGATGTTGCATATTACGTTCGTGTGAAACTTTACCTGGTTAAATTCTTTGACTGAGTTTATTATGGATTATTTGGATATTTTCATATTCAGATAGTCTTAAGTACGAAGGAAGCCTTCTGAAATTTCCGCACACAACCACGAGCATGTAAACAAAGAGGAAGCCTTCTGGAACAAAATTCTAAATACTTCAACAGAGCGGAACAGAATTCTAAATACTTGACAGAGCGAATAAAGTACGAAGGTCGTGTAGTTGGGTGACTTGGGTCATGTAAGAAGCCTCATAACAAAGTATAAACAAGTAAAAACAAGCAAATAGTTTCGGATGTCAAATAGCTTTCTGCAGTAACTCTAGAGGGATATCACATTCAAAATAAGCACATTCACATATCAAGGGGAAAGAAATCATTTACCTCATTCAATCTGTCAATATTCATATTTCTTCAAAGGAACTGTATGGTATTTTTCTACAGAGGTTGCATTTCCAAAGTCGCATATCTAATTCACATTCGTTCCCTGCAGAATTGTGCGGATTAACAAAGTCATCGGCATAATAACACTATAAGCGAGACAACTCCTTATTTCTCCACGCTCTTGACAGGCAGCACACCAATGTCAGCAGCAATGCAGCACACAAGGATCACAGAAGATTTTAGGGGAAAAAGAAAAATATTATTAGGATCTCTCCGATAACAGAATCTCAGGTCCGATTCCTGAAGGATTCTCGAATCTGACGAATCTCACGCTGATCAGCCTCATGAACAACGAGATCGCCGGCCAGATCCCGAGAGGGATCGGCGATCTTCCAGATCTCGAGGCTCTGCTCCTCTGGAACAACTCGCTGACGGGAAGTTTACCGCCAAATTTGGGATCGAACTCGAAATTGGAGAAATTAGACGTGTCGTCGAATTCTTTAACCGGTCCAATCCCTAGAGATCTCTGCAGAGGCAACCGGCTCGTCCGGTTAATCCTCTTCTCGAACCGGTTCAACTCAACACTACCTCCCAATCTAGCTAACTGCTCCTCCTTATGGCGCGTGCGAATCGAATCGAACCGAATCACCGGCGAGATTCCGACCGGATTCGGCCTGCTACCGAATCTAACCTTCATGGATCTCAGCGACAACAATTTCTCCGGCGATCTTCCTCCAGATCTCGGCGACGCTATACGGCTCCAGCTCTTGAACGTATCGAAAAATCCTCTAAAAATCTCGCTGCCGAATTCTATCTGGAGATCGAAAAGTCTCCAGATCTTTTCCGCGAGTTCCTGCGGATTGGTCGGCGAGATCCCGAGATTCAACGGCGGATGCGAGAATCTCTACAGGATCGAGATCGAAGACAACGAGTTGAGAGGCGAGATTCCGATCGACATCGGCGAGTGCCAGAAGCTTCTGACGCTGAAACTCGACCGGAATCGGCTAACCGGTCCTATTCCGGTGGAGATATCGAATCTTCCGTCGATCACCGACGTGGATCTCTCGTTCAACGAGCTCAGCGGCCCGATCCCCTTGGAGTTCGATAATTGCACCACGCTTGAGAATTTCAATGTTTCTTTCAATGAATTATTCGGCCGAGTTCCTTTCTCTACGGTTCTCAGCAATCTTCATCCGTCATCGTTCGCTGGGAATCGAGGGCTCTGTGGGCCCCCGGTGGGTTCCACGTGTCCCACCGGCTTGAGGAAGACAGAAAGGCGTCCGGAGTGGGCGGAGATCGTTTGGATCGCCGTGATGGCAGTTGGGGTTGGGGTTTTGGTTCTTGTAGTCGGGAGTCGGTGGTCGAGGAGCAGGAAGGGATGTGGGCCCTGGGCAGTGGAAGTTGACGGCGTTTCAGCGGTTTAATTTCACGGCGGATGACGTGGTTGAGGCGGTGGCGAGCAGTGATTGGATTTTGGGGATGGGTTCCACTGGTACTGTGTACAGAGCGGAGATGCCAGGTCATCGTAGAAACTAGATGCTGAAATTTGAAGTTTGTCTTAATTTTGGCGGGATTCCAAAAGATATTTAAAAATTAGTCTTAAGCTTATTTAGTTTTTGTTTGACAATTGCATTATCATTTTCTTAATTAGAATCATTTACTATTTAATTGATAATTATGGTTGGTCTAGAATAGATGGAAACTATGAAAACTAATCATTACTATATTAATACTGAATATAAATTACAACTAACCGCCGCTAAAGTCTACCGCTCAAACTTATCTTAGATTCTCTGCAGAAAGTCCTCCAAAGTCTATTAGATTCTTCTTTGATTCTTTTTCTTTTTCTTTTTGTTTTCTTTTTCTTTTTGTTTTCTTTTTCTTTTTGTTTTCTTTTTGCTTTTTCAGTTTTGATTGTTTTGTTGCATGCTGTCTTTCGCTGGTATAGTGTGGAATTGGGGTTATGAAGAATGGGTACTGGACTGAATCGATGCTGTCAGGTGAGGAATTTATTTGATGTTGCATATTACGTTCGTGTGAAACTTTACCTGGTTAAATTCTTTGACTGAGTTTATTATGGATTATTTGGATATTTTCATATTCAGATAGTCTTAAGTACGAAGGAAGCCTTCTGAAATTTCCGCACACAACCACGAGCATGTAAACAAAGAGGAAGCCTTCTGGAACAAAATTCTAAATACTTCAACAGAGCGGAACAGAATTCTAAATACTTGAACAGAGCGAATATAAGTACGAAGGTCGTGTAGTTGGGTGACTTGGGTCATGTAAGAAGCCTCATAACAAAGTATAAACAAGTAAAAACAAGCAAATAGTTTCGGATGTCAAATAGCTTTCTGCAGTAACTCTAGAGGGATATCACATTCAAAATAAGCACATTCACATATCAAGGGGGAAAGAAATCATTTACCTCATTCAATCTGTCAATATTCATATTTCTTCAAAGGAACTGTATGGTATTTTTCTACAGAGGTTGCATTTCCAAAGTCGCATATCTAATTCACATTCGTTCCCTGCAGAATTGTGCGGGATTAACAAAAGTCATCGGCATAATAACACTATAAGCGAGACAACTCCTTATTTCTCCACGCTCTTGACAGGCAGCACACCAATGTCAGCAGCAATGCAGCACACAAGGATCACAGAAGATTTTAGGGGAAAAAGAAAAATATTATTAGGGAAAAAGTAATCAACACCGAGGTAAAGAAATAACAATTAGATAGGTCAATTGCTAATACACCCATTTATAATGAGGATCCTTTGGATCTCAGATGTAAGCCTTTTGGGGTTGGGTGGGGGTCGGGGTTTGAATTGGGTTGCTACCGTTATTCACTAAAAAACACAAAACATCACGTGGAAAAGATAAAATAAAAGTGAAAAGAACAACCAACCAAGGACACACAAGATTTTATAGTGGTTCGAATAACAATCTCGTCCACTCTTCTTTCTCCTGGTGCCCTCCTCACTATGAAGTTCTCTGAATAATAACCCGATTGATGAAGTACAAAAACCGACACAGAAATCTCTGCGAAACCATGCGTCTAGCCTAACTCTCCACAATGAGTAAATTCACCTAGCCCTAGCTAGTCCCAAACCTCTATTAACATGGACTTGATTACGTCGTAAAAATAAGTTTGAAACAAACCAACAAACACAATTAAAGTATAAAAATAAGAAAGATCTTACTGCCCTTTTCGATTAACAAACCGGTCCAATGAATCAACTGAAGCTTGATGAAGAATGATGTAGATGATGAAATCAAGGTCAACTATCCTCACTGAGACAATGAAAAATGTTGAGTCGACGAAAAAAGTTTATTGAGGCTTGGGGTTCAAAACCTTCAATCTAATATCTTCTCTAATCAAAACCCTAAAGCTCTAATGAAAAGCGTAGAACACTCTCCTCTGTCTATCTCTTTCAGTTATATGTAGCCTTTAATCAACCAGGAAAGAGATATTCTAAACGTGGTAAAAGTTAGGGATCAAAAGGAATGACAAATGGCTGTGATTAAATCCTTTAATTTATAACCGACCGGCGTTACCATCTATGATTGCTCACGACCATCTATGGGTCCCTAAACACCATCGATGAGTTCCTGTAATCCATCGATGAGCTGAAATCCTATCAGCGAAATTCGCAATTGGTTCCTATAGACCATCAATGACTACGACCATGATGGGTTCGACGACCATTGATGGTGAGGCTAACATTAGCGCTTGTGATTTTTTGTCATTTCACCTCATACATGTCTTATACCGTATTCACCTATACTATATCATCTCAAATAAATATTAGTAACAAATAAGAGTTTGTTATTAGTCAAAAAGAGCTATTATGCGGATGTGTATGGACTATGTCCTAACAATCTCCTTCTTTTGTTACTAACAAAATCGAGTATTCAAATCAATTTTTATCTGGAAGAAAATGAAATAATAAGATGTTTATGCACTGACTTAACATAAACACATTGAGCTTAATTTATCTGTTAACAAATTATTATTTACCTGTTCATTTGCAATTTATGTTGATATTTTTCATTTTTAATTTTATATATAACAGGCGGTGAGATAATAGCAGTGAAGAAACTATGGGCACCCCAAAAGGAGCACAAACAAAAGAAACGCCCTGCAATTCTGGCAGAAGTGGAAGTCCTAGGCTCAGTAAAGCACCGCAACATAGTAAAATTGCTAGGCTACTGCAACAACACAGACACCACAATGCTGCTCTATGAGTACATGCCCAACGGAAGCCTCGACGACCTCCTCCACCGCAAGAATCCGGCCAAGGGAGGAGGTAAGATGGCGGGAGACTGGGGGACGAGGTACAGGATAGCGATGGGGGTCGCTGAGGGCATAAGTTACCTGCACCATGACTGCGAGCCAGCGATTGTTCATAGGGATGTGAAGGGGAGTAATGTGTTGTTGGATGGGGAGATGGAGGCGAGGGTGGCAGATTTTGGGGTGGCTAAGTTGGTCGTTGCGGGCACAGAGAAGACTATGTCTGTGGTTGCGGGATCCTATGGCTACATTGCTCCAGGTAAATTCTAACATAGTTTATATGTTATGAAAATTCTGAAAAGTTGATTGTAATAACTTATGATTCATAGACAAAGCATGTTAAAATCATGGTAAGGATTTACAGTTTCATTTGAAAGTGTCACCAGTGTAACTTCAATCGTATAGTGACAACATCTTGTACATTATTGATGAAAGTCTAGCTCATCTCATAAAATAAAATATATCCATATGTGTATAACTATATGTACAACATCTTTTTATAGGACTTATGATACGACTAGCTTTGCTTTTGTAGGTTTTTAATTATTATAAATAAACAGATTATATTGAATGTATATACCAGGATATTAACCTGTTAACTTTTGTTAATAAGAAAATCTTTCCTCAACATATCTAGACGAATTTGAATCTCTCCATCGTTGAAAAGCAGTCGAGAGCGTCCTTTAATTTGCACTCATAGATAAATCATAATAATTCATTAAGCAGTTGACTGTTCTGGTTAGGAGCAGTGGTGTCTTCAATCCTTTTGATCCACCCTTGACATTGCTAATCCGATTTTGCTACCAACCCGTGATCACAGAGTATGCCTACACTCTTCGAGTGGACGAGAAGAGCGACATATACAGCTACGCGTAGTCCTCCTAGAGATTGTCACCGGCCGACGGTCAGAGGCAGAATTTGGGGAAGGAAAGAGCATCGTCGACTGGGTGAGAGAGAAGGTATCCAAAGGAGACAAAGGATCAGCACTGGAGTTGCTCGACCCCAACATCATCGGAGCAGTGGCGACAGGGTGCAAGGAGGTGAGAGAGGAGATGATGCTAATGCTAAGAGTGGCAATGCTCTGCACTGGCCGGAATCCAGCAGAGAGGCCGAGCATGAGGGACGTCCTGTCGATGCTTAGAGCGGCGAAGCCACAGAAGGAGAAGAAGGGAGGGGTAGGGGAGAAGAAGAAGCAGGGTGATTAATTACATGGTGGAAGAAATTTTTTTTTTTTTTTCGCTTTACTTTTTTCCCTGTAAAATCATTTGTTTTTTCTTTTTTGCTTTTTTCAGTTCTTGATTGTTTTGTTGCATGTTGTCTTTCGCTGGTATAGTGTGGAATTGGTGTTATGAAGAATGGGTACTGGACTCAATCGATGCTGTCAGGTGAGGAATGGGTATTTGATGTTGCATATTACGTTCGTGTGAAACTTTACCTGGTTAAATTCTTTGACTGAGTTTATTATGGATTATTTGGATATTTTCATATTCAGATAGTCTTAAGTACGAAGAGGAAGCCTTCTGAAATTTCCGCGCACAACCACGAGCATGTAAACAAAGAGGAAGCCTTCTGGAACAAAATTCTAAATACTTCAACAGAGCGGAACAGAATTCTAAATACTTGAACAGAGCGAATATAAGTACGAAGGTCGTGTAGTTGGGTGACTTGGGTCATGTAAGAAGCCTCATAACAAAGTATAAACAAGTAAAAACAAGCAAATAGTTTCGGATGTCAAATAGCTGTCTGCAGTAACTCTAGAGGGATATCACATTCAAAATAAGCACATTCACATATCAAGGGGGAAAGAAATCATTTACCTCACTCAATCTGTCAATATTCATATTTCTTCAAAGGAACTGTATGGTATTTTTCTACAGAGGTTGCATTTCCAAAGTCGCATATCTAATTCACATTCGTTCCCTGCAGAATTGTGCGGGATTAACAAAAGTCATCGGCATAATAGCACTATAAGAGAGGCAACTCCTTATTTCTCCACGCTCTTGACAGGCAGCACACCAATGTCAGCAGCAATGCAGCGCACAAGGGTCACAGAAGATTTTTATGGGGAGAAAAGAAAAATATTATTAGGGGAAAAAGTAATCAACACCGAGGTAAAGAAATAACAATTAGATAGGTCAATTGCTAATACACCCATGTATAATGAGGATCCTGTTGGATCTCAGATGCAAGCCTTTTGGGGGGTTGGGGGGGTTGAATAGGGTTGCTACCGTTATTCGCTAAAAAACACAAAACATGCAGCGGAAAAGATAAAATAAAAGTGAAAAGAACAACCAACCAAGGACACACAAGATTTTATAGAGGTTCGAATAGCAATCTACGTCCACTCTTCTTTCTCACGAAGGCGCTTCCTCACTATGCCAAGAGTTCTCTGAATCATAACCCGATTCAAGAGGGCGACAAAAACCGCACCAAATCTACGCTGAAACCGTCGCCTAGCCTAACTCTCCATAATGAGTAAACTCACCTAGCCCTACCTAGTCCCAAACCTCTATTAACATGGACTTGATTACGTCGTAAAAATAAGTTTGAAACAAACCAACAAACACAATTTAAGTACAAAAAATAAGAAAGATCTTACAGCCCTTTTCGATTAACAAACCGTCCTCCAATGAATCGTACTGAAGCTTGATGAAGAATGGTGTAGATGATGAAATCAAGGTCAACTATCCTCGCTGAGACAATCGAAAAATGTTGAGTGCGACGAGAAAGAGTTTATTGAGGCTTCGGGGTTCAAAACCTTCAATCTAATATCTTCTCTAATCTAAACCCTAAAGCTCTCTCCTCTATCTATCTCTTTCAATCATATGTAGTCTTTAATCAACCAGGAAAGAGATATCCTAAATGTGGTAGAAGTTGGAGATCAAAAGGAATGACAAATGGCTGTGATTAAATCCTTTAATTTATAACCAGCCGACGTTACCATCGATGGTTGCTCACGACCATCGATGGGTCCTTGAGCACCATCGATGGGTTCCTGTAATCCATTGATGAGCTGAAATCCTATCACTGAAATTCTGCAATTGGTTCCTATAGACCATCAATGACTTCATGACCATCGATGGGTCCTTGACGACCATCGATGGTACGAAGGCTAACATTAGCGTTTGTGCTGATTTTCATGTCATTTCACCTCATACATGTCTTATATCGGTATTCACCTGTACTATATCATCTCAAATAAATATTAGTAACAAATAAGAGTTTGTTATTAGTCAAAAAATAGCTATTGTATGGACTATGTCCTAACAATCTCCCTTTGATAATAACAAACTTAAAATTTAAAATACCAAAATACATGCATATTTGAGATATATAAACAAGAACAATAAGCACAAATACACTTTCATGTAAAAATAAATGATATGCAAAGCTTCCCCTACATTCATGCATTCTAAAAAGTGTAATCAAGTACTGGTATTGTAAAACTCCCCTAAAATAATGCATCAAGTATTTTAAAATTTTAAAAAATCAAAAAATATGAAACCACTTAAACAAAAGGTCCACTCATGCAAAGATCATCACAATTTTAAATTTCACAAAATTAAAAAAATATGAAACCACTTAAAAACTCCACTCATGCAAAGATCATCACAATTTCAAATTTCACACCAAAATCTCCTCCTTTTGTTATTAGCAAAATATGAAAAACACACCAATGGTTTTACACTTCTTATTTGAGAAATTCATATATAAAATCATCCAAAGGTGTAAGAGAAATACACACTGGTTCACACAAAAAAATAAAAATAACACATAGATTAAAATCTAATCACAAAATACTTGAATATGAGAGAAATCACATAATAAATCACATACAAAATGATTAAATATCATTGTAAAGTATATGAAACAAATAATAAAAGAATTATACTTGTTCATTGAACAAATTCAGATATATCAAGGAGAATATTGAGCAATAATAAGACTTAAACTATCTCAACTTTAGAAAGTAAGGGACTTAAACTATCAACAAATAATAAACAATTATACTTGTTCATTGAACAAATTCAGATATATCAAGGAGAATATTGAGCAATAATAAGACTTAAACTATCTCAACTTTAGAAAGTAAGGGAGTTAAACTATCTCAACCTTAGAAAGTAAGGGCTTTTTGTAACCCACCAAAACTAGGCCAGTTCAAGCCTAGCCTAGTTTTAACCTATTTTCTATTTGGGAAAAGCTGGGCCAATTATGGCCTAGCTTTTTAGGTCATCTTGAGCCCCTTAAACTGTGCCGTAATTGCTCCACCCCTAGTTGGATCAACTCGGCGTGTTTAAGGAAGTATACATAATTGGCCTTGTTTTTGTTGGGTTTGCCAAACAGACCCTAAGGACCAAAATGTCACCTTAACACCTCAACCGTATAGAATTTAGGAGGAAGAACGATAACATTTGGCGGGTGGTTCACACTATCTCTAAATATAAAAATATTCAATACATGATGGCTACCCTTTGAGAGACAAACATAATCCACGAAAGTGTGGGTCTTTGACCATCTTTAACTAATACACTCATTTTTCTCAGGATTTCATAAGAGTGTGGATCTTTGCTGAGGGCATAAGTTACCTGCACCATGACTGCGAGCCAGCGATTGTTCATAGGGATGTGAAGGGGAGTAATGTGTTGTTGGATGGGGAGATGGAGGCGAGGGTGGCAGATTTTGGGGTGGCTAAGTTGGTCGTTGCGGGCACAGAGAAGACTATGTCTGTGGTTGCGGGATCCTATGGCTACATTGCTCCAGGTAAATTCTAACATAGTTTATATGTTATGAAAATTCTGAAAAGTTGATTGTAATAACTTATGATTCATAAATAAAGCATGTTAAAATCATGGTAAGGATTTACAGTTTCATTTGAAAGTGTCACCATTGTAACTTCAATCGTATAGTGACAACATCTTGTACATTATTGATGAAAGTCTAGCTCATCTCATAAAATAAAATATATCCATGTGTATAACTATATGTACAACATCTTTTTATAGGACTTATGATACGACTAGCTTTGCTTTTGTAGGTTTTTATTAATTATTATAAATAAACAGATTATGTTGAATGTATATACCAGGATATTAACCTGTTAACTTTTGTTAATAAGAAAAATCTTTCCTCAACATATCTAGACGAATTTGAATCTCTCCATCGTTGAAAAGCAGTTGAGAGCGTCCTTTAATTTGCACTCATAGATAAATCATAATAATTCATTAAGCAGTTGACTGTTCTGGTTAGGAGCAGTGGTGTCTTCAATCCTTTTGATCCACCCTTGACATTGCTAATCCGATTTTGCTACCAACCCGTGATCACAGAGTATGCCTACACTCTTCGAGTGGACGAGAAGAGCGACATATACAGCTACGGCATAGTCCTCCTAGAGATTGTCACCGGTCGACGAGCCGTAGAGGCAGAATTTGGGGAAGGAAAGAGCATCGTCGACTGGGTGAGAGAGAAGGTATCCAAAGGAGACAAAGGATCAGCACTGGAGTTGCTCGACCCCAACATCATCGGAGCAGTGGCGACAGGGTGCAAGGAGGTGAGAGAGGAGATGATGCTAATGCTAAGAGTGGCAATGCTCTGCACTGGCCGGAATCCAGCAGAGAGGCCGAGCATGAGGGACGTCCTGTCGATGCTTAGAGCGGCGAAGCCACAGAAGGAGAAGAAGGGAGGGGTAGGCGAGAAGAAGAAGCAGGGTGATTAATTACATGGTGGAAGAATTTATTTTTTTTTTCGCTTTACTTTTTTCCCTGTAAAATCATTTGTTTTTTCTTTTTTGCTTTTTTCAGTTTTTGATTGTTTTGTTGCATGCTGTCTTTCGCTGGTATAGTGTGGAATTGGGGTTATGAAGAATGGGTACTGGACTGAATCGATGCTGTCAGGTGAGGAATGGGTATTTGATGTTGCATATTACGTTCGTGTGAAACTTTACCTGGTTAAATTCTTTGACTGAGTTTATTATGGATTATTTGGATATTTTCATATTCAGATAGTCTTAAGTACGAAGAGGAAGCCTTCTGAAATTTCCGCACACAACCACGAGCATGTAAACAAAGAGGAAGCCTTCTGGAACAAAATTCTAAATACTTCAACAGAGCGGAACAGAATTCTAAATACTTCAACAGAGCGGAACAGAATTCTAAATACTTGAACAGAGCGAATATAAGTACGAAGGTCGTGTAGTTGGGTGACTTGGGTCATGTAAGAAGCCTCATAACAAAGTATAAACAAGTAAAACAAGCAAATAGTTTCGGATGTCAAATAGCTTTCTGCAGTAACTCTAGAGGGATATCACATTCAAAATAAGCACATTCACATATCAAGGGGGAAAGAAATCATTTACCTCATTCAATCTGTCAATATTCATATTTCTTCAAAGGAACTGTATGGTATTTTTCTACAGAGGTTGCATTTCCAAAGTCGCATATCTAATTCACATTCGTTCCCTGCAGAATTGTGCGGGATTAACAAAAGTCATCGGCATAATAACACTATAAGCGAGACAACTCCTTATTTCTCCACGCTCTTGACAGGCAGCACACCAATGTCAGCAGCAATGCAGCACACAAGGATCACAGAAGATTTTTAGGGGGAGAAAAGAAAAATATTATTAGGGGAAAAAGTAATCAACACCGAGGTAAAGAAATAACAATTAGATAGGTCAATTGCTAATACACCCATTTATAATGAGGATCCTTTGGATCTCAGATGTAAGCCTTTTGGGGGTTGGGTGGGGGTCGGGGGGTTTGAATTGGGTTGCTACCGTTATTCACTAAAAAAACACAAAACATGCAGCGGAAAAGATAAAATAAAAGTGAAAAGAACAACCAACCAAGGACACACAAGATTTTATAGTGGTTCGAATAACAATCTACGTCCACTCTTCTTTCTCACGAAGGTGCTTCCTCACTATGCCAAGAGTTCTCCTGAATAATAACCCGATTCAGTAGGCTTACAAAAACCGCAGCCTGAAATCTACGCGAAACCAGTCGTCTAGCCTAACTCTCCACAATGAGTAAATTCACCTAGCCCTAGCTAGTCCCAAACCTCTATTAACATGGACTTGATTACGTCGTAAAAATAAGTTTGAAACAAACCAACAAACACAATTAAAGTATAAAAAATAAGAAAGATCTTACAGCCCTTTTCGATTAACAAACCGTCCGCCAATGAATCGAACTGAAGCTTGATGAAGAATGATGTAGATGATGAAATCAAGGTCAACTATCCTCGCTGAGACAATCGAAAAATGTTGAGTGCGACGAGAAAAAGTTTATTGAGGCTTCGGGGTTCAAAACCTTCAATCTAATATCTTCTCTAATCTAAACCCTAAAGCTCTCTCCTCTATCTATCTCTTTTAATCATATGTAGTCTTTAATCAACCAGGAAAGAGATATCCTAAATGTGGTAGAAGTTGGAGATCAAAAGGAATGACAAATGGCTGTGATTAAATCCTTTAATTTATAACCAGCCGACGTTACCATCGATGGTTGCTCACGACCATCGATGGGTCCCTGAGCACCATCGATGGGTTCCTGTAATCCATTGATGAGCTGAAATCCTATCACTGAAATTCTGCAATTGGTTCCTATAGACCATCAATGACTTCACGACCATTGATGGGTCCTTGACGACCATTGATGGTGCGAAGGCTAACATTAGCTTGTCTTTGATTTTTATGTCATTTCACCTCATACATGTCTTATACTGTATTCACCTATACTATATCATCTCAAATAAATATTAGTAACAAATAAGAGTTTGTTATTAGTCAAAAAGAGCTATTGTACGGACTGTATGGACTATGTCCTAACAATCTCCTTCTTTGATAATAACAAACTTAAAATTTAAAATACCAAAATACATGCATATTTGAGATATATAAACAGTAACAATAAGCACAAATACACTTTCATGTAAAACAAATGATATGCAAAGCTTCTCTTACATTCATGCATTCTAAAAGTGTAATCAAGTCTTGGTATTGTAAAACTCCCCTAAAATAATGCATCAAGTATTTTAAAATTTTAAAAAATCAAAAAATATGAAACCACTTAAACAAAAGGTCCACTCATGCAAAGATCATCACAATTTTAAATTTCACAAAATTTAAAAAATATGAAACCCTTAAAAACTCCACTCATGCAAAGATCATCACAATTTCAAATTTCACACCAAAATCTCCTCCTTTTGTTATTAGCAAAATATGAAAAACACACCAACGGTTTTACACTTGTTATTTGAGAAATTCATGTATAAAATCATCCAAAGGTGTAAGAGAAATACACACTGGTTCACACAAAAAATAATAAAAAATAACACATAGATTAAAATCTAATCACAAAATACTTGAATATGAGAGAAATCACATAATAAATCACATACAAAATGATTAAATATCATTGTAAAGTATATGAAACAAATAATAAAACAATTATACTTGTTCATTGAACAAATTCAGATATATCAAGGAGAATATTGAGCAATAATAAGACTTAAACTATCTCAACTTTAGAAAGTAAGGGACTTAAACTATCAACAAATAATAAAACGAATTATACTTGTTCATTGAACAAATTCAGATATATCAAGGAGAATATTGAGCAATAATAAGACTTAAACTATCTCAACTTTAGAAAGTAAGGGAGTTAAACTATCTCAACCTTAGAAAGTAAGGGCTTTTGGTAACCCACCAAAACTAGGCCAGGTTCAAGCCTAGCCTAGTTTTAACCTATTTTCTATTTGGGAAAAACTGGGCCAATTATGGCCTAGCTTTTTTTAGGTCATCTTGAGCCCCTTAAACCAGGCCAGAATTGCTCCACCCCCTAGTTGGATCAACTCTGACGTGTTTAAGGAAGTATACATAATTGGCCTTGTTTTTGTTGGGTTTGCCAAACAGACCCTAAGGACCAAAATGTCACCTTAACACCTCAACCGTATAGAATTTAGGAGGAAGAACGATAACATTTGGCGGGTGGTTCACACTATCTCTAAATATAAAAATATTCAATACATGATGGCTACCCTTTGAGAGACAAACATAATCCACGAGTGTGGGTCTTTGACCATCTTTAACGAATACACTCATTTTTCTCAGGATTTCATAAGAGTGTGGATCTTTGATCATCTTTTGACGAATACACTCTTTTGTTTGATATATTTTAGCATAAATGCACATTTTACATATAAAAATAAATCGTGCACTATTCAAGTAAAAACAAACTCCAAAACTCTTGATATGTTCCAAAAATATGTCATAAACAAAATATAAAAACTCTTTACCAATATTTCACATTACAAAACTTGATAAGTATAAAACTAGGTGCATGAAAATGTAGAGTGAAATATCTTGTGAAATGAACCCTAAAAAGAAATCAAGAAAACCAAGAAAAACGAGACAACTCCTTATTTCTCCACGCTCTTGACAGGCAGCACACCAATGTCAGCAGCAATGCAGCACACAAGGATCACAGAAGATTTTAGGGGAGAAAAGAAAAATATTATTAGGGAAAAAGTAATCAACACCGAGGTAAAGAAATAACAATTAGATAGGTCAATTGCTAATACACCCATTTATAATGAGGATCCTTTGGATCTCAGATGTAAGCCTTTTGGGGGTTGGGTGGGGGTCGGGGGGTTTGAATTGGGTTGCTACCGTTATTCACTAAAAAAACACAAAACATGCAGCGGAAAAGATAAAATAAAAGTGAAAAGAACAACCAACCAAGGACACACAAGATTTTATAGTGGTTCGAATAACAATCTACGCCCACTCTTCTTTCTCAATGGCGCTTCCTCACTATGCCAAGAGTTCTCCGAATAATAACCCGATTCAAGAGGCTTACAAAACCGCACTGAAATCTACGCTGAAACCAGTCGTCTAGCCTAACTCTCCACAATGAGTAAATTCACCTAGCCCTAGCTAGTCCCAAACCTCTATTAACATGGACTTGATTACGTCAGTAAAATAAGTTTGAAACAAACCAACAAACACAATTAAAGTATAAAAATAAGAAAGATCTTACCCTTTTCGATTAACAAACCGTCCGCCAATGAATCGAATGAAGCTTGATGAAGAATGATGTAGATGATGAAATCAAGGTCAACTATCCTCACGAGACAATCGAAAAATGTTGAGTGCGACGAGAAAAGTTTATTGAGGCTTCGGGTTCAAAACCTTCAATCTAATATCTTCTCTAATCTAAACCCTAAAGCTCTCCTCTATCTATCTCTTTTAATCATATGTAGTCTTTAATCAACCAGAAAGAGATATCCTAAATGTGGTAGAAGTTGGAGATCAAAAGGAATGACAAATGGTCGTGATTAAATCCTTTAATTTATAACCACCGACGTTACCATCGATGGTTGCTCACGACCATCGATGGGTCCTGAGCACCATCGATGGGTTCTCGTAATCCATTGATGAGCTGAAATCCTATCACGAAATTCGCAATTGGTTCCTATAGACCATCAATGACTTCACGACCATTGATGGGTCCTTGACGACCATTGATGGTACGAAGGCTAACATTAGCGTTTGTCTGATTTTTATGTCATTTCACCTCATACATGTCTTATACCTGTATTCACCTATACTATATCATCTCAAATAAATATTAGTAACAAATAAGAGTTTGTTATTAGTCAAAAAGAGCTATTGTACTGACTGTATGGACTATGTCCTAACAATCTCCTTCTTTGATAATAACAAACTTAAAATTTAAAATACCAAAATACATGCATATTTGAGATATATAAACAAGTAACAATAAGCACAAATACACTTTCATGTAAAACAAATGATATGCAAAGCTTCTCTTACATTCATGCATTCTAAAAGTGTAATCAAGTCTTGGTATTGTAAAACTCCCCTAAAATAATGCATCAAGTATTTTAAAATTTTAAAAAATCAAAAAATATGAAACCACTTAAACAAAAGGTCCACTCATGCAAAGATCATCACAATTTTAAATTTCACAAAATTAAAAAATATGAAACCCTTAAAAAACTCCACTCATGCAAAGATCATCACAATTTCAAATTTCACACCAAAATCTCCTCCTTTTGTTATTAGCAAAATATGAAAAACACACCAACGGTTTTACACTTGTTATTTGAGAAATTCATGTATAAAATCATCCAAAGGTGTAAGAGAAATACACCTGGTTCACACAAAAATAATAAAAAATAACACATAGGATTAAAATCTAATCACAAAATACTTGAATATGAGAGAAATCACATAATAAATCACATACAAAATGATTAAATATCATTGTAAAGTATATGAAACAAATAATAAACGAATTATACTTGTTCATTGAACAAATTCAGATATATCAAGGAGAATATTGAGCAATAATAAGACTTAAACTATCTCAACTTTAGAAAGTAAGGGACTTAAACTATCAACAAATAATAAAACGAATTATACTTGTTCATTGAACAAATTCAGATATATCAAGGAGAATATTAATAATAAGACTTAAACTATCTCAACTTTAGAAAGTAAGGAGTTAAACTATCTCAACCTTAGAAAGTAAGGGCTTTTGGTAACCCACCAAAACTAGGCCAGTTCAAGCCTAGCCTAGTTTTAACCTATTTTCTATTTGGGAAAAGCTGGCAATTATGGCCTAGCTTTTTAGGTCATCTTGAGCCCTTAAACTGGCCGAATTGCTCCACCCTAGTTGGATCAACTCGACGTGTTTAAGGAAGTATACATAATTGGCCTTGTTTTTGTTGGGTTTGCCAAACAGACCCTAAGGACCAAAATGTCACCTTAACACCTCAACCGTATAGAATTTAGGAGGAAGAACGATAACATTTGGCGGGTGGTTCACACTATCTCTAAATATAAAAATATTCAATACATGATGGCTACCCTTTGAGAGACAAACATAATCCACGAGTGTGGGTCTTTGACCATCTTTAACGAATACACTCATTTTTCTGTGGATTTCATAAGAGTGTGGATCTTTGATCATCTTTTGACGAATACACTCTTTTGTTTGATATATTTTAGCATAAATGCACAGCTTTACATATAAAAATAAATCGTGCACTATTCAAGTAAAAACAAACTCCAAAACTCTTGATATGTTCCAAAAATATGTCATAAACAAAATATAAAAACTCTTTACCAATATTTCACATTACAAAACTTGATAAGTATAAAACTAGGTGCATGAAAATGTAGAGTGAAATATCTTGTGAAATGAACCCTAAAAAGAAATCAAGAAAACCAAGAAAAACAAGAAAAATCAAATTATGTACATACAACAAGAAATGTGAGCATGCAAATATATGAAACTAAGCTAATTATCTAACAACCAAAGTGCGGATAAAGAGTTAGTATAGACCAAGTGTCTCGAGCATCACCAAAATAATATATATGTCCAAAAAACTGAAAAGAAGAAAGAAAGACCTTCAACAATCAAAATGCTATCTCTCTCATCACTCTTCACCATTTCCTTGCATATCCTCATATCATGATCATCTCCTCCATCAATACCATGTGAAGTGATTGGATGAGGAGCTCTGAAGGTTGTCTTTGCTATAGTAAAGAAGTCACTATGTGAGGTCCGCCAAGAGATGGATTTGGTGATGAAGAGCTCCCATTATACACTGTAGTGATGCATCATAGTAGGTGCGTTGCGACATTATATCAATCCTCATCGACATCATGTCTATCCTCATCAGCTTCATACTCTCTCTTAGTGATTGCAGAGTCCACTGAGTAGGTTCGGAGAAATCTAGGGCCTGTGAAGCAGAAGGCTAGGATCCAGATGATTGCCCAGTAGTAGTATCATCCTTCCTTGTAACTAAGCTCTTCCTGACAGTCTCGGTCGAAAGTGCAGCTCTTCCCTTCTCATATCTTAGTGATGTAAAAGGGAATCCACTGAACTTGACACATCCGAGTGATAAGAAAAGGATAAACCAGCCGAGTCTTCTGTTTGGACTTCTTCTCAACAACCTCCCAAGCAGTAGTGGCGACCATAGACATCCAAGTAAATATGACTTGAGCGGGATCAAAAGACTTACCGCTAGCAAGCCAATATAGCAAGACAAAATCCCGAATGCTAAATATGGTGTAGGGGTATTGGGATATAAATCAAGCTTGAGGAAGAGATTGAGAAGAATATACTCAGGCTTCAGATATCCTGAGTTGAAGACTCCAAAGTGCATCTTCCCACATAGAAACTCCATCATCTGGTTGTAGCCATCAGAACCCTTGACAACATGCATAGAATAATCAAATACATCTCGACTACCTCTTAATGGTTCTGGAAAATTAAGGACCTTCCGGATGTAAGAAACTCTAAGCTTGATCTCTTTCCCTCTCACTCGTGTAATAGCTACATTGGACTCGTCCTCTTTAGCAAAGTTCAAGTAGAATTCCCACACGTGGGTGACCTTTGCTCTCGCCCCATTTGTCCATCAGATCTTGTCAAAGTTGTAGTTCTATCTTCGCCATCGATGGGTTCTATAAGCCATCAATGACTTCACGACCATTGATGGGTCCTTGACGACCATCGATGGTACGAAGGCTAACATTAGCTTGTGCCGATTTTCATGTCATTTCACCTCATACATGTCTTATACGTATTCACCTATACTATATCATCTCAAATAAATATTAGTAACAAATAAGAGTTTGTTATTAGTCAAAAAATAGCTATTGTATGGACTATGTCCTAACAATCTCCTTCTTTGATAATAACAAACTTAAAATTTAAAATACCAAAATACATGCATATTTGAGATATATAAACAGTAACAATAAGCACAAATACACTTTCATGTAAAACAAATGATATGCAAAGCTTCTCTTACATTCATGCATTCTAAAAAGTGTAATCAAGTACTGGTATTGTAAAACTCCCCTAAAATAATGCATCAAGTATTTTAAAATTTTAAAAAATCAAAAACATGAAACCACTTAAACAAAAGGTCCACTCATGCAAAGATCATCACAATTTTAAATTTCACAAAATTAAAAAAATATGAAACCACTTAAACAAAAGGTCCACTCATGCAAAGATCATCACAATTTTAAATTTCACAAAATTAAAAAAATATGAAACCACTTAAAAAACTCCACTCATGCAAAGATCATCACAATTTCAAATTTCACACCAAAATCTCCTCCTTTTGTTATTAGCAAAATATGAAAAACACACCAACGGTTTTACACTTGTTATTTGAGAAATTCATGTATAAAATCATCCAAAGGTGTAAGAGAAATACACTTGGTTCACACAAAAAAATAAAAAAATAACACATAGGATTAAAATCTAATCACAAAATACTTGAATATGAGAGAAATCACATAATAAATCACATACAAAATGATTAAATATCATTGTAAAGTATATGAAACAAATAATAAAACGAATTATACTTGTTCATTGAACAAATTCAGATATATCAAGGAGAATATTGAGCAATAATAAGACTTAAACTATCTCAACTTTAGAAAGTAAGGGACTTAAACTATCAACAAATAATAAAACGAATTATACTTGTTCATTGAACAAATTCAGATATATCAAGGAGAATATTGAGCAATAATAAGACTTAAACTATCTCAACCTTAGAAAGTAAGGGACTTAAACTATCTCAACCTTAGAAAGTAAGGGGCTTTTTGGTAACCCACCAAAACTAGGCCAGGTTCAAACCTAGCCCAGTTTTAACCTATTTTCTATTTGGGAAAAACTGGGCAAATTATGGCCTAGCTTTTTTTAGGTCATCTTGAGCCACTTAAACCAGGCCAGAATTGATCCACCCCCTAGCTGGATCAACTCTGACGTGTTTAAGGAAGTATACATAATTGGCCTTGTTTTTGTTGGGTTTGCCAAACAGACCCTAAGGAGCAAAATGTCACCGTAACACCTCAATCGTATAGAATTTAGGAGGAAGAACGATAACATTTGGCGGTGGTTCACACTATCTCTAAATATAAAAATATTCAATACATGATGGCTACCCTTTGAGAGACAAACATAATCCACGAGTGTGGGTCTTTGACCATCTTTAACGAATACACTCATTTTTCGTGGATTTCATAAGAGTGTGGATCTTTGATCATCTTTTGAGCGAATACACTCTTTTGTTTGATATATTTTAGCATAAATGCACAGTTTACATATAAAAATAAATCGTGCACTATTCAAGTAAAAACAAACTCCAAAACTCTTGATATGTTCCAAAATATGTCATAAACAAAATATAAAACTCTTTACCAATATTTCACATTACAAAACTTGATAAGTATAAAACTAGGTGCATGAAAATGTAGAGTGAAATATCTTGTGAAATGAACCCTAAAAAGAAATCAAGAAAATCAAGAAAAACCACGAAAAACAAGAAAAATCAAATTATGTACATACAACAAGAAATGTGAGCATGCAAATATATGAAACTAAGCTAATTATCTAACAACCGTGAGTGAGATAAAGAGTTAGTATAGACCAAGTGTCTCGAGCATCACCAAAATAATATATATGTCCAAAAAATGAAAAGAAGAAAGAAAGACCTTCAACAATCAAAATGCTATCTCTCTCATCACTCTTCACCATTTCCTTGCATATCCTCATATCATGATCATCTCCTCCATCAATACCATGTGAAGTGATTGGATGAGGAGCCTCAAGGTTGTGCCGCTATAGTAAAGAAGTCACTATGTATCTGGAGGTCCGCCAAGAGATGGATTTGGTGATGAAGAGCTCCCATTATACACTGTAGTGATGCATCATAGTAGGTGCGTTGCGACATTATATCAATCCTCATCGACATCATGTCTATCCTCATCGACTTCATACTCTCTCTTAGTGATTGCGAGTCCACTGAGTAGGTTCGGAGAAATCTAGGGCTGTGAAGCGAAGGCTAGGATCCGGATGATTGCCCAAGAGTAGTATCATCCTTCCTTGTAACTAAGCTCTTCCCGACAGGTCCTTGCCGAAAGCTCTTCCCTTCTCATATCTTAGTGATGTAAAAGGAATCCATCGAACTTGACACATCCGAAAGTGATAAGAAAAGGATAAACCAAAGAGTCTTCGTTTGGACTTCTTCTCAACAACCTCCCAAGCAAGAGTGGCGACCATAGACATCCAAGTAAATATGACTTGAGCGGGATCAAAAGACTTACGCTAGCAAGCCAATATAGCAAGACAAAATCCGAATGCTAAATATGGTGTAGGGGTATTGGGATATAAATCAAGCTTGAGGAAGAGATTGAGAAGAATATACTCGGGCTTCAATATCCCGAGTTGAAGACTCCAAAGTGCATCTTCCCACATAGAAACTCCATCATGTGGTTGTAGCCATCAGAACCCTTGACAACATGCATAGAATAATCAAATACATCTCGACTACCTCTTAATGGTTCTGGAAAATTAAGGACCTTCCGGATGTAAGAAACTCTAAGCTTGATCTCTTTCCCTCTCACTCGTGTAACAGCTACATTGGACTCGTCCTCTTTAGCAAAGTTCAAGTAGAATTCCCACACGTGGGTGACCTTTGCTCTCTCGCCCCATTTGTCCATCACAGATCTTGTCAAAGTTGTAGTTCTATCTTCTGCCATCGATGGGTTCCTATAAGCCATCGATGGTTTGTAGACACCATTGATGGTGTTCATCAACCATCGATGGTTCATGAACAGAACTGTCGATTTCTGACCATAAATCATCTAAATTCATGCACAATTCTCTAACTAAATCATTCCAAATACTTAGTCCAGCCACATGCATTTCATATTCATCAAGATTCATGACAATGTAGACTGTTAAAATATATTTCATCCAAGCCAATGATTCGGCTTGGAACCAAGAAGTGAACGCCCATGGGATAAACACTTCAGATGGGCTTAAATATAAGCTACAGCGAAGTTTGCTCGGGTCACATGCGAACATGACTGCATGGTAAACTTTGACCCAGCTCATCCGAGTCAAAGAAGACCTGAGTCTGAGTTAATCTTCAAGTCGGACTCTGGGCCGAGTCGAAAGGCGTCTTCAAGTCGGACTCTAGGCCGAGTTGAAAGGCGTCCTCAAGTCGGCTGAGTCAATAAATGAGTTCATGTCAGATTCTAAGTCAAATATGAACTTATCAGCAAAGCTCACCGAACCCGCAGCGAAGCTTCGCCAAAGATGTAGCGAAGCTCACCTGCAAAGAACGAAGCCCTAATAGCCCACGCGGTGTCGTGGTCACCCATTCTGGCGAAGTTCGCTCATGGTCGTTATTGACGAACTTCGCCCGTGGTCATTATTGGCAAACCTTATCCATGGCCATTATTGGCGAACCTCGCCCATAACCATTCTCAGAAGCTACTTTTAAGAAAGCGGTTAATGACTACTAACTCACCCATTTAAGGGAGTTAATGACCACTAACTCACCCATTTTAAAGGGGAGTTAATGACCACTACCTCATCCATTTAAGAGGAATTAATACCCACTAACTCACCCACTTAATGCTCCCAAGCCTATAAATAGCATGATCAACATGAAAGAGGGGAGGAAAGGTCTTGGGGCTAACATTGTTCTTGGTTAGACCTCTTGCCATTGAGGGAGAGGGGAGAGAGAGAGAGAGAGAGAGAGAGAGAGAGGCTACATCGATAAAGAGCCCATCTCTTCCATTCACATTGATCTTCATAGATCATTATTATCGCCTAATCATTTGGCTCGATCAACGATCCTTGTGAGAAAGGATTCGTTCTCTTCAACTAGTCATCTAGCTTAATCAACAGTTCTTGTGAGAAAGGATGCATTAATATCTCTTCATCCGAGAAGACGTGCTATCTTAGAGATTAGACATCATCAATCGCTGAAAGACCCATCATCTTACTTGGACCGTCAATGGAGTATAAGATCGAAGCTTCATCGGCACGTAAAAGAACCCCAAAATTTAAAAAATATGAAACCCTTAAAAAACTCCACTCATGCAAAGATCATCACAATTTCAAATTTCACACCAAAATCTCCTCCTTTTGTTATTAGCAAAATATGAAAAACACACCAACGGTTTTACACTTGTTATTTGAGAAATTCATGTATAAAATCATCCAAAGGTGTAAGAGAAATACACACTGGTTCACACAAAAATAATAAAAAATAACACATAGGATTAAAATCTAATCACAAAATACTTGAATATGAGAGAAATCACATAATAAATCACATACAAAATGATTAAATATCATTGTAAAGTATATGAAACAAATAATAAAACGAATTATACTTGTTCATTGAACAAATTCAGATATATCAAGGAGAATATTGAGCAATAATAAGACTTAAACTATCTCAACTTTAGAAAGTAAGGGACTTAAACTATCAACAAATAATAAAAGAATTATACTTGTTCATTGAACAAATTCAGATATATCAAGGAGAATATTGAGCAATAATAAGACTTAAACTATCTCAACTTTAGAAAGTAAGGGAGTTAAACTATCTCAACCTTAGAAAGTAAGGGGCTTTTTGGTAACCCACCAAAACTAGGCCAGGTTCAAGCCTAGCCTAGTTTTAACCTATTTTCTATTTGGGAAAAGCTGGGCCAATTATGGCCTAGCTTTTTAGGTCATCTTGAGCCCTTAAACCGGGCCGAATTGCTCCACCCCCTAGTTGGATCAACTCTGACGTGTTTAAGGAAGTATACATAATTGGCCTTGTTTTTGTTGGGTTTGCCAAACAGACCCTAAGGACCAAAATGTCACCTTAACACCTCAACCGTATAGAATTTAGGAGGAAGAACGATAACATTTGGCGGGTGGTTCACACTATCTCTAAATATAAAAATATTCAATACATGATGGCTACCCTTTGAGAGACAAACATAATCCACGAGTGTGGGTCTTTGACCATCTTTAAGAATACACTCATTTTTCGTGGATTTCATAAGAGTGTGGATCTTTGATCATCTTTTGTGAATACACTCTTTTGTTTGATATATTTTAGCATAAATGCACAGTTTACATATAAAAATAAATCGTGCACTATTCAAGTAAAAACAAACTCCAAAACTCTTGATATGTTCCAAAATATGTCATAAACAAAATATAAAACTCTTTACCAATATTTCACATTACAAAACTTGATAAGTATAAAACTAGGTGCATGAAAATGTAGAGTGAAATATCTTGTGAAATGAACCCTAAAAAGAAATCAAGAAAAATCAAGAAAAACCACGAAAAAACAAGAAAAATCAAATTATGTACGTACAACAAGAAACGTGAGCATGCAAATATATGAAACTAAGCTAATTATCTAACAACCAAAGTGCAGATAAAGAGTTAGTATAGACCAAGTGTCTCAAGCATCACCAAAATAATATATATGTCCAAAAAAATCTGAAAAGAAGAAAGAAAGACCTTCAACAATCAAAATGCTATCTCTGTCATCACTCTTCATCATTTCCTTGCATATCCTCATCATGATCATCTCCTCCATCAATACCATGTGAAGTGATTGGATGAGGAGCTCCTGAAGGTTGTGCTGCTATAGTAAAGAAGTCACTATGTACCGGAGGTTTGCCAAGAGATGGATTTGACTGATGAAGAGCTCCCATTATACACTGCAGTGATGCATCATAGTAGGTGCGTTGCGACATTATATCAATCCTCATCGACATCATGTCTGTCCTCATCAGCTTCATACTCTCTCTCAGTGATTGCAGAGTCCACTGAGTAGGTTCGGAGAAATCTGGGGCCTGTGAAGCAGAAGACTAGGATCCAGATGATTGCCCAGTAGTAGTATCACCCTTCCTTGTAACTAAGCTCTTCCTGACAGTCTCCGCCGAAAGTGCAGCTCTTCCCTTCTCATATCTATTAGTGATGTAAAAGGGAATCCACTGAACTTGACACATTCGAGTGATAAGAAAAGGATAAACCAGCTGAGTCTTCTGTTTGGACTTCTTCTCAACAACCTTCCAAGCAGTAGTGACAACCATAGACATCCAAGTAAATATGACTTGAGCGGGATCAAAAGACTTACCGCTAGCAAGCCAATATAGCAAGACAAAATCCCGAATGCTAAATGTGGTGTAGGGGTATTGGGATATAAATCAAACTTGAGGAAGAGATTGAGAAGAATATACTCAGGCTTCAAATATCCTGAGTTGAAGACTCCAAAGTGCATCTTCCCACATAGAAACTCCATCATGTGGTTGTAGCCATCAGAACCCTTGACAACGTGCATAGAATAATCAAATACATCTCGACTACCTCTTAATGGTTCGGAAGATTAAGGACCTTCCGGATGTAAGCAACTCTAAGCTTGATCTCTTTCCTCTCACTCGTGTACTGACTACATTGGACTCGTCCTCTTTAGCAAAGTTCAAGTAGAATTCCCACACGTGGGTGACCTTTGCTCTCGCCCCATTTGTCCATCACGATCTTGTCAAAGTTGTAGTTCTATCTTACATCGATGGGTTCTATAAGCCATCGATGGTTTGTAGACACCATTGATGGTGTTCATCAACCATCGATGGTTCATGAACGAAGCTGTCGATTCGACCATAAATCATCTAAATTCATGCACAATTCTCTAACTAAATCATTCCAAATACTTAGTCCAACCACATGCATTTCATATTCATCAAGATTCATGACAATGTAGACTGTTAAAATATATTTCATCCAAGCCAATGATTCGGCTTGGAACCAAGAAGTGAGCATGGGATAAACACTTGGATGGGCTTAAATATAAGCTACAAAGTTTGCTCGGGTCACATGCGAACATGGTGCATGGTAAACTTTGACCCACTCATCCGAGTCAAAGAGACACGAGTCGAGTTAATCTTCAAGTCGGACTCGGGCGAGTCGAAAAGCGTCTTCAAGTCGGACTCTAGGCCGAGTTGAAAGATCCTCAAGTCGGTGAGTCAATAAATGAGTTCATGTCGATTCTAAGTCAAATATGAACTTATCGGCCAAAGCTCACCCGCAAATGGCCTTCAGATAAAGATTGAAGCTCACCCAGCAAAAACGAGCCGTGATAGCCCGCACGTGTCGGTCACCCATTGAAGTTCGCCATGGTCGTTATTGACGAACGAAGTGGTCATTATTGGCAAACCTTATCCATGGCCATTATTGGCGAACCTCGCCCATAACCATTCTCAGAAGCTACTTTTAAGAAAGCGGTTAATGACTACTAACTCACCCATTTAAGGGGAGTTAATGACCACTAACTCACCCATTTTAAAGGGGAGTTAATGACCACTACCTCATCCATTTAAGAGGAATTAATACCCACTAACTCACCCACTTAATGCTCCCAAGCCTATAAATAGGCATGATCAACATGAAAGAGGGGCGGAGGAAAGGTCTTGGGGCTAACATTGTTCTTGGTTAGACCTCTTGCCATTGAGGGGAGAGGGGGAGAGAGAGAGAGAGAGAGAGAGAGAGAGAGAGGCTACATCGATAAAGAGCCCATCTCTCTTCCATTCACATTGATCTTCATAGATCATTATTATCAGCTAATCATTTGGCTCGATCAACGATCCTTGTGAGAAAGGATTCGTTCTCTTCAACTAGTCATCTAGCTTAATCAACAGTTCTTGTGAGAAAGGATCTGTTAATATCTCTTCATCCAGAGAAGACTGTGCTATCTTCCGAGAGATTAGACATCATCAATCAGTGAAAGACCCATCATCTTACTTGGACCGTCAATGGAGTATAAGATCGAAGCTTCATCGGCACACAGAAAAGAACCCCAAAAAATATAAATTTTTCCTTTGTTTCATTGTAATATTTTTCTTGTAATCTGCTTCAATTGTAGTACAAAAGACCCGACACCCACAAAAATGCATAAAACCCTAAAAATTTGATCAAAAATGACATTTGGGTTTCGAACTATACCTTGATGATGATTCAAATAAGTTTAGATCACAAAACCAAGATGATAATCTCCTCAAAAATGTTAGATCACAAAGAAAATCATAGAGAGAAGAAAAATTTGAGAGAGAAAATGATAAAAAGTGGTTAAAAGTAAAAAATTTAAAACTTACCCTTTTCTTTGCTGAATCGATGGTTAACCATATATGATCTGGTCCGACTATCGATGGTAGCCCCCAAAAAAATTTAACAAAAAGAAAAAGAAAAGGAATAAAAAATAAAACTTTGATACAAATGGGTAAAGAGAGAATAGTTGAGATAAGAACTTATTCTTATAAGGAGACAACAAACATAATATAATAAACCTGTATCTCCTTATTTTTCTCTTAGACCAACGATTATTGATCTAGCTTGCTTTGAGCAACTCCTATTGTTTGAGGTGAAATATCTTGTGAAATGAACCCTAAAAAGAAATCAAGAAAATCAAGAAAAACCACGAAAAAACAAGAAAAATCAAATTATGTACATACAACAAGAAATGTGAGCATGCAAATATATGAAACTAAGCTAATTATCTAACAACCAAAGTGCGAGATAAAGAGTTAGTATAGACCAAGTGTCTCGAGCATCACCAAAATAATATATATGTCCAAAAAATCTGAAAGAAGAAAGAAAGACCTTCAACAATCAAAATGCTATCTCTCTCATCACTCTTCACCATTTCCTTGCATATCCTCATATCATGATCATCTCCTCCATCAATACCATGTGAAGTGATTGGATGAGGAGCTCTGAAGGTTGTCTTTGCTATAGTAAAGAAGTCACTATGTACCGGAGGTTTGCCAAGAGATGGATTTGACTGATGAAGAGCTCCCATTATACACTGCAGTGATGCATCATAGTAGGTGCGTTGCGACATTATATCAATCCTCATCGACATCATGTCTGTCCTCATCGACTTCATACTCTCTCTTAGTGATTGCGAGTCCAGAGTAGGTTCGGAGAAATCTAGGGCTGTGAAGCGAAGGCTAGGATCGGATGATTGCCCAGTAGTAGTATCACCCTTCCTTGTAACTAAGCTCTTCCTGACAGTCTCCGCCGAAAGTGCAGCTCTTCCCTTCTCATATCTATTAGTGATGTAAAAGGGAATCCACTGAACTTGACACATTCGAGTGATAAGAAAAGGATAAACCAGCTGAGTCTTCTGTTTGGACTTCTTCTCAACAACCTTCCAAGCGGTAGTGACAACCATAGACATCCAAGTAAATATGACTTGGCGGGATCAAAAGACTTACCGCTAGCAAGCCAATATAGCAAGACAAAATCCGAATGCTAAATATGGTGTAGGGTATTGGGATATAAATCAAGCTTGAGGAAGAGATTGAGAAGAATATACTCGGGCTTGGATATCACGAGTTGAAGACTCCAAAGTGCATCTTCCCACATAGAAACTCCATCATCCGGTTGTAGCCATCGAACCCTTGACAACATGCATAGAATAATCAAATACATCTCGACTACCTCTTAATGGTTACGGAAAATTAAGGACCTTCGGATGTAAGAAACTCTAAGCTTGATCTCTTTCCTCTCACTCGTGTAATAGCTACATTGGACTCGTCCTCTTTAGCAAAGTTCAAGTAGAATTCCCACACGTGGGTGACCTTTGCTCTCGCCCCATTTGTCCATCACGATCTTGTCAAAGTTGTAGTTCTATCTTCTGCCATCGATGGGTTCCTATAAGCCATCGATGGTTTGTAGACACCATTGATGGTGTTCATCAACCATCGATGGTTCATGAGCAGAACTGTCGATTTCTGACCATAAATCATCTAAATTCATGCACAATTCTCTAACTAAATCATTCCAAATACTTAGTCCAGCCACATGCATTTCATATTCATCAAGATTCATGACAATGTAGACTGTTAAAATATATTTCATCCAAGCCAATGATTCGGCTTGGAACCAAGAAGTGAACGCCCATGGGCTAAATACTTCAGATGGGCTCAAATATAAGCTACGAAGTTTGCTTTCGGGTCACATGCGAACATGGTGCATGGTAAACTTTGACCCACTCATCCTAGTCAAAGAAGACACGAGTCGAGTTAATCTTCAAGTCGGACTCGGGCGAGTCGAAAAGCGTCTTCAAGTCGACTCTAGGCGAGTCGAAGAAGCGTCCTCAAGTCGGCTGAGTCAATAAATGAGTTCATGTCAGATTCTAAGTCAAATATGAACTTATCAGCAAAGCTCACCGAACCCACAACGAAGCTAGCCAAAGATGTAGCGAAGCTCACCCAAGCAGCAACGAGCTTCGCCCAATAGCCCACGTGGGTCGTGTCACCCATTCTGGCGAAGTTCGCTCATGGTCGTTATTGATGAGCTTCGCCCGTAGTCATTATTGGCAAACCTTATCCATGGCCATTATTGGCGAACCTCGCCCATAACCATTCTCAGAAGCTACTTTTAAGAAAGCGGTTAATGACTACTAACTCACCCATTTAAGGGGAGTTAATGACCACTAACTCACCCATTTTAAAGGGGAGTTAATGACCACTACCTCATCCATTTAAGGGGAATTAAGGCCCACTTAATGCTCCCAAGCCTATAAATAGGCATGATCAACATGAAAGAGGGGCGTAGGAAAGGTCTTGGGGCTAACATTGTTCTTGGTTAGACCTCTTGCCATTGAGGGAGAGAGAGAGAGAGAGAGAGAGAGAGAGAGAGAGAGGCTACATCGATAAAGAGCCCATCTCTTCCATTCACATTGATCTTCATAGATCATTATTATCGACTAATCATTTGGCTCGATCAACGATCCTTGTGAGAAAGGATTCGTTCTCTTCAACTAGTCATCTAGCAATCAACGTTCTTGTGAAAGGATGCATTATATCTTCATCCGAGAGAGAAGCTGTGCTATCTTAGAGATTAGACATCATCAATCGATGAAAGACCCATCATCTTACTTGGACCGTCAATGGAGTATAAGATCGAAGCTTCATCGGCACGAAAAAGAACCCCAAAAATATAAATTTTTCCTTTGTTTCATTGTAATATTTTTCTTGTAATCTGCTTCAATTGTAGTACAAAAGACCGACACCCACAAAAATGCATAAAACCTAAAAATTTGATCAAAAATGACATTTGGGTTTCGAACTATACCTTGATGATGATTCAAATAAGTTTAGATCACAAAACCAAGATGATAATCTCCTCAAAAATGTTAGATCACAAAGAAAATCATAGAGAGAAGAAAAATTTGAGAGAGAAAATGATAAAAAGTGGTTAAAAGTAAAAAATTTAAAACTTACCCTTTTCTTTGCTGAATCGATGGTTAACCATATATGATCTGGTCCGACTATCGATGGTAGCCCCCAAAAAAATTTAACAAAAAGAAAAAGAAAAGGAATAAAAAATAAAACTTTGATACAAATGGGTAAAGAGAGAATAGTTGAGATAAGAACTTATTCTTATAAGGAGACAACAAACATAATATAATAAACCTGTATCTCCTTATTTTTCTCTTAGACCAACGATTATTGATCTAGCTTGCTTTGAGCAACTCCTATTGTTTGAGGTGAATTTTTTTTTTTTGCAAGGAGAGAGATCCTGCGAAGATTCATACCAATCAAAAAAAAAAAATTTAAATCAAAAATCAAATCCTAACTAACTAGATCTCCTGCACCAAATTAAAAAATCAAACTCTCCATCAATTTGTCTCCTGTGCGTATGCAACAAGCCCAACAAACAAATAAATAAATAAATAAATAAATAAATGACAACTGAGACCCACCAAGCCCATTCCATTAAAGAGTATATGGGCCGGTCCATGAAAGGAGTTAAAAAGAAAAAAGAGCCCACCTCTTTCATACACCCAACTCTTCCTCAGTTACCCCACTACAGCCATTACCCAAAGAAAACCACCCACTCCCTCCATCTTCTCCACAATATTAATCTCATCTTCTCTTCTATTTATCAATCTGAGACCCCAACCGAAAAAGGGAGAGGAACCCGTAGCAAGTGGCTGCTAGAAAGAAGTTCATCACAATCTCGAAATCTCAATTACATGGTGGAAGAAATTTTTTTTTCGCTTTACTTTTTCCCTGTAAAATCATTTGTTTTTCTTTTTGCTTTTTCAGTTCTTGATTGTTTTGTTGCATGTTGTCTTTCGCTGGTATAGTGTGGAATTGGTGTTATGAAGAATGGGTACTGGACTCAATCGATGCTGTCAGGTGAGGAATGGGTATTTGATGTTGCATATTACGTTCGTGTGAAACTTTACCTGGTTAAATTCTTTGACTGAGTTTATTATGGATTATTTGGATATTTTCATATTCAGATAGTCTTAAGTACGAAGAGGAAGCCTTCTGAAATTTCCGCGCACAACCACGAGCATGTAAACAAAGAGGAAGCCTTCTGGAACAAAATTCTAAATACTTCAACAGAGCGGAACAGAATTCTAAATACTTCAACAGAGCGGAACAGAATTCTAAATACTTCAACAGAGCGGAACAGAATTCTAAATACTTGAACAGAGCGAATATAAGTACGAAGGTCGTGTAGTTGGGTGACTTGGGTCATGTAAGAAGCCTCATAACAAAGTATAAACAAGTAAAAACAAACTCCAAAACTCTTGATATGTTCCAAAAATATGTCATAAACAAAATATAAAACTCTTTACCAATATTTCACATTACAAAACTTGATAAGTATAAAACTAGGTGCATGAAAATGTAGAGTGAAATATCTTGTGAAATGAACCCTAAAAAGAAATCAAGAAAACCAAGAAAAACAAGAAAAATCAAATTATGTACATACAACAAGAAATGTGAGCATGCAAATATATGAAACTAAGCTAATTATCTAACAACCAAAGTGCAGATAAAGAGTTAGTATAGACCAAGTGTCTCGAGCATCACCAAAATAATATATATGTCCAAAAAATGAAAAGAAGAAAGAAAGACCTTCAACAATCAAAATGCTATCTCTCTCATCACTCTTCACCATTTCCTTGCATATCCTCATATCATGATCATCTCCTCCATCAATACCATGTGAAGTGATTGGATGAGGAGCTCCTGAAGGTTGTGCTGCTATAGTAAAGAAGTCACTATGTATCGGAGGTCTGCCAAGAGATGGATTTGACTGATGAAGAGCTCCCATTATACACTGTAGTGATGCATCATAGTAGGTGCGCTATGACATTATATCAATCCTCATCGACATCATGTCTATCCTCATCGCCTTCATACTCTCTTAGTGATTGCAGAGTCCATCGAGTAGGTTCGAGAAATCTAGGGCCTGTGAAGCGAAGACTAGGATCCAGATGATTGCCCAGTAGTAGTATCATCCTTCCTTGTAACTAAGCTCTTCCTGACAGCCTAAAAGTGCCTCTTCCCTTCTCATATCTTAGTGATGTAAAAGGGAATCCATCGAACTTGACACATCCGAAAGTGATAAGAAAAGGATAAACCAAAAGTCTTCGTTTGGACTTCTTCTCAACAACCTTCCAAGCAGTAGTGACAACCATAGACATCCAAGTAAATATGACTTGAGCGGGATCAAAAGACTTACCGCTAGCAAGCCAATATAGCAAGACAAAATCCCGAATGCTAAATGTGGTGTAGGGGTATTGGGATATAAATCAAACTTGAGGAAGAGATTGAGAAGAATATACTCAGGCTTCAAATATCCTGAGTTGAAGACTCCAAAGTGCATCTTCCCACATAGAAACTCCATCATGTGGTTGTAGCCATCAGAACCCTTGACAACGTGCATAGAATAATCAAATACATCTCGACTACCTCTTAATGGTTCTGGAAGATTAAGGACCTTCCGGATGTAAGCAACTCTAAGCTTGATCTCTTTCCCTCTCACTCGTGTAATAGCTACATTGGACCCGTCCTCTTTAGCAAAGTTCAAGTAGAATTCCCACACGTGGGTGACCTTTGCTCTCTCGCCCCATTTGTCCATCACAGATCTTGTCAAAGTTGTAGTTCTATCTTCTGCCATCGATGGGTTCCTATAAGCCATCAATGGTTTGTAGACACCATTGATGGTGTTCATCAACCATCGATGGTTCATGAGCAGAACTGTCGATTTCTGACCATAAATCATCTAAATTCACGCACAATTCTCTAACTAAATCATTCCAAATACTTAGTCCAACCACATGCATTTCATATTCATCAAGATCCATCACAATGTAGACTCTTAAAATATATTTCATCCAAGTCAATGATTCGGCTTGGAACCAAGAAGTGAACGCCCATGGGCTAAATACTTCAGATGGGCTCAAATATAAGCTACAACGAAGTTTGCTCGGGTCACATGCGAACATGACTGCATGGTAAACTTTGACCCAGCTCATCCTAGTCAAAGAAGACCTGAGTCTGAGTTAATCTTCAAGTCGGACTCTGGGCCGAGTCGAAAGGCGTCTTCAAGTCGACTCTAGGCCGAGTCGAAAGGCGTCCTCAAGTCGGCCGAGTCAATAAACGAGTTCATGTTAGATTCTACGTCAAATATGAACTTATCAGCAAAGCTCACCGAACCCACAACGAAGCTAGCCAAAGATGTAGCGAAGCTCACCTAAGCAAAGAACGAAGCCGCTAATAGCCCACGCGGTGTCGTGGTCACCCATTCCGAAGTTCGCCATGGTCGTTATTGATGAGCTTAGCGTAGTCATTATTGGCAAACCTTATCCATGGCCATTATTGGCGAACCTCACCATAACCATTCTCGAAGCTACTTTTAAGAAAGCGTTAATGACTACTAACTCACCCATTTTAAAGGGGAGTTAATGACCACTAACTCACCCATTTTAAAGGGGAGTTAATGACCACTACCTCATCCATTTAAGAGGAATTAATACCCACTAACTCACCCATTTTAAAGGGGAGTTAATGACCACTACCTCATCCATTTAAGAGGAATTAATACCCACTAACTCACCCATTTTAAAGGGGAGTTAATGACCACTACCTCATCCATTTAAGAGGAATTAATACCCACTAACTCACCCATTTTAAAGGGGAGTTAATGACCACTACCTCATCCATTTAAGAGGAATTAATACCCACTAACTCACCCATTTTAAAGGGGAGTTAATGACCACTAACTCACCCATTTTAAAGGGGAGTTAATGACCACTACCTCATCCATTTAAGAGGAATTAATACCCACTAACTCACCCATTTTAAAGGGGAGTTAATGACCACTAACTCACCCATTTTAAAGGGGAGTTAATGACCACTAACTCACCCATTTTAAAGGGGAGTTAATGACCACTAACTCACCCATTTTAAAGGGGAGTTAATGACCACTAACTCACCCATTTTAAAGGGGAGTTAATGACCACTAACTCACCCATTTTAAAGGGGAGTTAATGACCACTAACTCACCCATTTTAAAGGGGAGTTAATGACCACTACCTCATCCATTTAAGAGGAATTAATACCCACTAACTCACCCATTTTAAAGGGGAGTTAATGACCACTACCTCATCCATTTAAGAGGAATTAATACCCACTAACTCACCCATTTTAAAGGGGAGTTAATGACCACTACCTCATCCATTTAAGAGGAATTAATACCCACTAACTCACCCATTTTAAAGGGGAGTTAATGACCACTAACTCACCCATTTTAAAGGGGAGTTAATGACCACTAACTCACCCATTTTAAAGGGGAGTTAATGACCACTAACTCACCCATTTTAAAGGGGAGTTAATGACCACTAACTCACCCATTTTAAAGGGGAGTTAATGACCACTACCTCATCCATTTAAGAGGAATTAATACCCACTAACTCACCCATTTTAAAGGGGAGTTAATGACCACTAACTCACCCATTTTAAAGGGGAGTTAATGACCACTAACTCACCCATTTTAAAGGGGAGTTAATGACCACTAACTCACCCATTTTAAAGGGGAGTTAATGACCACTACCTCATCCATTTAAGAGGAATTAATACCCACTAACTCACCCACTTAATGCTCCCAAGCCTATAAATAGGCATGATCAACATGAAAGAGGGCGAGGAAAGGTCTTGGGGCTAACATTGTTCTTGGTTAGACCTCTTGCCATTGAGAAAAGAGAGAGAGAGAGAGAGAGAGAGAGAGAGAGATTTAGAGGCTACATCGACAAAGAGCCCATCTCTCCTCCATTCTCATTGATCTTCATAGATCATTATTATCAGCTAATCATTTGGCTCGATCAACGATCCTTGTGAGAAAGGATTCGTTCTCTTCAACTAGTCATCTAGCTTAATTAACAGTTTTTGTGAGAAATGATCTGTTAATATCTCTTCATCCAGAGAAGACTGTGCTATCTTCCGAGAGATTAGACATCATCAATCAGTGACAGACCCATCATCTTACTCGGACCGTCAATGGAGTACAAGATCGACGCTCCATCGGCACACAGAAAAGAACCCCAGGAAATATAAATTTTTCCTTTGTTTCATTGTAATATTTTTCTTGTAATATGCTTCAATTGTAGTACAAAAGACCCGAAACACACAAAAATGCATAAAACCCTAAAATTTTGATCAAAAATGACATTTGGGTTTCGAACTGTACCTTGATGATGATTCAAAGGAGTTTAGATCACAAAACCAAGATGATTATCTCCTCAAAAATGTTAGATCACAGCAAAATCATAGAGAGAAGAAAAAATTTGAGAGAGAAAATGATAAAAAGTGGTTAAAAGTAAAAAAAATTTAAAACTTACCCCCTTTTACTGCTGCGAATCGATGGTTAACCATATATGATCGGGGTCTGACTATCGATGGTAGCCCCCAAAAAAATTTAACAAAAAGAAAAAGAAAAGAAATAAAAAAAAAAACTTTGATACAAATGGGTAAAGAGAGAATAGTTGAGATAAGAACTTATTCTTATAAGGAGACAACAAACATAATATAATAAACCTGTATCTCCTTATTTTTCTCTTAGACCAACGATTATTGATCTAGCACTGCTTTGAGCAACTCCTATTGTTTGAGGTGAATTTTTTTTTTTTTGCAAGGAGAGAGGTCCTGCGAAGATTCATACCAATCAAAAAAAAAATTTAAATCAAAAATCAAATCCTAACTAACTAGATCTCCTGCGCCAAATTAAAAATCAAAGTCTCCATCAATTTGTCTCCTGTGCGTATGCAACAAGCCCAACAAACAAATAAGACCCACCAAGCCCATTCCATTAAAGAGTATATGGGCCGACCCATGAAAGGAGTTAAAAGAAAAAGAAAAGAAAAGGAATAAAAAATAAAACTTTGATACAAATGGGTAAAGAGAGAATAGTTGAGATAAGAACTTATTCTTATAAGGAGACAACAAACATAATATAATAAACCTGTATCTCCTTATTTTTCTCTTAGACCAACGATTATTGATCTAGCACCGCTTTGAGCAACTCCTATTGTTTGAGGTGAATTTTTTTTTGCAAGGAGAGAGGTCCTGCGAAGATTCATACCAATCAAAAAAAAAAATTTAACAAAAAGAAAAAGAAAAGGAATAAAAAATAAAACTTTGATACAAATGGGTAAAGAGAGAATAGTTGAGATAAGAACTTATTCTTATAAGGAGACAACAAACATAATATAATAAACCTGTATCTCCTTATTTTTCTCTTAGACCAACGATTATTGATCTAGCACCGCTTTGAGCAACTCCTATTGTTTGAGGTGAATTTTTTTTTGCAAGGAGAGAGGTCCTGCGAAGATTCATACCAATCAAAAAAAAAAATTTAAATCAAAAATCAAATCCTAACTAACTAGATCTCCTGCACCAAATTAAAAAATCAAACTCTCCATCAATTTGTCTCCTGTGCGTATGCAACAAGCCCAACAAACAAATAAGACCCACCAAGCCCATTCCATTAAAGAATTTATTCGACCCTTTAATACACAACTTCAAATAAACGCTATTAAAGAATTTATTCGACCCTTTAATACACAACTTCAAATAAACGCTATTAAAGAATTTATTCGACCCTTTAATATGCGACTTCAAATTAATGCTATTAGAGGATTTCTTCTGACCCTTTAATACACAACTTCAAATAAACGCTATTAAAGAATTTATTCGACCCTTTAATACACAACTTCAAATAAACGCTATTAAAGAATTTATTCGACCCTTTAATATGCGACTTCAAATTAATGCTATTAGAGGATTTCTTCTGACCCTTTAATACACAACTTCAAATAAACGCTATTAAAGAATTTATTCGACCCTTTAATATGCGACTTCAAATTAATGCTATTAGAGGATTTCTTCTGACCCTTTAATACACAACTTCAAATAAACGCTATTAAAGAATTTATTCGACCCTTTAATATGCGACTTCAAATTAATGCTATTAGAGGATTTCTTCTGACCCTTTAATATGCGACTTCAAATTAATGCTATTAGAGGATTTCTTCTGACCCTTTAATACACAACTTCAAATAAACGCTATTAAAGAATTTATTCGACCCTTTAATACACAACTTCAAATAAACGCTATTAAAGAATTTATTCGACCCTTTAATATGCGACTTCAAATTAATGCTATTAGAGGATTTCTTCTGACCCTTTAATACACAACTTCAAATAAACGCTATTAAAGAATTTATTCGACCCTTTAATACACAACTTCAAATAAACGCTATTAAAGAATTTATTCGACCCTTTAATACACAACTTCAAATAAACGCTATTAAAGAATTTATTCGACCCTTTAATACACAACTTCAAATAAACGCTATTAAAGAATTTATTCGACCCTTTAATACACAACTTCAAATAAACGCTATTAAAGAATTTATTCGACCCTTTAATACACAACTTCAAATAAACGCTATTAAAGAATTTATTCGACCCTTTAATACACAACTTCAAATAAACGCTATTAAAGAATTTATTCGACCCTTTAATATGCGACTTCAAATTAATGCTATTAGAGGATTTCTTCTGACCCTTTAATACACAACTTCAAATAAACGCTATTAAAGAATTTATTCGACCCTTTAATACACAACTTCAAATAAACGCTATTAAAGAATTTATTCGACCCTTTAATACACAACTTCAAATAAACGCTATTAAAGAATTTATTCGACCCTTTAATACACAACTTCAAATAAACGCTATTAAAGAATTTATTCGACCCTTTAATATGCGACTTCAAATTAATGCTATTAGAGGATTTCTTCTGACCCTTTAATACACAACTTCAAATAAACGCTATTAAAGAATTTATTCGACCCTTTAATACACAACTTCAAATAAACGCTATTAAAGAATTTATTCGACCCTTTAATACACAACTTCAAATAAACGCTATTAAAGAATTTATTCGACCCTTTAATATGCGACTTCAAATTAATGCTATTAGAGGATTTCTTCTGACCCTTTAATACACAACTTCAAATAAACGCTATTAAAGAATTTATTCGACCCTTTAATATGCGACTTCAAATTAATGCTATTAGAGGATTTCTTCTGACCCTTTAATACACAACTTCAAATAAACGCTATTAAAGAATTTATTCGACCCTTTAATACACAACTTCAAATAAACGCTATTAAAGAATTTATTCGACCCTTTAATACACAACTTCAAATAAACGCTATTAAAGAATTTATTCGACCCTTTAATATGCGACTTCAAATTAATGCTATTAGAGGATTTCTTCTGACCCTTTAATACACAACTTCAAATAAACGCTATTAAAGAATTTATTCGACCCTTTAATATGCGACTTCAAATTAATGCTATTAGAGGATTTCTTCTGACCCTTTAATACACAACTTCAAATAAACGCTATTAAAGAATTTATTCGACCCTTTAATATGCGACTTCAAATTAATGCTATTAGAGGATTTCTTCTGACCCTTTAATACACAACTTCAAATAAACGCTATTAAAGAATTTATTCGACCCTTTAATACACAACTTCAAATAAACGCTATTAAAGAATTTATTCGACCCTTTAATACACAACTTCAAATAAACGCTATTAAAGAATTTATTCGACCCTTTAATATGCGACTTCAAATTAATGCTATTAGAGGATTTCTTCTGACCCTTTAATATGCGACTTCAAATTAATGCTATTAGAGGATTTCTTCTGACCCTTTAATATGCGACTTCAAATTAATGCTATTAGAGGATTTCTTCTGACCCTTTAATATGCGACTTCAAATTAATGCTATTAGAGGATTTCTTCTGACCCTTTAATATGCGACTTCAAATTAATGCTATTAGAGGATTTCTTCTGACCCTTTAATATGCGACTTCAAATTAATGCTATTAGAGGATTTCTTCGGACCCTTTAATACACAACTTCAAATAAACGCTATTAAAGGATTTCTTCTGACCCTTTAATACACAACTTCAAATAAACGCTATTAAAGGATTTCTTCTGACCCTTTAATACACAACTTCAAATAAACGCTATTAAAGAATTTATTCGGACCCTTTAATATGCGACTTCAAATTAATGCTATTAGAGGATTTCTTCGGACCCTTTAATATGCAACTTCAAATTAATGCTATTAGAGGAATTCTTCGGACCCTTTAATACGCAACTTCAAATAAACGCTATTTCGGGTCCTCTATTGGCGAAATATGCAAAATTTTGTCAAAGGATTTCTTGTTATGGCCCAAAACTAAGTAATTTGGACCAACTATAAATGCAAACAAACTGCTAGCGTACTGCACAAAAGAGGCCTTTGCAAAACAACCCAAAGTAATTCCTGTAATCACAAAACAGCCCAAGACAAATTCAGAAATTGTAAATGAGTCCCAAAACATGCAGAAATTGCAAACCAATCCAAAAAAATGCTGAAAATTGCAAATCAGTCCCAAAAAGGGTTGAAAACTGCAAATTAGTCACCAAAAAGGGCTGAAAATCAGTCCCCAAAAAGTTAGAAATTACAGATCAACCCTAAAAATGATGAAATTCTCCAAATCAAACCAAAATCAAATGACCAAAATGTCGCTAAACTATAACCCAAATCAAATCAAACGATTGAAATGTCGCTAAACTATAACCCAAATCAAATCAAATCAAACGATCGAAATGTCGCTAAACTATAACCCAAATCAAATCAAATCAAATGACCGAAATGTCGCTAAACTATAACCCAAATCAAATCAAATCAAATCAAAGGACCGAGATGTCTCTAAACTAAAATCAAATCCAAATTATGGACCGAGATGTCCCTAAACTAAAATCAAATTCAAATTATGGACCGAAATGTCCCTAAACTAAAGGCAAACCCAAATTATGGACCGAGATGTCCCTAAACTAAAATCAAATTCAAATTATGGACCGAAATGTCCCTTAACTAAAAGCAAACCCAAATTAGGGACCGAGATGTCCCTAAACTAAAATCAAATCCAAATTATGGACCGAGATGTCCCTAAGCTAAAATCAAATCCAAATTATGGACCGGAATGTCCCTAAACTAAAATCAAATCCAAACCAAATTATGGACCGAGATGTCCCTAAACTAAAGTCAATTCAATCCAAATCAAATCACCAAAAATCAAACGAAACTCAAAAAAATGTTATTCCATTCAAACATATAGATTTTATTTCTAGCATTATTGATTAAGCTCATAAAATTTATAACCCGTTAATCGAAGGTTCCTTTGGTTCACTCCAAAGGATAATTAACAATAGACTCTTGAGTCTATTGGAGATATTGAACCCCATTATTAATAAACCTCTATCTTTGTAGAGGGAATCTTAGGGATATACCCCAACTAAAATAATATATGTTTCCTTATCCATCCTAAAGGGAATAATCCTTTTAGGGTGAGATTTGCGACCCTACACCTATGTGTTACCTCAATCATCGATCTTCCTGCAGCCCTACAGTAAAGCAAAAAGGTGTGACCTAGATATCCACATAGGTCCATATTGGTTAGGAATTGTACCTGTAGGCATTCAAATATGCTTAACCATTTTAACTCTGTATTGCAATCGATAATTCATTGAAACATGACCCATTCTACCACATAAGTAACACATAGTAGATGATGCATTAGAAATGGATGCAAAGTAATTTAAATTATTCCCCTTTACAAATGAATGTTGAAACTTTTTATGTTTTCCTGAATATGAATAACCAAGTTCAATTTCAGCTTTTGCAAACCATTGATTGTTAAAGACCATGTTTAAACCTTTAGAACCTAACAAAAAAAATTTCACAGTCTTTTCCAAATCAAGATTTTTGGAATTTAGTTGTTTATTTTAGAAATAATAGTAGTGCACTTAATTTTAAACTTTATTTATTTAAAAGACAATTCACTAATAATTGCTTACCTTAGCAATTAACTTTTCATTGTCAATAATTTTATCATCTAGTTGCTTAAATAAACATGAAATTTGATCTTGAAAGTTAGAACATTGTATGCAATCAATTGTGGTGATGGCACAATGTGAATTATGTGAATCCAAATTTACGGAAAAAGACTCAATTTTCTCACATAAGGTTTTCTTTTCTTTCCTCAAATTTGCATTCACTCTTTTATAACTTTATATTTCTCAACAATTTTCTCAAATTATTTCAAAGATTTCTTTATACTTAGAATATAACTTGTCATTTGAAGGATATATCTCATTCTCTGAATTCTCACTTTCAGAATCATATGTTTCACCTTGTTCTGAATCTGAAGTTGCATTGTTTCTCCCCATAAGACATAAATTTGCTTTCTTCTCATCTTCACTCGAACCAACTTCTGATTCTTCATCACTCATCATATCTCAAGTTGCCACCTTTAAACTTTTTTGCTCCATCTTCTCGTCTTTCTTATTCAATGGGCATTTGTTTTTGTAGTGGCCTGTTTCTACAACGATAACAAATAGGTTCAATTTTATATTCACTAGATGAATATTTATTTACCTTACTTGTATATTAATTTCATCTATTTTGTAGATATTTCTATCCATTCTTTATTCTAAGAAAAGATTTGAACCCTTTTATAATGAATCCAACTTGACTATTTTCATCTTCCGACCATGAGCTTGACTCTTTCTTTTTTGTGGATCGAGATTTTTTCTTTTTCACTTTTAGGGTCAATGACTTCTTCTTCAAGTTATCTTCTACATTATTTTCTCTCTTTTTTAGTCACACTTCATAAGTGAGAACATTATCTACAAGATTCTCAAGAGTTCATTTAGAAAACTTTATAATTCTTCGATAGCCGTTACCTTTAGTTACCAATCCCTAGAAAGAGAATGAAGAAATTTTCTCACCGGTTCCTTGTTATCATACTCTTTTCTTAAAGCTTTTGATTTATTCACAATGCCTGTGAATTTGGTGAACATATCCTAAATATCTCCGAGGCCTTCATCTTGAAATTCTCATATTTACTCACAAGAATTGTTAGTTTTGCCACTTTCACTTGTGAAGTTTTCTCGTGTGTAACTTCCAATATTTTCCAGATTTCATGTACAATAGAACAATTTAATACACGGTTAAATACTTCAGTAGTTAAAGAATAATAAAAGCATTCATAGGCTTTACATTCAAAGCATAAATCTTTTTATCATGTGCGGTCCACTTATCTCTAGGAGTAATAACAGTAACCTCTTCTACAATGGTAACAGGTTCACTATAGCCGTTCTCTACGCTACTCCAAACATCATAATCAGTGGATAAGAAAAAGACTCTCATACATGCTTTCCGATAGGTGTAGTTTGTCCCATTAAAAAGCGGGTGTCGGTTAACTACATGTCCCTCAGGAAAAGCTATTGCGGCGGTCAAAATAGACATATGTACCATATGTTGTGAATCCTAATGATGGGTAACCTGACTCTGATACTACTTGTTTGATCTGAGATGCAAGCCTAGAGTGTTGGGGGGGGGAGTTAATAGGGTTGCTATCATTTTTTGCTAAAAAACACAAAATATGCAGCAAAAAAGAGAAAATAAAAGTGAAAAATAATCGATTCCGTGGTTTCAACAAGGTCGTTCAAGAAACCTGAATGTCAAACCCGCCATGCACCAACACCGCAACAACATGTTTCACCATCACAAGAATATCTCTAGTGAAGTCAAGTAACGGTGAAAGTACAAGACAGCAAATAAATAATAAAATAGAACAATGAGATCGAGAATTTACTAAGTAGTATAAAGATCATCAACATCAATAGGGCCCATCCGAGATAAAATAGCATATATAGAATCTGCCTCAAGACAAGAATCAAGAAGAGGTTCACTAAGGCACTCACCTTTACACAATAGGATCACAAATCTCTAGAGTCTAAAAACAATTAAAATAAATATCTACCGTGGAGCTCAAAAATAACTACTAATATAAATAATTAAAAGAGGTCTGATGCTATCCATCAACCTCGCGACTGCACACCCGCCTCACGCCGAAAAGAGGGGAAACAACGAGCCAAGCTATAGCGAGAATCATCTCCACCGCCTGTGGGAAGGGCTAGGAGAATATAAGAAAATAATGGTTAATACATATAGATACAAAATCATTCATAAAGTACTAAAGGAAAATTGGCATGTAGAGACCCACAATACAAGAGTTAGTACGCCGATTTAAATAATCCAAACAAGGAAACCCTCATGTATATACCATGTCTCGAATTGTGAATCACTATATACCAATTCCAGTCCTACTGAATGAAAAATATTACCAAAAGTAAAATACAATTATTCCAAACCTCAACTTTAGAGTCAAAGTCACATCTCGAACTACCCTGATAGTTGGTACGCATCACAAGGGAATATCGCCTAGCTCACCATCACCACAAATCATATCACATATATACTATGTATGCAATGCATCTAAACGCACTCCAACACTCGGGTAATTTAACATGGAAGCAATAACACAAGCTATGACCATATATATATATATATATATATATATATATATATATATATATATATATATATATATATATATATATATATATATATATATATATATATATATATATATATATATATATATATATATATATATATATTCTCACAATATATTCGACAAGGAGCAAGGACTAATAGAATCGCCTGCTTAACTTAAGTTATTAACATTCCACCATGCTATTTTTACAAGAAATTCTACTACCATCGCATCATCATGCGGATCGACATATACGGCTTACTAGCCTCATTGTATCACCATACGGATCGACATAGATGGCTCATTAGCCTCATCGCATTACCTTATGGATCGACGTGATAATGCTCATCGGCCTCATCGCATTACCTTATGGATCGACATATATGGCTCACTAGCCTAACGGTCCCGTGATGTCACGATACTTTATTAAGAACATGTACTTATGTGTTCGTGCACATATCTCTGTACAAATAATATCTCATGTCCACAACATCTCAGGTGTTTAATAGATTCTAGACATCATAATACAATTCAGGTTGGTCAAGAAATTTCTCAAATCAAAAGTATACGACTCAAAACATACACATGCACAAATTCGCTAAAAATCCTATGAAATCCCTCAAAATTGCCAAAGAAAAGAACTAGGCTTTGAGAGAAGGGAAAAGGACTACTAGGGTTTGGGAAACAGGAGAAAAGAGGTATTTTCCATGTTTAAATATGTGTATATATGACAGCAAACCCAAAAACTACAGCCCTAAACTCAAACCTCGAACCGAAAAACAATCTGACTAGAAATAAACGCCGGTATTTTAACTATAATTTTTGCATCCGACCTCAGAATGAGATGATTAAAGATTTTCTGGAAAGCTGATGAAGGTATCTACAACTTTGATCTTTTAAGTTTTTCCATATTCACAACGTATCAGTGTGAAAAAGATAGAATCTCTCCACTAGTCATAAATTTCCAGATTTATGCATCGAGCATGATTGGTGCACTTGCACTCATATATGCACATATATATGTTGTAAAATCATCAGAACTCAGATAAACAAGGTTGTTTAATTATTTTCAGATCACAAAACATCTCTATAACTCATTGTAAATCTTTTAAACACGAAAGATTAAATCTTTACACATATAATATAAAAGAATCTCTTTTCTATATTCAAAACTAGTTCTTTTAGGCTCAATAAAACATTGTGAAAGAGTTTCATTAAAACGATTCTCTGAAAAATTAGGTGTAGGGTTAGCAGAGATGAAACTCACCAAATTTTGTTAAAACAAGTGAAGGATGCAAAGGCGAGGTAGATCCCTAAGTCAGCCAATCCAAGGTGAAATCTTGCTTCAAAGGCTCTTGAATTCTCACAATAAAGTTCTAGCGTTTCGAGGAGGGTTTGGTGGCTGTTAGGGTTTGAGAGTTCTGATAAAAGATGTGAAAATTCGTGAAAACATGTATTTATATACAGGTAAACCCGAAATAACCCAGTCAAACCCGAAATCCAATAAGAACCAGGAAATCTGTTTTGACTAGGAAAGTATCCCCTTCGGTAGTTTGATCATAACTTTCTCATACGAACTCCAAATGAGGTGATATAAGATTTGTTGGAAAGCTGTTGAAGAGACCTATAACTTTTGTGTTTTAAGGTTTTTCAGATTATAAATGTAGCAGTGTGTAAAACCTATAAACTCATAACTGGTCATTATTTCCAGATTTATACTCGTGCATGTTTCGTGCATGTTTTGACACGTTTCTCTTACAAATGTGAACTTGTTTGTTCTCAAAGCACTTGATAACATACTAAAATATCATTTAATGATATTTGTCATCATAAAATATATTTATCAATATATATCACAAAATATTCAAATTATCGGGGTTTTACAATAACCAACCAAGGACACACAATATTTTATAGTAGTTTGAATAATAATCCTACATTTACTCTTCTTTCTCATGAAAGGGCTTCCTCACTATGCCAAGAGTTCTCCCCAATCACAACCTGAGTCAGTAGGCTTACAAAGACCGTACCCAAAATTTACTCGAAACCAGTCATCTAACCTAACTCTCTATAATAAGTAAACTCATGTTGCTCTAGCTAGTCTCAATCCTCAATTAACATCGGCTTGAATACGCCATAAAAATAAGTTTGAAACAAAACAACAAATACAATTTAAGCACAGAAAATAAGAAAGATCTTGCAGCCCTTTTTGATTAACAAACCGTCCTTCAATGAATCAAATAAAGCTTGATGATGAACGATGTAGATAATGAAATTAAGGGAAATTCTCCTAGCTGAGATGATCCAAAATGTTGAGCGTGATGAGAAAGAGTTTATTGAGGCTCTAGGGGTCAAAACCTTCAATCCAATATCTTCTCTAATCTAAACCCTAAAGCTCTCTCCTCTATCTATCTGTTTCAATCATATATAGCATTTAATCAACTAAGAAAGAGATATCCTAAATGTGGAAGAAGTTGGAGATTAAAAGGAATGATGAACGGCTATTATTAAATCCTCAAATATGCAATCAGCCGACTTTACTATTGATGGTTGCACATGACCATCAACACCTGCTACTTCTACAAACTCCATCCACCGCAGACATAAGCCCACACATTGATCCAGACATCGAGGTGCCCATCTGCATCTTCAAACTCTGACTTTGAACTTTGACAAACATTGACTCCGACTCCGACCTCCGACATCTTCTCCATCATCGATGACGTCATCCTCTCCCTCAAATGAACTTCTGTTCTCGAGTTCGTCACCTTATCAGATCCTAGCTGCCCTCGAATCGAGCTTCAACTTTCTCACTCTTGCGAAAGCCTACGCCCACCAGGTCTTCAATGAAATCCCCAACCAGATCATGCCCTTTTTTATCATGTCCTTCGTTGCCCTGTCCAATAGCCTCAACCAAGGCAATCTCTCACTCGCCGGTGAGTACCTTGCTGCTCAATTCTCTAGTGGAGTTGCTGATGCTGTTGCAGGAGCTACAGGGGCGTCAGATCATCGAGAAACAACATTAATCGTAATAGTAGCAGCAACAAGTTAACTCAATGTACCCGTCAACGGGTCCCGCCGGTGACATCAGCATCACCTTCGCCTTCCTCGCCTTAGACGCCTGCACCGCCACCACGTCAGACATGGATGAGTCATCTCGTCGTTGAATCTAGATCCAATTAGGTCGGTATCGATCTCGCTTTGAAACCCTAGTCTCATTGTCATCGATCTGCTCTGACCAAGTCGGACCCCCTGCTCGTCATCGTCCTTGCGGCTTCAACCATCGTCTAAATTCTACCGTTGCAAACTCTCGCCTTGCGAAACCCTAGCAGGTCCTCCACCGTAAACCTCTGCCTACTAACACCACCGCTGCTCCGATTGGTGAAATTGCACAAACTATTCATCGCATGCACACAAGGTGTTCGACGAATTGCCTTAGCGAGATTTCGCTCATTGGCTAGCCTCTGGCCAAGCTTTCTCCAGCCAAGCGTTTTCCACTCACCAATGCTTGCAAGATCCGATCACCATGCCTCCTCTCGCGACCGCAGGTCCGCCCTCTAGCGACCACCGTGCGTGACCGCCGATCACTGCTGCAACATCATACCTCGCCGCTTGCAAGATCTAGTCACCGCGTCTCCTCTCGCGACTGCAGGTCCGCCCTCTCGCAACCACGGTGCATGGCTGTCGATCACACTGCAATAACATGATGTCGCCGCCTATAATTCCAGCCACCAATGTGCTCCAATTCAACCACCTCTCGCCAAGCCATGCTAACAACCATCTATGCAAAATTTTACTCATCTTATCCAAACTCACGATTCTCTGCCAACCAGGAGTTTGACGGGGGGTGTTAGATATAGTAGTATTAGGATATCAGCTTTCCTTTATTTTAGTCCCATAACGATTAAATTCTAGGACCTCTCCTCTTACGCTTGTATTTAAGCAGTTCAATACAATGAATAAAACAAGTCTCTTTTCTCCCAAAAGCTCTTTTCTCCCAAAAGCTCTTTTCTTAACACTCAGATCGATGTCATGAAATATTGATGCTGTAGTGGCAAGTGAAATAGGGATATCAGCGTAAGTAACAGTATCTCCATATGTTCATTTGTAGAATAAAACAGCATGATGTGCTTGTGAAGAGATATCAACATAGGTGATTTCACAGTATAGTTATGTGAGTTGGTTCTTTGCTTTAGCCAACCTAATAAAGTATTACATTAAGAAACTCAGCTCCCAAATTTCTCATTTTCAACTGAATATTCATCATCCTCAAAATATCATCATAAAGGGGGGAAAACTGCAAAACAATTTGCCAAAGAAAATAATATGCATTTTTGGGCTTGTATGATGCAGATGATATGCTGATATACACATCACAAGTCGGAATAAATTGCTGACAAGTTCCCTTATATGAATCTTCAGTAGCATTTATATCTTTCAACTCGTTTCTCAGAACTCATCACCTCTAGCATGGTGTTTTGAGATGAATAAAGTTTAGATAGCCCTCCTCCCCACTAATTGAGGGATGCTGTGATGAGAAGTGATAAGTGATGACGAAGGTATAGATGAACGAGATTGTCTATAGTTGTCTATACTTTACCGTAACTTTTCTATCCGCTGCATCTGGACATAGATAACAAATTTTCATAAGCCTTCCCAAGAAAAAAAATTAAAACTGATAAGAACCAGGAAAAAAAAAGTTTATCAGTAGTACAGACCAAAATTGAAGCCAAGAAGTATGATAAGCCAAAAAGAAACTGTTTCCTCAAAATTTTAATGAATGATTTGCTTTTGTGTTGTCTTTGAAAGTGTATATTACAAAATTTGTGACATAGCATTCTCACAACAGCTAACGTGTCAGCCAGAAAAAAAAAGGCGGATGAATGTATACAAATCTAAGAGGCCAAAATTTTGTTAATACTATGTGAACCTCACATAATTATTTTCAAGCTTGAATAATGCCGAATAATGAAATCCCCACAGAATTTTCCTGATCGATGCACCTTCAAGCTAGCATCAGAGCTCTCACTGTTATTAGAGAAGACTGAAAAAACATCTAAAACAAAATATTGATCTCCTTTTCCCTCATCTCATATAGCCTCAACCTGCATATATAGCTCATAAATACGAAAGTGCCTAGAAATAACACAGTGACTCATGATATGGGGAAAAAAAATTAGGTATCTGTCCATATTTGGTAAGGAAATTGCTTGCAAGATTCAAGGATGTGACTGCAAGGTCTTCATTTGCCTTGAATGCTTGTGCCAGAGCAAAAGCACCATTGTCATGTACTAAAATATGATATGATATTAGTAACCCAGGTTTCATATAATAAATGGGTGAGCAACATGGCTCGATGGAAAACAACAAAGAAGAGAAATACTACATACTCTTATCTAGTTGAAACCTAGATCCAAAGATGTAAGAGCTTCGTTAACAATCCTTAAGCTCCGAGCCAAGTGGACGACTCCCTGGAGAGGATGGCAAAGCAACTCATTCATGGCATATCTAAACACACACGCCACCAAATTAGACGGGTAAAATACAAGAAACCACCTTCATCTATATACTCCGGCCTTTAAGAAACCCCTCAATTTAATAAGTTCAGTAAAGACGTACTCCGTTCTACAACCATTAGGGTGTATTTAGCAATGGGAAACTTAACAAAAGGAGAAATTTTTGAAATAAAACCATCTCACAAATTTTATTATCAAAATCGACCAAAAAATATTTATTTATCAAAATCAACCAAGTTTCTGGTCGCAGCGCATGCTAAAACTTGGTAGATTTTGAAAAAAAAAAGAAAAGAAAATAGTGGTTTCAGAAAAATGAAACATTTCATGCTTGTCCATTTAGTGGAAATGAGACGCCTCCAAATCACACAAGAATAGTTAGAATTATCAAAAGATCATTCATTTTATGAAATTAAAAGGAAAAAAGAAATACTTGTATCGCTCAAGTCAAAGCAACATATCCCAAATGCCGTAATGTCATTATGGCGTTGAAAACACACCATGAACTATAGCAAATTGAAAGGCAACTTTTTTTTTTTTTTTTGGCAGAGAATGTTAGCTTTCATTACCAAAATAGAAATGAAGTACAAACTCTATGTATGTAGACTCACATGGTATCAAGAACAACTACCAACTACTATTGAAAGAAAAACTACACACAAAAAAAACCTATACCAATGACATTATAGAACAACATCCTGACCACCAAACTAAGTCAGGAATGTAGGATGAATCTTCATCTTCGCACACCAGCTCCTATTGTACGGAGTATCGTTCAATTTGTCAATTCTACTAAGCTGGATCTTCAAGAAGAAAATAACCTGCTGAATATACTGGTTTACGTCAGGGAAAAGGCCCTTAAAGACCACCTCATTTCTCATTCTCCACACATAGTAGATACTTGCTACTAGAGTTGCTCTTTTAATCTTGCAAATATTTCCTTTACACCCCCACCCCCAATCTTCTAATAGCCCAAGGAACAATATCAGCAAAGGCATTAGGAACACCATCTACATGAATGAATCTAGTAATTGCCAGCCATAGCTCACTACTTAATCTGCAAGTAAAGAATAAATGGTCTATTGTCTCCTCCTGATTTTTACACAAAGGGCAGATAGTATCAATTAATACTCCTCTCCTCTTCAAATGTTCTCTAGTTAGAAGTTTACCATGGCAAACTAGCCACAGTATGAAAGAGTGTCTGGGTAAGTTCAATCCACTCCAAACAAGTTTCCTGCATTCGACTTTGGGATTTGGATTTTGCATAGAAATATATGTGTAGGCTGTCAAAAAATTACTACTGATAGCTAAGACCCACAAAGCGCTGTCAAGCGGAGTCACAATCTGAAGACTTTCACAATGACAGAATAGAGTCACAATTCGATGACTCTAGAACACAGGGATTACAACTTGACAATCTTTGTGAAGTCCAACTAAGAGATTACAAGAAAATAATCGCTTCAAAACAAAGCATGGAGCTCAGCATCATGTCCAAGCTCAAAGCGCGGAGCTCATCGCCGCGTCCAAGCTCTAAAATGCGGAGCTCATCCCCGCGTTCAAAGTTCAAAACGCAGAGGTCATCCTCGCGTTCACGTCCAAAACGCGAGGGTCTCAACCCTCGCATCCCAGTTTCAAGCTAGAGACGCGAAAGTCATTCAAGAACGTGGAATTCGCGCTTTGACTCGTTCAAACACGATCTAAACGGTTCCAAAACTATTTTACACGATCTGAGGGCAACTAACCCTCGTTCAGGAGAGATTTAAGGGGTCGGTTGTACCCCTTAGACCCCTATAAATAGCTAAAAAATCAGCTGAACAGGGGGAGGATTGGAGACTTGGTGAAAGGAATTCTGGGCGGATCCTTTGGTCTGATCTTTTGGTCCTGGCTTTTGGAGATCGGCCTTGAAGTCTAAAAACTCATTCAGAGTTTTAGAAACTCGATTCAGAGTTAGAAACTTAATTGCAAATTCTTCATAACTCCTAAGAGTTCCATCAAAGTTCCAACGAAGCTAGGCGCTCGGATCGTCAACGGGATACAAGGATCAAACTCCCATCGACACCAAGAAGAACCAGGCATTAAACAAAAGGGAGGATCAAATCATCCTTCCTTCGTTTGTAAATCGGATCAACCGATAAGGGCTTGTGAGGAGAGAGAGATTGTAAGTCCTTCTTCAGTAAAAGAAATTAATACAATACATTTCTCCATTTCTCTTTAATTTTTTCCGACAAACAAAAGATGGCGACTCCGCTGGGGAAAGTCTTTTTCACCAACGAAGAGGTGGTGGTGCAGTCCGACGTCCAACTCATTGGAACAACAGTGGAAACTCTAACTGTAGAGTTCGACTAAGCAAGGTATGAAGAACTACTCTCTTCCGGGTCCCTTAGCCCCAAGGCTATGCGAAAGATCCTCAAAGTCTCCAAAGAGACTAAGGCCCTAAGTGCGGTCGATTCATTAAAGGGAGACTCCCTTAAGCTTGACTGCTTGAACCGCCTCTCCTCTGAAGAAAAGAGTTCTGTCTCGGAGAAACTCGTTGATCGAGTTAAGAATTCTACAACCGAGCCAAAATCAAAGGGGACGGGTCACAAGAGGCCTCTTGAGGCAACAAATCCAGTCATTACAGAGGATGACTTTGCTGCAAGAGCCTTGAAACAGGCCAAGAATAATGCTGCTCGATGGAGGAGGAGATCCCAGCGGCGAGCACAACTCCGAGAGAGTCGATCTCTCAATCAACGCGAACTTCGCGTTTGTGAACCTCGCATTTATGAGCCAAAACGTGAGCCTCACGTTTCTGAGCCCAATCGTGAGCCCCGCGATGAGATGGAACGCAGCCTCCAATGGCGTGTTGTACAAACAAAACGCGGGTCCCGAACCCACGTTCAGCAATTTAAAACGCGACCCTCAGGGGGGCGTTTCGAATACAAAACGCGGACCCCAAATACGCTGCTTCAACAAAACGCCGACCCTCGTGGAAGCGCTTCGATGTAGAACACGACCCTCGTGGAAGCGCTTCCAAAATAAAATCACGGACATCAAGCCATTCCTCAACGACGACCTTGGTGCGTTTTCCTGCGCGAACCGCGAACCAGCGTTCCAACCGCTAGACGCGATGTTCAGAAGACCAACATGGAATTAAAATTCATGTTTAACAGAACTGACTCGCCCAATGATAGGCGGGGTTCCAACCTCAAATTGATGGAGGCCCTTTGCAAGTTGCTGACTTGAGGGAACTCATACCGAGAGAAAGACCGGTGCAACAAGTCACTCCTACTTGTCAATGTGAGCGACTTATTTCTGCGATCCTATCGGAATGCCAATGTTGTGCATCTGCTCCAAGACAGTCCGTCTTGGAGCGGTACATCATCGTCAATGTGCCTAACAAGTTACTCAAGCCAAAAGAAAGAAGCTTTAGAAAATGAATACCCTGGAGTTACCATCACTATGGTTGGTAGAGGGGAATCACACGTCCCTAGTTCTGATAAATCGGAAACGGGTCGATCTCCGAGTGTCAAGGAGATAGTGAACGAGTTCGAGGGAGTTTATCGACACACTCGGACCCGAACGGGAGTTATCCCTCCCGTCAACTATCGGAGATTGGCTAAGGAACAGAATTCGATGATGAACATTCAGCAATCGCGGAATCCCAATCCTCCAGTTCCTTCTTTGAACATCAGAGTTTCGCGTATATGACAGGGAACCCTGAGGATTTCATGAAGAGACTCGATGAGCAGCAGGCTATGCTCCAAGCTCAACAAGACGTCAGAGGTCGTAAAAATTATCAAGACACCAATATCCACGAAACACCGCCGATGAAGGTTACAAGCTGACGACTTTCATGACAATAAAGGAGAATCAGAAGCTAATATCTCCAGAGTACAAGGATTACAAGTTGACAATCCTTGTGAAAAGAGATTACAAGTATTGATCTCTTCAAAGCAAAACGCGGGGCTCATTCCCGCGTTTCAATACAAAACGCGAGACTCATTCCCGCGTTTCAATCCAAAATGCGGGACTCATCCCCGCATTTCAATTCAAAACACGGGACTCATCCTCGCGTTTCAACACAAAACGCGAAGGCCACCCTCGCATTCCAACACAAAACGCGAAGGTCGTGCCCACGTTTCCGCTCCAAAAATGCGGAGGTCCACCCCCGCGTTCATGCTCTAAAATGCAGACGCGGAGGTCATTCAAAAATGCGGAACTCATGTTTGACTCGTTCAAACACGATCTAAACGGTTCCAAAACCGTTTTCCACGATTTGAGGGCCACTAACCCTCGTTCAAGAGTGATTTTAGGGGTCGGTTACACCCCTTAAACCCCTATAAATAGCTGGGAGAACAGCTGAAGAGGGGGCGTCTTTTTGGAGGGGGTCGGTTGCTTTTTGGTTGGTGGGCTTTTGGTGTGTTTTCGAGTTGATCTTGGTGTGGATCTTGGAGTGGGCTTTGGCTTCTTCTCCTTCAATCATCTTGAAAGGCTTCTACTAGAGCCTTTGAGATTATTCGGCTTGGCTTGAAACTCTTTCGGGTAAAAAGAATCAAAGCTCCTTTCCTAAAACTTTTTAGAGTTCTCAACTCAGCCAGAGTTCTAAACTTGCTCGGCAAGTTCACATTAAACTCTGTGAGAGTTCCCAAATTTGCTTTGCAAGTTCGCCCATGACATTAAATCAAGAGGCAACGACGACAAAGTCCCACGAGCCAAGACGATCGGATCGTCAACGGGATACAAAATTCAAGCTCCCACCGCTACCGCGAAGAATCCGGCTTTAAATAAAGGGGGGATCGTTTCTAATCTTCCCTCTTTTGTAAATCGGGATAACCGATAAGAGAGCGATTGCGAGGATAGAGAGATTGTAATTCTTCAGTAAAAGAATCAATACAATATCATTCCTCCATCTTCTCTTTTTAACTTTTTTCGACAAACAAAAGATGGCGACTCCGCTGGGGATGACCTCTTTCACCGATGAAGAGGTGGTGGCACAATCTGACGTCAAGCTCATTGGGACGACTGTTGAAACTCTGACCGTAGAGTTCGATCACGCCAAGTTCGAGGAGGCACTCTCCTCCGGATCCCTTAGCCCCAAGGCTATGCGCAAGATCCACAAAGCCTCTAAGAAGACCAAAGTTTCTTCAGTTGCCATGGCCAACCTGATCAGTAAAGATGGTGATGTCACTGCAAAAGCCTCAAACCAGGCGAAAAGGAGCGCTGTTCGCCGAAGAACACAGCCCCGAGATGGCCAATCGACCAACCAACGCGAACTTCGCGTTTATGAGCCAAAACGCGATCCTGAGCTTTGCGCTTCTTTTACAGAACGCAAGCCTCACGTTTATGTGCTCGAACACGAGCGTCGCAGAAGCCAGGCTAAACGCAACCCTCAATGACGCGTTTCACAATCAAAACGCGGGTCTCAATCCCGCGTTCAATTGCTCAAACACGAACCTCGCGTTCAGCAGGGGGTTACAAGCAAACCTTGCGTCTCTATTCTAAAATGCGGGTCTCAACCCCACGTTCAGTTGCTTAAACGTGGACCTCGCGTTCAGCAGGGGGTTGCATGTGATCCTCGCGTCCCCAATCTAAAACGCGAGTCTCAACCCCGCGTTCGAGCATTCAAATGCGGACTTCGCGTCTCCAATCTAAAACGTGGGTCTCAACCCCGCGTTCAAGTGCTCAAACGCGATCGTCGCGTTCTAAATGCCAAATCATCGGTATGTCGATACTGTTCACATGCGACCAAGCCGTCGGTGCTTGACCGATTGACGAATGTTAATTGGTCCACCAAACGACAGCATTCTCACAGGGAGAAGACTTCAGAGATCGAATACCTTGGAGTCACTTCCAACATGATCCGTATAGAGAGACCATTAATCTCTAACTCCGATGAGTCAGAGAAAAATCAGTCCTCTAGCTTGAAAGAGGCTTTAAACGAATATGATGGAGTTTACCGACACACTCGGGCTCAAACAGGGGTCATATCCCCCGTCGACTATCAAAAGTTGGTTAAAGGAATTGAGTCTGATGATGAGCATTCAGCCATCGCAGAATCTCAATCCTCTAGTTTTTTCGTAGAGCATGAGAGCTCCGTTCATGTAGCTGGAAACCATGAAGATCTCATGAAGAGACCTGATGAGCAGCAAGCCATGCTTAAATCGCAACAAGAAGCCATCGATCAACTCCGAGATATGGTAGCCCAGCTTGTCGCGAATAGAGCTCAACTTTAGATAGCCGACTCAACACCTCAGTCGAAATCATCACGGAAGAGGGGTCAATCTTCAAAACTGAAAGAAAAAGTGAATGAAGCTTCCGATCAAGAAGCTCATCACGCAGAATCTTTATTTGAAGAAGAGAAGAGGACCGACAACGAGCAGAGTCCTCAATCGGTAAAAATGCGAGAACTGAAAGCCCGTCTCAACGCCATGGCTAATAGGTGCGAGCTCCAAGATCTGGGGGTTGTCAGACCGTATCCTGCAAAATGGGATACAGTTCCTTATCCTCCAAAATTTAAAATCCCGACGCTACAAGCTTTCGACGGCACGGGATCACCGAACCAACACATATACCATTTTAAGTCATAGACTGGGAATGTGATGTCAAATGATGCCATAATAGCTCGTTTGTTCATTGGCACCCTCAAGGGGGTTGTCTTTGAATGGTTCATGAAATTGCCTGCAGGATGTATCCAGAAATAGGCAGATTTAGAGAGACTCTTCCTGTCACGATTCTTTAAAGATGACACGGAAATCTCTGTCACTTCTCTCCTTACTATTAAGCAAAAGGAGGGAGAGCCTATCAAAGCCTTCGTCGAACGATTCCGAAGCATGGCTCTTCGATGCTCGACAGGTATGACACAGTCTGCTCTGATTGACACCAGTCGGCACAATTTGCAAACCAATCTCCTAGCTTGAGTGGAGGTTGCGAAATGCAGTTTCTGGAAACAGCTAGTCTCCCAAGGCGAACAGGCTAAAGCAATTGTTGCTAGGGTTGAAACCGAAGAAGAGGAAACTGGCTCTGGAGACCTGGCTATTGATGACCCGGCTCTAAATTGCGAGGCCGATGCCGAAGACTCGGTGATTATCACATTTTAATTACAAATTTATACCCTCATTACCTATTTTATATGAATAAATATCCTGCTAATAACTGTTTTTATCTTAATTGCAGGCTAATAAAGTATTATTGAATAAGAGCCCAAATGAAGATTATTTCAAGCCCAAAAGATCCCTAATGAAGCCCAAAATGCCTAAATCCAAAGCCCACGACTAAGTTCAGAAGCAAAATCTCAACACACATTACTTTCTTGGTCAGAATTATTAATAACTTGGCTTACAATTGAGAATCAAATTAAATATGGAAAAAATAAAGTCAAATTCGTGCTCAGGATGGTCAACTGCAAAGAAAAGGCGATATCTCTCAATCCGGGAAGCAGAATTCAACATATTATATATGAAAATCGCCTATCTCGACGAGACGGAGCCATCCAAATTACCAGATTCTCAAAATTTCATCAGCAGCAGCGGGTTATGACAGAAATCCGAATATAAGTGATATATATTCAATTATTTAAAGGCCAAGTTAAATTCTAAGAAGCCCAAGAGCATTTAAGAGAAGCCCAAGAGTCTTAAAGGAATTAAATACAAAAGAAATAAAGCCCACAAAGCCCATATCTCAAGGATTAAATCAATGGTCTAGATTATTTGGAGAGATCCTATGGCTATGAGGGTTGTTTGGGGGCTAACCTAAATCCTATGATTGTGAGTGTTACTTGGGGGCCAAGGCAAATCCAAAGGTTGTGAGAGATTCTTGTTATCTATAAATAGAGGGGTAGAGTGAGGGCTTGAGATGGTGAAATATTTTGTAAAGACTCCATTTGGAGAGGAGGGTTACTCTTAATTGAGAAGACCTTCCAAAAATTGTAACTTTTGTTACACAATAAATAAAATTTTTCACCCCTTCAATTTCCTTTCTCTTCTTCTAATCCAAGGACCAAAAGGAGGATTAGATTAAGATCAGGAGTTGTTGGTTTCTATTTTATTTCTTTTTCATTTTCTTTCTTGTTCATTTAATTGCTTTGTAGCTTAGATTTACTTTCATGCAATTTAATTTCATGCAATTTACTTTCATGCAATGTATTTAATTCTTGTATTTACTTTCTAGAATATATTTTTCTTTTTTTTAATTCACCTTGAGGCTAGAACCCTCTAGGGAATTACCCTTTCTAAGTGTGGAGCTAATATTTGTGGGATCCTAGAGATTGTTTGAAACTAGCTAACAAATCCAACTCATTCTTGTGAGATTGAGATAAGCTAAGTGGATCTACTCTAGATTCTTCATATCTTTAATTAATCCTTCATACTTTACATTCTTAATTTTCCTCTTATCCTTATTTTTCATTTGTTGTCTTTCTCCTCTCTCGATTTCTTTTTCTTTTATTTACACAAATCACAATCACCCTCCTTCTCTCACACTCATTTTCTTTTATTTTCACTTTACCACTTCCATCTTTAAACCCCTCACACTCATTTTCTTCCTCGCTTTATCACACACATTTTCTAAATCTCCACTCTCATTTTCTTCCTCGCTTTATTGCACATAATCCACAATCCACTCTCTCTTATCTCAGACGAACCACTTTCACCATTTTTTCACTTTCATTTTATTTGAATAACTCCTAATTGTCATGATAATTTGAGAACCAAAACTTGAATAAACTCTTCCTACTTCCGTTCCTCGTGGGATCGATAATCTTAAATACTATAACTTGATAAAGGTTGTATACTTGCAACTGAGGTAATCACTCAAAATTTACCCATCAAGTTTTTGGCTGTTTCTTAGAGGTGCATAAGTAGGATTTTTATTGACTTTGGTTCCTTATTTTGTGTGTTTTCTTTGTGTAGGAACTTGGAGCTTGAAGATCAAGAGTTGAAGACTCAAGATTGAAGAATTGCCTCCAACGAGACTTTGGATAGCGACATGGGTAACTCTTCTTTCTAGTATTCTCAATTCCACCCTTTAGAAAGTTCATTCACATTAGAGACAATTAGGAAAAAATTTTAAAAAATTAAAATTTTTTTACCCTTGTCGACCCTAATAAACTTCATTTCTTTGATTGTCGACCATAATAAAAATGAAAAGATTTTTTTGTATCCTTTTAGTTGCTTTTAATTCCTAGGGTTGCATTTCATATAATAGTAGGAATTCACCAAGTGATTTGAGCATCTTGATTTGGCACTTACTTGAAAATATTTTAAGGGCAAAACCCATTAATCAAGATAAGGTGAGGGATTTCATCACCCTTTCCTTAGCCCAAAAATCACTAATTCCTCACTACACATACCCAAGCCTCTTAAAATTTGATTAGACGTTGTCCCCTAAGGATTCGAGCTCATTAAGGAACAAGAAATCCTTAAGTGAACCGATCCAAGTTTATCTGGATTAATGGGTGTCTAAGGCAAGGTTTAGGGTTATGTAATTCGCAAAGGAAAGAGGTACTTAATTGATCTTTGATCTCCTCTAGTACTATCCTAACTCGGCTAATTACCCGAGTAAACTTTGATCTTTTCACTAAGGGAATTTTTGGTTAGAGCCGGTCTAAGTCAAGTTTAGGCTTAACCCCGAGTTAGGGTGATTGAAAAGTGATTGCCTTGATTTGCTTTTAGTTAGTTTTTCCTTTTTTTTCACATCATCTTCTTAACTTTTTCTCTTGTCCTTTTCAAATAAAAAATAAAAAATTGATTTTGGTGTATGCAAACTTGGGTTAGGGATAATACCAATCGTTTAATTCGCTTTTGATCCATCTCTTGAACCAAACGAAATAGCCAATACCAACCCACCTATTCTTCAAGATGTTTGTTACCCCACTAGAAATGCAATCCCTCTTGCATAAAACTCCCCGAGGTCAATGGAGCAAATTTCGAACTTAGACCGCATTTTATTAACATGCTTCCCAAATTCCTAGGAGTAGAAACCGAAGACGCTTACATTTTCATCTCCGAATTTGAAGAAGTTTGCCTCATGATCAAGATGAGGGACTTAACCGAAGATGCGATCAAACTCCGATTTATTCCATTTGCCCTAAGGACAAAGCCAAAAATGGTCAGATAGCTTGCCCACGATTCCATCTCAACTTGGGGTGAATTTGTAAAAGTTTTTCCAAAAATTCTTTCCTATCCACAAAACACCAAGCTTAGAAACGGCATTCAAAATTTTAAAATTGTCCCGGAGAACCTTTTGGAAGTATTTTGATAAATTCAAAGATCTTCTAATCCAATGTCCTCACCATGGTCTTGAAAAGTGGCGATTATGCCAAATCATTTATGAAGGATTGGATTATTCTTCAAAACTTCCTTAGAATCAATGTGTCAAGGGATTTCATGAAGAAAAATGCCGATGAAGCTTGGGATTTTTAGAGAGTTTATCCGAGAAAACCATGCAAGGGGAACATTGTGATGACCGTGTTTCATCAGCTTCCCAACCCAAAACCGCTGGTCTTTCCTTAGAAACGAACATAGCCTCCAAGCAAAGATGGCTACAATCATGCGTAGGTTAGAAGCTTTAGAAGTCAAAGAACGAGCTCGGCTCAAATCAATCAAGTTTCACTTCGAGGTTGTCATAGCGTCTTTCTGACCCATGCTTCAGAGCAATGTCCACTCTTAGGAAATACTCAATCTCTAGAATGAGATAAATGCCTTATCCAAAGATCCGACACGATCCATTTTCTCCAACCTACAATCCAGTTGGAGAAATCATCCAATTTTGTATGGAATCGTGGTAATTTCTGAAATCAAAATTTCACCTCTTCAAACCAACAATTTCCTAGGGCAACGCATTTCTTTCAGCTCAAACCAATTTTTCACAATCAAATCACCATTTCCAAATCGGGCCTCATCATCAATCTACAAATCATATTCCTTCAAATGTTGAGAAACGCCTTAATATTTTGGAAAGGGGTTTGGAAGCCTTGATTAAAACCTCTACACGCACTACTAACTTGTTGACTCAAACATCTAGCACGATGAACTCCTTTATGCAATCAACAGACAAATTCTTAACTCCAACACTCAAGCCATAGCTAGATTAGAAACCCGCTTGGTCAACTAGCTAGCTATAAGTGAGAGAGAAAGGATCATTTCGAAGTCAACCCGTGACCAATCCAAAGAACGGGGTCAAGTTCAACTTTTCAAGATCAAGTGAATGCAATCCATTCACAAGTCAAAACTGTGTTAATAATCAAGTCCTTAACGAGAGAATTATGTTGAATACATGCATCTTGAAGCCAACATTTGAAGAACCCTTTGTCAATGAACTTAGATTTTAGAAAATAGAAAACAACAAGATTTTATTTTGATGAAATTTTTGTTAATAACGAATCTAAGTTCAAAAAGCATACAACCATTAATACGCACCTTCCATTGCCGCAAACATCACTAAAACCCCGAATTTTGGAATTTAAGCACATCGCTGATTATATCATTTTGAAATTCTTTAAATTTCGGGTAGAATTTTCAGAATAAGGTAGGATTTAATGTAGAATGTGAGCTTCTCATGTTTCATCTTTTATTCTACATTTTATTTTTTGTCTCATAATAATAAAAGAATTTATTCTTCTCTCATGTGAGAGTTTCTTGTTGTTCTTTATTTCAAAAAAAAAAAAAAGAGAATAAATTTTGGCTTCACCCCTTATCTTGAAGGTATTTGAGATTTTTATCATTGTTCAAGCTAGCCTAACAAATGTAAGTGCTTCAATTTTATCCTGCTTTTACTTTGTGCATAATAGAATTTGCATTGAGGATAATGCAAAATTTAGGTGTGGGGTGGGAATTAGTCATTTTTGCTCTTTATCTTAGTAATTTTTCCTCTTTTTCTTACCATTTTTTGGAAGTATTTTGATAAATTCAAAGATCTTCTAATCCAATGTCCTCACCATGGTCTTGAAAAGTGGCGATTATGCCAAATCATTTATGAAGGATTGGATTATTCTTCAAAAACTTCCTTAGAATCAATGTGTCAAGGGTTTCATGAAGAAAAATGCCGATGAAGCTTGGGATTTTTAGAGAGTTTATCAGAATGCAATGGGAACATTGTGATGACCGTGTTTCATCCCAACCACCCAAAACGATGGTCTTTCCTTAGAAGCGAACATAGCCTCTGAAGCAAAGATGGCTACAATCATGCGTAGGTTAGAAGCTTTAGAAGTCAAAGAACGAGCTCGGCTCAAATCAATCAAGTTTACTTTCGAGGTTGTCATAGCGTCTTTCTGACCCATGCTTGAGCAATGTCCACTCTTAGGAAATACTCAATCTCTAGAAACGGATAAATCGCATTCCGCATCCGATTAATGATCCATTTTCTCCAACCTACAATCCGGGTTGGAGAAATCATCCTAATTTTGTATGGAATCGGGTAATTTCTGGAAATCAAAATTTCACTCCCTCTTCAAACCAACAATTTCCTAGGGCAGCATAATTTCTTTCGGTTCTCAAACCAATTTTTCACAATCAAATCACCATTTCCAAATCGGTTTCCTCATCATCAATCTACAAATCATATTCCTTCAAATGTTGAAGCGTCTTAATATTTTGGAAAGGGGTTTGGAAGCCTTGATTAAAACCTCTACGGACCACGAACTTGTTGACTCAAACATCTAGCACGATGAACTCCTTTATGCAATCAGCAGGACAAATTCTTAACTCAACACTCAAGCCATAGCTAGATTAGAAACCCGGCTTGGTCAACTAGCTAGCTATAAGTGAGAGAGAAAGGATCATTTCGAGTCAACCGTGACCAATCCAAAGAGCGTGGGGTCAAGTTCAACTTTTCAAGATCAAGTGAATGCAATCCATTCACAACAATCAGGTAACCAGGTTAATAATCAAGTCCTTCAGAACGAGAGAATTATGTTGAATACATGCATCTTGAAGCCAACATTTGAAGAACCCTTTGTCAATGAACTTAGATTTTTAGAAAATAGAAAACAACAAGATTTTATTTTGATGAAATTTTTGTTAATAACGAATCTAAGTTCAAAAAGCATACAACCATTAATACCTACCTTCCATTGCTGCAAACATCACTAAAAACCCTGAAATTTTTGGAATTTAAGCACATCAGTGATTATATCATTTTGAAATTCTTTAAATTTCGGGGTAGAATTTTCAGCAATAAGGTAGGATTTAATGTAGAATGTGAGCTTCTCATGTTTCATCTTTTATTCTACATTTTATTTTTTGTCTCATAATAATAAAAAGAATTTATTCTTCTCTCATGTGAGAGTTTCTTGTTGTTCTTTATTTCAAAAAAAAAAAAGAGAATAAATTTTTGGCTTCACCCCTTATCTTGAAGGTATTTCGAGAATTTTTATCATTGTTGAAGCTAGTAGAACAAATGTAAGTCTTCAATTTTTATCTGTTTTACTTTGTGCATAATAGAATTTGCATTGAGGATAATGCAAAATTTAGGTGTGGGGTGGGAATTAGTCATTTTGCTCTTTATCTTAGTAATTTTTCCTCTTTTTCTTACCATTTTTTCTTTTTATGTCATTTTTCCTCTTTTCATAAAAAAAGTCACTTGCCAACTTAATAGAGTTGATTAATAATTGATCTATTTGATAGAATTTAAGTCTTCTAATCCTTAGTTAGTTCTATACTCAAGTTTACCTTTTATGATAACTCCAAATAAATTTCTTAAGAAATGATTTTCAAAGTAGTATACTTTACTTAAGTTTTAACTTAGATTTTTAATTAAAGTAATGAAATTTTTGCATGCCTAACTTAGAGTTGAAAATAAGTTTTCAAGTTGTCTTGATCCAAAATATTGTTCAGAATATATATACATATACACATATATATATTATACTAACTTAACAAAAGAAGAAAATTTTCTCTTAAAATCATTGGTGGTTCTATTTTACTAAGCCTAAGTTGGTGAGTAATGCTTGAGGAGTATTTCTATGCTTAATGACCTAAGCCCAATTGGGTTGGGATTCATTGGCCCAAAACTCGCTAAATGGTCACTTAGAAAGCCCAATTAAAAAGAACAAAACCACCAAAGAATAAAGTAAATAAAAAAAAAAAAAATCATACTAACCATGTTTTTATATATAGTTATATTTGTATATGTTCTTGAAGAATTAAATGGATTAAAAGAATTGAAGTTTGTTTAAAACAAAGAGTTAGCATGTTCTTTTCAAAACTTTTAAATTAAAATTGAGTTAAACTTGGTTTTGTATAACTATAATGGAAGGATTTTCTTAAGAAAATTACATTGGAGTTATGATAAAAATATTTTCTTGAGTATTAACCAATTTCATTTGGAATGGTTGAATATATCAAATGAATTAATTATTTCATTAACTTCTTTAAATTGGCAAGTTGACTGAATTTTGTGGGTATATTCACTGCAAACCCTCACGAGACTACAACTCGTCCACTAGGGTAACCTAGGGGTTTAAAGGCTTGTTGTATCGCTAAATACAACCGCGATTCTCTTGAGTGAGTTAGGTTTTCTTTTTATTTTCTTTGCTAGAGGACTAGCAAAAGTTTAGGTGTGGGGGTATTTGATTATCACATTTTAATTACAAATTTATACCCTCATTACCTATTTTATATGAATAAATATCCTGCTAATAACTGTTTTTATCTTAATTGCGTACTAATGGAGTATTATTGAATAAGAGCCCAAATGAAGATTATTTCAAGCCCAAAAGATCCCTAATGAAGCCTTAATGCCTAAATCCAAAGCCCACGACTAAGTTCAAGCAAAATCTCAACACACATTACTTTTGGTCGAATTATTAATAACTTGGCTTACAATTGAGAATCAAATTAAATATGGAAAAATAAAGTCAAATTCGTGCTCGATGGTCAACCGCAAAGAAAGGCGATATCTCTCAACCGAAGCAGAATTCAACATATTATATATGAAAATCACCTATCTCGACGAGACGGAGCCATCCAAATTACAGATTCTCAAAATTTCATCAGCAGCAGCGGGTTATGACAGAAACTGAATATAAGTGATATATATTCAATTATTTAAAGGCCAAGTTAAATTCTAAGAAGCCCAAGAGCATTTAAGAAGCCCAAGAGTCTTAAAGGAATTAAATACAAAGAAATAAAGCCCACAAAGCCCATATCTCAAGGATTAAATCAATGGTCTAGATTATTTGGAGAGATCCTATGGCTATGAGGGTTGTTTGGGGCTAACCTAAATCCTATGGTTGAAGTTTACTTTGGGGCCAAGGCAAATCCAAAGGTTGTGAGAGATTCTTGTTATCTATAAATAGAGGGTAGAGTGAGGGCTTGAGATGGTGAAATATTTTGTAAAGACTCCATTTGGAGAGGAGGGTTACTCTTAATTGAGAAGACCTTCCAAAAATTGTAACTTTGTTACACAATAAATGAAATTTTTACCCTTCAATTTCCTTTCTCTTCTTCTAATCCAAGGACCAAAAGGAGGATTAGATTAAGATCGAGGAGTTGTTGGTTTCTATTTTATTTCTTTTTCATTTTCTTTCTTGTTCATTTAATTGCTTTGTAGCTTAGATTTACTTTCATGCAATTTAATTTCATGCAATTTAATTTCATGCAATGTATTTAATTTTGTATTTACTTTCTAGAATATATTTTTCTTGTTTTTAATTCACCTTGAGGCTAGAACCCTCTAGGGAATTACCCTTTTCTAAGTGTGGAGCTAATATTTGTGGGATCCCTAGAGATTGTTTGAAACTAGCTAACAAATCCAACTCATTCTTGTGAGATTGAGATGTTTTATGGATCTACTCTAGATTCCTCATATCTTTAATTAATCCTTCATACTTTACATTCTTAATTTTCCTCTTATCCTTATTTTTCATTTGTTGTCTTTCTCTCTCGATTTCTTTTTCTTTTTATTTACACAAATCACAATCACCCTCCTTCTCTCACACTCATTTTCTTTTTATTTTCACTTACCACTTCCATCTTTAAACCCTCACACTCATTTTCTTCCTCGCTTTATCACACACATTTTCTAAATCTCTCCACTCATTTTCCTCGCTTTATTGCACATAATCCACAATCCACTCTCTTATCTCGCATCTAACCACTTTCACCATTTTTTCACTTTCATTTTATTTGAATAACTCCTAATTGTCATGCGCATAATTTGAGAACCAAAACTTGAATAAAACTCTTCCTACTCTCCTCCTCGTGGATCGATAATCTTAAATACTATAACTTGATAAAGGTATATACTTGCAACTGAGGTAATCACTCAAAATTTACCCATCACTCGGTTAGTATCAATCTAGAATAATTACAGACGTCGTCCTGCAGGATGTATCCAGAAATGGACAGATTTAGAGAGACTCTTCCTGTCACGATTCTTTAAAGATGACACGGAAATCTCTGTCACTTCTCTCCTTGCCATTAAGCAAAATGAGGGAGAGCCTATCAAAGCCTTCGTCGAACGATTCCGAAGCATGGCTCTTCGATGCTTGGATGTGTATGACTGCTTCGATTGACACCTATCTAAGACAATTTGCAAACTAATCTCCTAGCTCGAATGGGGGTTAGGAAATGCAGTTCCTAGAAACAGCTAGTCTCCCAAGGCGAACAGGCTAAAGCAATTATTGCGAGGGTTGAAACCGAAGAAGAGGAAACTGACTCTGAAGACCTGGCTATTGATAACCCGGCTCTAAATCGCGAGGCCGACGCCGAAGACTCGGTTAGTATCAACCTAGAATAATTACAGACATCGTCGAAAGACGTCATGTATCCCGAAGACTGGGGGTTGATTATTTGTTATTTTCCGAGTAGAATAACAAATTCTAAATATTGACAAGTTAACAAAATACTTTTGACAATGTAAGCACTTCAAGTGCAGCAGCACCACCAAAATCAACTTATCATTCCTCTCCAATAGGATGATAAGTCCACAAAGTTGCTCACATCGCAACATAATCTCGTCAAGTTAACAATGCACCTCTGACAACCAACTTATCAATCCTCTCCAATAGGATGATAAGTCCACAAATTTGCTCATATTGCAACACAACCTGGTCATGTTAACCTCACACCTCTGACAATCAACTTATTGACTCTCCTTAATAGAACGATAAGTCCTCAAAGTTGCTCTGATCGCAACATATCCTTGTCATGTTAACCTCACACCTCTGACAATCAACTTATCGACTCTCTTCAATAGAGCGATAGGTCCTCAAAATCTTGTTCAAACCACAAGTACCCAATTTTATCAAGTTAATTCCACACCTCTGATAAAATCAACTTATCGACTCTCTTCAATAGAGCGATAGGTCCTCAAAATCTTATTCAAACCACAAGTACCCAATTTTATCAAGTTAATTCCACACCTCTGATAAAATCAACTTATCGACTCTCTTTAATAGAGCGATAGGTCCTTAAAATCTTGTTCAAATCATAAATACCCAATTTTATCAAGTTAATTCCACACCTCTGATAAAATCAACTTATCGACTCTCTTCAATAGAGCGATAAGTCTTCAAAAATCCTCATCAAGTTAAAAATTCTACCTCTGATGATAAAATTAACTTATCAACCCTTTGCAACAGAGTGATAAGTCCCCAAAAGCTTGTTCAAACCACAAGTATGAAAGGCATGTCAAGTTAACACTATACTTTTAGCACCTTAAAGAAAAGTCTAAAAGACTTAGTTAGAAATGTGGGGCACATCCCCGCATTTTACACATAAAACGTGAAGGACCACCCCCGCGTTTCAACACAAAACGCGAGGGTCGCGCCTGCGTTCTAATTTCAGAAACGCGATGGCCACCCCCACGTTTCAAACAAAGAACGCGATGGCCAACTCCGCATTTCAAACTCAAAACGCGAGGATCAGTCCCGCGTAGTAGAGTTCAAGACGCTATGGTCACTCCCGCATTCAAAAGCAAAACGGAGTTCACCCCAAGATAATGACTAGCGTGGACAAAAGCATAACGCAACTTTGAAGATGTATGAGGAGCAATACCTTCTTTAATCAAACAAAATAACATATCTAAAGTATTCAAAGCTCATCCTACCAACCAACTCTTCGAAAACTTTGGAGGGGTTCTCAGAGGGTCAGTAAAAATCATCAAGACGTACCAATATCCACTAAACACCGCCGATGAAGGTTACAAGTCGACTTTCACGATAACAAAGGAGAATCGTGGCTAATGTCTCCCGAGTACAAGGATTACAAGTTGACAATCTTGTGAAAAGATATTACAAGTATTGATCTCTTTCAGCAAAACGCCGGGCTCATTCCCCACGTTTTAATACAAAAACGGACTCATCCCCGCCAAGCTTCAACACAAAACGCAAGGCCACCCTCCGCTCCAACACAAAACGCCAAGGTCGTGCCTATGTTTCCGCCCAAAAATGCAGAACCCACCACCCCGCTCATGCTCTAAAATGCACGGAGGTCATTCAAAAAATGCGAACTCGCTTGACTCCTCCAAACACGATCTAAACGGTTCCAAACTATTTTTCACGATTTGAGGGCCACTAACCCTCGCTCAAGAGTGATTTTAGGGGTCGGTTACACTCTTAAACCCCTATAAATAGCCGGGAGAATAGTCAAGAGGGGCTCTTTTGAGGGGGTCGTTGCTTTTGGTTGGTGGCTTTTGTGTGCTTTTCGAAGTTGATCTTGGTGTGGATCTTGGAGTGGGCTTTGGCTTCTCCTCCTCAATCATCTTGAAGGCTTCTACTAGAGCCTTTGAGATTATTCGCTTGGCTTGAAACTCTTCGGTAAAAGAATCAAAGCTCCTTTCCTAAAACTCTTTAGAGTTTCAACTCGCAGAGTTCTAAACTTGCTCGAAGTTCACATTAAACTCGGAGAGTTCCCAAATTTGTTTGCAAGTTCGCCACGACATTAAATCAAGAGGCTAATTTAACGATAAAGTCCTACAAGCCAAGACGGTCGATCGCCAATGATACAAGATTCAAGTTCCTACTGCCACCGCGAAGAACGGCTTTAAATAAAGGAGGGATCATTTCTAATCCTTCCCTCTTTGTAAATCGATAACCGATAAGAGAGCGATTGTGACGATAGAGAGATTGTAATTCTTCAGTAAAAGAATCAATACAATATCAGTCCTCCACCTTCTCTTTTTAACTTTTTCCGACAAACAAACACCATCAATGAGCTTCGAAGTATGATAGTCGTGCTTGTTGCAGACAAAACCAAGCCTCCAAGAGCGGAGTCTTCCTGCAGAACGGGAGCGCCCTCGCCGAAAGAGAAGGAGAAAAGGGCTTCGTTCTAATCTCATGACTTGGGGTCTTCCTCTCAAGAAGAGAAAGGAGCCGAGGATAAACGTAATTCTCACGGTCAAAATGGAGGAGTTTGAAGTCACCAATGCCATTGCCAGAGTAAACCCAAGAGGAAGGTGTTGTGAGGCCATATCCCGCCGAATGGGATGCGACCGCTTACCCTCCAAAATTTAAAGCTCCAACTTTACAAGCTTTTGATAGCACAAGGTCACCAAACCAGCATATCTACTATTTCAAGTCTCAGACTGAAAATATGATATCAAATGACGCCATATTAACCCGTTTATTCATAGGCACTCTCAAGGGAGTTACCTTTGAATGGTTCATGAAGTTGTCCGGATCAATCCGTATGGGCGACTTGGAAAGGCTCTTTTGACCGTGATTTTTCACAGACGATACGGAAGTTTCGGTCCCTACTCTTCTCGCCACCAAACAGAGGAAGGGAGAATCTATCAAGGCTTTCGTAGAAAGATTTCGAGGAATGGCCTTGCGATGTCCATCAAGTATGACACAACCTACTCTAGTGGAAACTTGCAGGCACAATTTGTAGACCAACCTTCTAACTCAAATGGGGTCATGACGTCGATCTGGAAACAAACTAGTTTTCCAAGGCGAGCAAGCCGAAGAAATTATTGCCCGAGTCAGAGCCGAAGAGACAAACAAGCCAAAGTCACCGGTGCGGCGGAATCAAGGCAACACCTCTCGAGCAAGGGGGAAGGATAACTTGGCCACTGATACTAATACTCAGACGGCACCTGCCAAGCAGGGTAAGGCACCGAGTCAGCCAAGAGCACCTAAGCAATACTCATTTAAGGAGGATCACGTGGTCACCCTATTCAAGTTACTTCAGAAGAACAACAAGTTGAAGTTGCCTGAAGTTAAAAGACCTGAAGAAATGGGAAAGCTAGATGATCCAAATTATTGCCTCTATCATCGCATGTTGGGACATCCTACAAGGAAGTGTTTTATCTTCAAAGACATCTTGCAAGCACTTGTTGATGCTGATGTGCTCAAGCTGAAGCCCGAGCAAAAGACCGTCTCCACCAATGTGACTTCGGTCCAGTTTGGAAATTTTCCACCCATCGAGACTCCTAATGGTGATATCCCCATCCCTAAGGGGAAGATGCGTTTGACGAACGTCGATCCCCATGGTCAAGAAGATAAAGGTTTGGTACCCCTTGCTATCCCAGAAGGGGGAGCAATGTGGGTCCACCCTGACTTGCTTAAAGACTAGCAATGGACAAGCGCTTCAGGTAAAAAGAAGAAAGGTAAATCTTCTAATATGATTATCCCATCTTTAAATGAAGATGATAGCAACCTGGTCCCTCTCACCGATTCGGAGGAAGACAAGAGTGCTCTCGTCGCCGAGCAAGGAGCAAATCTTGGAGCAGGTACAAGATCAGGAAAAATATACTTGAGGAAGTATGATCAAGATGTTCATGAAGCACCCGCGCAAGCCGAAGAGACTGGGGGTCCTATTTCGAAGAAGCCAGTAGACAAAGGAAAGCTGATCCGTTATAATAAAAATCTTCTTCAAGAAGCTGGAGGGTGGAATACTCCATTCCGTTTCGATGTCATGGCTCAACTGGCCAATATCCCGACGAGGATCACGCTCTATTAACTTTTGAGGCTGTCCATGTAGGCAATAAAAATTGCCTTAATCCCTACACAGCAACTCGGAATGAGCAGAAGAGCTTAGGGGTCCATCCGAGTGAAGTCAGGCCCGCCTAAAGGTTAAATTCACCTGAATGCTTGACTTTACAAAATAGACAAAAGTGCTGATATCTCTTGAACCGGGAGGAACTGGGCAAAATGACCGGAGCAATCGGCTCCGTCTCGTCGAGATGGTCGATTTCCATATATAATTAAATTCCGAGATGCGGTTTGAAAGTTCGACCATTCTTGCGCTGGCGAGGCTGCCAGGCGGCGAGGCTGACATTGAGCGAGGCTTCGCCAGCGGCGAGGCTCGGCGTTCAACCGAGGTTAGCCTACGGCGGTGAACCTCGACATTGACGAGGCTGCGCCAGCGGCGAGGCTCAACATTCAACGAGGTTAGCCTACGGCGGTGAACCTCGACATTGACGAGGCTGCGCCAGCGGCGAGGCTCGACATTCAACGAGGTTAGCCTACGGCGATGAACCTGCGCCATTCAACCGAGGTTAGCCTACAGCGGTGAACCTGCGCCATTCAACCGAGGTTAGCCTACGGCGGTGAACCTCGACATTGACGAGGCTCGCCAAGCGGCGAGGCTCGACATTCAACCGAGGTTAGCCTACGGCGAAGAACCTCGACATTGACGAGGCTCGCCAGCGGCGAGGCTCGACATTCCACCGAGGTTAGCCTACGGCGATGAACCTCGCCATTCAACCGAGGTTAGCCTACAGCGGTGAACCTCGCCATTCAGCGAGGTTAGCCTACGGCGGTGAACCTGCGCCATTCAACGAGGTTAGCCTATAGCGGTGAACCTGCCATTCAACAGGGTTAAGCCTATAGCGGTGAACCTGCGCCATTCAACGAGGTTAGCCTACGGCGGTGAACCTGCGCCATTCAACGAGGTTAAGCCTATAGCGGTGAACCTGCCATTCAGCGAGGTTAGCCTACGGCGATGAACCTCGCCATTCAACCGAGGTGAACTCGCCATTCAACCGAGGTTAGCCTACGGCGATGAACCTCGCCATTCAGCGAGGTTAGCCTATAGCGATGAACCTCGCCATTCAGCGAGGTTAGCCTACGGCGGTGAACCTGCGCCATTCAGCGAGGTTAGCCTATAGCGGTGAACCTGCGCCATTCAGCGAGGGTTAAGCCTATAGCGATGAACCTGCGCCATTCAGCGAGGTTAGCCTATAGCGATGAACCTCGCCATTCAGCGAGGTTAGCCTACGGCGATGAACCTCGCCATTCAGCGAGGGTTAAGCCTATAGCGATGAACCTCACCATTCAGCGAGGTTAGCCTACGGCGGTGAACCTCGCCATTCAGCGAGGTTAGCCTATAGCGGTGAACCTCGCCATTCAACCGAGGTTAGCCTATAGCGGTGAACCTCGATATTCATCACGAAGGTTAGCCTACGGCGGTGAACCTCGATATTACGTGCGAGGTTAGCCTATAATGCGGCTTCGCCATCCAACCAAAATGTATAGACACATCGGTGGATACGTGGCTGGTTACTGAAACCTTGAAATAGCGAACCGTCATTGATCAAGGTTCGGCCCGGCCAAGGAAAAGGCTTCGTCATCTATCGGCTTCGCCCTCGTGGCGGACCCAAAGGCCACGAGCCACAACAATCCGTGGGCTAAGTAGTGGACATCGGTTATACCCGTCCATGCCGGTTAGCCCGTTCCCACAATTCCGGCATGCGGTTACATGCTAAAAGCCCTATAAATGGCGGTGAGTAGCCATTGGTGAGGTTTTGGGGGACTTTGGGGAAAATCCGGCACTTGCGGCGCCAAGAGGATCGAGTTCCTCACCAATCATCGGCAACTTTGTTACGATGCGTCAGCGAGCGGATCTCGTGAGCATTGAGTGAAGCCTTCTTTATACCAAGAACCCATACAAAAAGGAGTCAAATCAATCTCCTCTTCCTCTGTGTCGAGAGAATTTGATTGTAATTTCTTTTTAAAGTCAATCAAACAGAACTTTTTCGACCCTACGAGAAGATGGCGACCCACGGTGGGAGCAACCATTCATTCGATGGTGGTGGCAAATCGAGACAAAGTTGCGGTTGGAACCGAGGTTCAAACCTTGGTCCTTGAGTTTGATCGAGTAAGTATGAGGTTCCTCTCCTGCAGGGCATCTAGCCCGGTGAAGACATGCAAGTGTCGGCGAGTCTCATATGAGACTTGACCCCGTGGCTCATGTTGAATCTCCTCGAGTGAACCTCGACAATGCGCCTCTGTCTCTCAGCGACAAGGCTCCAAAACCGACCAGCAGGCTAAGAAGTGGATGGTTAAGCAGCCCAACCCAACCTCGGAAGCCATTAGTCAAACCTTGGCCAGGTGAACCTCGCTGGCCGTGCAAAGGAAGGATCCGCCAAGGGTCCAAGTTCCGGCGTGCCAGCGGCGTCCACGACGAGAACCAAGCTGCCGTGGGGCTCGAGCTTTGGTCTCGTTGGGCGGGTTTCACTATCGTCAAAGATGGTCAAGCAGGTGAGGTCGACGGCGAGGAGCGTCCGCGAACCTCGTCATTGCACCCCAAGTCGTGAACCTCGTTTTCATCTAAGGGTTCATTCCAAGGCGAACCTCCCCATTGCGAACCTCGTCCAGTGGCGAACCTCGCCAACAATATGAGGTCCTCTTGAAAGAGATGAGCCTAGTCCGAGTGGCAAATTTCTCCGAGCAACATGAGGTCCATTCTAAACAAGATGAACCTCGTTCAAGCGGCGAACCTCGTCATTATCGGGGGTTCATTTAAAACAAGACAAATGTAAGCCCAGTGCGAACCCGTCCACAAAGGCGGCGTCGCCCCAGTTGCGCTGACTGAGAACCTGCGTCCAGTGGCGAACCTCGCCGTCAGCGTGAGATCCCCTCAAAATGGGATAAGCCTGCGTCAAAGTGGCGAACCTGCGCCTAGCGAGGTCCCCTTGAAGGATGAGCCTCGTTTGAGTGGAGAATCTGCGCCCGGCAACATGAGTCCCCTCTAAAGGGATGAACCTCGTCCAAGCAATGAAATTAGCCAACATGAGGTCTCCTCTAAGCGGAGCGAACCCTCGGCGGGGCCGAACCTTGTCCAATATGAACCTCGCCAGTTCGCCAAACTCGACTCAAAGAGCCTCTCTCATATGAGGCTCGTTTTGAGATCAGCGGGGTACACCCGCCGATCTCGTGATTATCTCACTCGCAAAGCGTGATGCCGATCAAATGCAATACCATTGTTCTTTGTGAGAAGCTCATCTCGCCATGCGCTACCAATGTTCATCGACACATCAACCTTACGTATTTGGCGATTATCGACCCGTCAACTAGGCGGCGGTTTCGCCATAAGAAACAAGCGCCCGCTGTGGTCATTCCCACAGGTGACTATTAACATGATTGGGAGCGGGGAGCAAGACCCCAACAGTAGCCCCGAATCGTCTGCTCGAGTATTCCCTGTGGTTACGAGGCGATTAATCAATGGTCAAAGCCTATCAAAGCACCGTCTTGATGTGGGGCGGCAATCCCGTTGACTATAGCCAATTGGCAGAATTTGTGAAGAATCGAGAACTCGGCATGGCCACATCTCAACCTTCAAACACCGATATAAGTGATCAAGCCGGCGTCCTCATGGTGATAAAGAGGAAGAGATGGCAAAGAAGATCGAAGAGCAACAAGCTCTCATTGTTGCTCAACAAGAGTCCATCGAGGCGGCTTAAGTAATGATGGGCTTCGTCGGAGGTTCAAATCGAAGCGAAGGCTATGAGGGGATCATGATGTCCACTGGTGTCATCTGAAGCGGAATCGAATCAGCGTATGAAAAGCGAGATCATAAGTTACATGATTTCAAAGGTTGGATGCCCTTAAGCTCAAAGGCGATCTAAAGAAGGCTGGGGTGGCGAGGCCATATCCTATAGAATGGGATAATGTCTCATATCCTCGAAATTCAAACCACTGGACCTCCTGCTGATTCGATGGCAAGGGTTCCCCTACCAACACATTTACTACTTCGGTATATTTGGACACATAATGGGAAATGATCCGTTGTGACTTCGGTTGTTCATTAGCACCCTCAAGGGGTTGCTTTTGAATGGTTTCATGATTAGAACACAGGTCCATCACTGTTGGAAGGACATGGAAAGGCTCTTCATGGCCGATTCTTCGACGATGACACAGAGTATCTATGGCAACCCCGCTAGCTCTAAAGTAGAGGAAGAAAAGTCGTAAGCAACTTTGTCAAGAGATTCGGGAACCAATCATTTGTGTGCCGGTGAGCGATTTAGAGGCCACTCTCATCGGATGTGTCGGGACAATCTCTCCATCAACATTGTCTAATATGGTATTTGTCGTGGCTTCGCTCGTGGAAAGACTTAACCGCCAAGGAGAACAAGTCGAGGCGTGCTCAAGCGTATGGAGGTTGAAGAGTTATTTGAATTTCGAGAAAGTGGCGACCAAGATAACTTGGTGGTGGCGACCGCTTCCTCATCAAAACTCTTTTCAAGTAAGCCCGATGGCATCTGCCGGGCTTCATAGCGGAACAGGGCTATGGGACCCATTGCGAACTTGGCTGTCGGCCAAAGATGATCGTTGATGCTTATATGCATCAATTGCCGAGGACCAAAGATCCGATGGTAAATTTTTAAAAATGCTTGCTCGTAGTCTTCTTTTACTAAGTTGTCATGTTAACAATCACCTCGATAACCAATTTTCTCTAAATTCTCGCCAATCCTCGTCAATAGGATGGCGGGACCTAAAACTATCATGTTAGCAATTACCTCGATAGTTCCTCAAGATTTCCTCGTCAATCCTCTCAAATAGAATGGCGGGACCACTCCCCTTGTCATGTTAATATTACACCTCGGCAAATTAACTTACTAATCCTTTTCAATGGGATGGTGAGTCCTCAAAGTTGCCATCGCAACAAATTTTTATCGGGTTAACAATCACCTTTGACAAATTCCCCTTCAATCCTAGTCGATAGGTTGGTAGGTCCATATCTTGTCATGTTAACAATCACCTCGATAGTCCATGCGTCATTCCATAAATGGCGTTGTCCAATCAAGTCGTCGTGCCCTATTCCCATCATAGTTGTTATACTTAGAGTCGAACAACTAGATTCTTCTTGGTCATATGTCGTCATGCTTCCGTGTCGAGCGATTTGATCAATTCCACATTGTCATTTGGCGTTGGCCTACCAAGTGTTGTGCGGTTTGTCAAATCACCACAAGCGATATCTACTACCCTATCATAGTTGTTATGCTTCGTCCACTGAACAACGGATTGCTTTACGATCCGCGATCGTTATACTTTCATGTCCACGAGCGATCGATCATTTTCGAATAGTGGCCTACCATGCGATGTGCCTCTATTCGACCATAGTCGTTATACTCCCATGTCACTGAGCGACTTCGGCTACTCCTGAGTCATTTTCTAAATGACTTTGTTCATAATCATTGTTGTTATACTTTTAAGTCGAACAACTTGATTGCTTCTTGATCGCGATCGTTATACTTTTATGTCAGCGAGCGATTGATCATTTTGAATAGTGGCCTACCATGCGATGTGCCTCTATTTTAGCCATAGTCGTTATACTCCCATGTCCACTGAGCATTCGGTTAACCCACGAGTCATTTCCTTGAATGACTTTGTTCATAATCATTGTTGTTATACTTTCATGTCGAACAACGATTGCTTTACGATCCGCGATCGTTATACTTTTATGTCAGCGAGCGATTCGATTCACGGTAGTAACCTACCATGCAATTTACCTTTATTCCAATCATAGTCGTTATACTCTCATGTCAATGAGCGACTTGACTACTCCACATGATCATTCCTTTAAATGATTACGTTTGTAATCCTGTTGTTATACTTTCATGTCCTTTGAACAACTTCGGTTACTCTTTGATCACAATCGTTATACTTTTATGTCAGCGAGCGATTCGACCATCCTCATATGATTTTATTCCTATTAATGACTTCTTGGGCAATTTGCCTTTATCTTTTAATCCAGCATTGAGCGGCTAAGGATAGAGGGAGATTTTAGCATTAAGCCTAAAAGAACCTCCTCGAAAACTCATCATCTTGAGGGAAAAGTATGGCTAGCCCGATTCAAGCGGTGTCGGTAAAGGCACATCAAATCCGTTGATAGGCTGGGGTTTGCTAAAAATCCCGAAGCGATCATTAGGCTGCGGTGAAGAATTCAAATTTGCGAGCTTCGTTGGAAGGTTCCTCGCACCGTTTGAGTGGTGATCGTGTTGCAAGTCTTCATATCCAAAGTGTTCGGACTCCATTCAACCACATTCAGTCGAAAACTTTGGAGGGTTTTGTAGGCAATAAAATTGCCTTAATCCCTACGACAACTTCGGAATGGCGAGAAGAGCTTAGGGGTCCATCAGAGTGAAGTCGAGGCCGCCTAAAGGTTAAATTCACTGAATGCTTGACTTTACAAAATAGACAAAAGTGCTGATATCTCTTGAACCGGGAGGAACTGGGCAAAATGACCGGAGCAATGGCTCCGTCTACCGATAATGGTCGATTTCCATATATAATTAGTCCAATTCCGATATGCGGTTTGAAAGATTCTGACATTCTTCGTGGCGAGGCGAGGCTCGCCAAGCGGCGAGCTCGACATTGACGAGGCTCGCCAGCGGCGAGCTCGGCGTTCAACGAGGTTAGCCTACGGCGGTGAACCTCGACATTGAGCGAGGCTTCGCCAGCGGCGAGGCTCGACATTCAACGAGGTTAGCCTACGGCGGTGAACCTCGCCATTCAACGAGGTTAAGCCTACAGCGATGAACCTCGCCATTCAACCGAGGTTCGCCACGCCAGAGAACCTCGACATTGAGCGAGGCTGCAAGCGGCGAGGCTCGACATTCAACCGAGGTTAGCCTACAGCGGTGAACCTCGACATTGACGAGGCTGCAAGCGGCGAGGCTCGACATTCAACGAGGTTAGCCTACGGCGGTGAACCTCGACATTGAGCGAGGCTGCATGGCGGCGAGGCTCGACATTCAACGAGGTTAAGCCAAGCGGCGAGGCTCGACATTCAACGAGGTTAGCCTACAGCGGTGAACCTGCGCCATTCAACGAGGTTAGCCTACGGCGGTGAACCTGCGCCATTCAACGAGGTTAGCCTACGGCGGTGAACCTGCGCCATTCAACCGAGGTTAGCCTATAGCGGTGAACCTCGCCATTCAAC